>LS484864.1:195458-269005 GCA_900490705.1 Pristionchus arcanus | reverse complement strand
CCATGCATATTTCGTTTCCAGTTGATGCCGGTCACCGCGTCATCATGTTCAACAGAATCGGCGGTCTGTCCGAGAAAGTGCACAAAGAGGGACTTCACTTCCGTGTGCCCTGGTTCCAATACCCAATCGTCTACGTTATCCGCGCTCGTCCTAATCAGGTATATTAGTTTAAAATTGCTCAGGGACAATATGGGATTGTCATTTCGTCAGTTCACCTTTCCTTTCGCCTCCTGTTAAAATTTACAAAGTATTATGCCAGGTCCGTTCTCCCACCGGATTCAAGGACTTGCAAATGGTCAACATCGGACTGCGTGTGCTGTCCCGACCGGACCCCAACCATCTGACCAAGATCTATCGCACGCTTGGTCAGAACTGGGAGGAGCTTCCCTCCATTTGCAATGAGGTGCTCAAGAGCGTCGTTACCAAATGCAACGCCTCCCACCGCATTACCAAGCGTTAGCAGGTACCGTTGTTTTCCTTTCCTACATTTTTACAGTTGGCATGCGCGTAAACAAATCCCACGTTGCACTCTTTCGTAATTCGATTATTTTTAACTCATAAAAATATTCAGGATTCGATGTTGGTGCGCAAGGCTCTCATCGAGCGCGCTCTCGACTTCAACCTCATCCTTGATGACGTCTCTCTCACTGAGCTGGCTTTCTCGCCCTTTTCTCTGCCGCCGTTGAGGTTAGTTTTAGTTTTCTCAATGAAAAGTTATTTGGAATGCATTGTAGTTATTTAATAGTTAATGCTTGTTAATTACAATCCACTTTTTCAGGCCAAGCAAGTCGCTGCCCAGGAGGCGCAGCGTGCCTCGTTCGTTGTT
Source organism: Pristionchus arcanus (assembly GCA_900490705.1). Classification (NCBI taxonomy): domain Eukaryota; kingdom Metazoa; phylum Nematoda; class Chromadorea; order Rhabditida; family Neodiplogasteridae; genus Pristionchus; species Pristionchus arcanus. Next base: position 268,179 of record LS484864.1, on the reverse strand, counting down.
GAGCGCGCCAAGCAGCAGCGTCTCGAGAAGATTGTCCAGGCTGAGGGAGAAGCCGAGTCCGCTAAGAAGGCATGTTCACTTTTAAAAAAAATATATTATTCAATAAATTGACCTCGTTCAACTCTGCCTGTAATATGATTATTTTCTTCTTTCTTCTTCTTTATTCATTACTGAAGAGATAAATGTGTAATAAATGTAATTTATAATAATATAATATTTATTCAGCTCGGAGAGGCCATGAAGAACGACCCTGGATTCTTGAAGCTTCGTAAGAGTCGTGCCGCTCAGAAGATCGCCAAGACTGTACGTCGTTATTTATTATTATTGTTATTATTTTGGTGAAAAAAACTGCGCGTAAATCTAACTTATGCTTTATTCAGGTGTCTGACTCGGGTAACAAGATCTTCCTGCCAGTTAACGGCCGTATGCTCGATATCGCTGACAAGAACTACATCGACATGTCCAAGAAATGCTAAGTGAGCCATAATTACAAATACTCGCTAATTTTATGTTTCTATCAAATTACTTAGAGTCGTTTTAAAATGATATACTTGTCTTTATTCTTTATTCAGTCTTCATTCAGTAATTTTCATAATTAATATTCTTCCAGATCTCTGATTGTTTCGATCGTTGAGTGATGCTCCGTTCGCGACCTTTCCAACGACTTTCCAGCACCGATATTTCGGTTTGAATTCACTCGTTATTACTCTCGTTACTCTGATCTACAATTGAGACTTGTTAGATGATGATCTTAGATGATTAGATGATGATTTTTTTTAAATATGATGTTCACAATAGGAATAGTAGTTTGTTTTTCTGTTTCCTTGTTACGTTTCGAACTATATCAGAAGCTGATAAAGTTGATGTAAAAAAGCTTTATCTAAGTCTACTAAACAAGCAAATAAACATTACAGAACCGAATGGAAGCTAGAATTCTGAGCAATATTTGGTTGAATAACGTGTACTTTATAGTACTTGGAAGAGTTAAAGTAGCGAATCTTACCCTTGAATGAGTTTTGAGCATAAATGGTCCTTTCAAAGAAGACTGACAGCGTGGAATGTGTGTTCTAAATTTCGGGATGCGTTTCTTGGAACCCGTATGAAAATACGGGTATCAGTAGTATACGGTAGCAGTATACGGTATCTAACTATACCTAGTCGATTATTGATCCAGCATGGCATAATCGAATTAGTCTTTGATGTCGTGATGTGTTATTATTATATTATTGTGATGCATTATTATTACCTTTGATGTATTTTTTAAACTGAAATACTGCAAACAGAATATTCTGCACAATACGTGTGTTATTGATTTGTTCCGAGTACTGTATTACCGTTTCATCATTTCAGATTTCTGTACTTTCTCTTTCTATCGTTAGACAAATGTTGCTCAAATATGCTTGTCGCTAGAAGGAGACCTCTTACTCTCATCCACGGCCTATTTCAACTGCGAGTAAATCAGCAAAAGATTCCCGCAACCGGTGGGAGTCGAACCCACCTCCCCTCCCCACCCATTCCCCTCCCTTCCTCATCGATCAATAGCGATGCAAATGGGAGAGACAGCTATGCAAATCTCTTTGATCTACCTTCCTTTCCTCCCACTTGCGCTGCAGTAAATATTTGAATTCTTTGCAGCTTTTTCCCTGTTCTTCCCTGATTCTTTGAGGGCGAATATCTCGGTTCAAAATGGGTGTAGAACTTCCAAACTTCGGCATTCCAATATCGTTCTAGATTCCAATCGGATCATGCTCTCAAAAACATCAACTAATTTTTCATGATACGCCTCCTTTAACAATCATATATTCAGGTTGACCACAGCTACTCCAATTGGGCAGCACAAGAACCGGAGCTAGAGGGTGAGTAACGCAACATTCCAACAATAATCAATCAACAAAATTTTCAGATAACCAGAAATGCGCATACGCTCTGAAGGGAACTTCGGAGAAGATTGAATGGTATCTATCTAAGACAACGTCTTCCATTCATAATATTTGACTTTTGAGGTTCACTGGAAATTGTCATCTTCCCTTCTACTATTCATGCTCATCAGCTCCTTGTTCTACAGAGAGATACTGCTCAGAGGAAGAAATATTTGGATTGAAGAAGATGATCGCTCATTTGTGATCCAAAGATGTAAAGAAGGATAGGATGAATTCCATTCACGGGCGATAAATCATTGTCAAATGTTTATCGTTCGATACGTTACAGGTTTGGTTCGTTAATTGCTTCGTCTCTCTTAGACGGGAACAACCACTGGAGGAGACGCAGCGACTATCTGAAAATAGGGAAATTAATATTAAAAACAAGAATGTATTAACCGGTTGAACTGCGACCGGAGGTGCTGCAGCTGCTGCAGGAGAAGTTGGCGTAGAGTCTACGACGACCTGAAAAGAGGAGTATTCTGGCGAAAACGAAGCCGATTCACATTGGGAATCTCAGCAGCGGGAGGTACACTATCCGTTGCTCCTTTCGACCTTTTCTCACTCTTTGAAGTCTTCGAATTTTTGCTCGTTTGATTCGTTTTCGAGACACTGAATTTTTTTTTGGCTAACCAATTCTACATTACTCTCACTTCGTTTTGTCCCCTTTCTTCTTCTTCTTTCCTCTTCTATCGTTTCCACAGAGAACATCGGCGATAACGAGGAATATGACACAGATGATGAGAGCGGTGATCGGATAAGAGTACATGTAGTATTCCTAAATGAGGATGGAATGAAAGATCAAAGATCATCTCTTCTTACATCGAACATCTGGTAGAATCCAGTCAGTTTTCCCACTTGCACTTCACAATCGACGCCTCGATATTCCCATTGGCATGAACAGAAAAATCTTAAACTGAAGGTTAGATCATAAATCTAGCCTCTTTCCAACCCTCTAATGGTCTCATTCGAATTACTGCATGTGCCCGTGTTGCCGCACTTTCTGTTGCCTGTAAACAACATGTTGATTTTATGGAAGGCGAGAAAGTTCTCACCGACGAAATCACAATAGTCTTCGATCGTCTCACAGTAATCACCCGAAGTTCCCGGAGGACACGAACAACTGAGATGAATGAATGAGAGAATAATCACTACTCTGATGTCCTCCCACAAGTTGGAATCAAGCACGTTTTGGAAGCCCAAATTTTATTTCAACTAGTGGGAGGACATGAGAGTAGGATGGATGACTCACTCGTAAGTGTGCTCCTTGTTCACTTTACAGATTCCATCGTTGACACAGAGATGAGCAGCGCATGGACCTCAATTTTGATCTTTGATCTCTAGCACCGATCCAATGATTCAAACCGATAGGCCCATTGCAGAGAGGAGGCGCGAATCCAGGAGCACAAATGCATCTGAGAAGGAATTGGTTGGAAGACAATGGGAATGGCCAACCTGAATCCCTTCTTCTGCTCTTCATCGTTACAGATACTCTCCTCGATTCCAGAAGGGTCAGGGCAACTTACACATCTTAATTTAAATTTATTATTATAATTCATCTATAATGATTCCTCACTTTCCATGGTTGCACGGATTCGTATCTCCCTTGCACTTTCCTTCTCCATGGTAGATGCATTTATTATCTGCAGAAACTCAGTCATTGATAGTCTCCTTTCATCCTACCGTACCCGTCAATTCATCTCCCACATCACAGATACATCGATAACTCTGCTCTCCGGGTGTACTCAACTCGATTGGAATGGGAATGCAGTTTTCGTCCTGAGAGGGAAGGACTTCGATAAGGATAAATCTCATTGCTCACATTATTTCCTCCACAAGGTCTTCTCGCACAGGGAGCACGAATCTCACATCTTTCTCCCACGTAATCAGGTTGACATCTGAATTAAGAATAGAACAATTGATGTTCAATTGAGCTAGAGCAATCATCTCCATTTGTCCGTTTACAGAGTATGCAGAATGAAGAGACGAATATCTATACTTTTCTCATTGAACTCACTCGCAGAATCGTTCATTGTTCGTATTCACAGAGCATCTTCCATTGGCAAAAGAAGTACATCGTGATTCCTGTAGTCATTCATCCTTCACCTCTTCAATCGTGCAACTTACAATAGTAATTCCTGCAGCCCTCTCATAATTCGTTACTTGACAAATGTTTTCTAGTTCATCCTGCATAAGGTATTCATGTAAGAGTGCTTCCTTGTGTTGTGATCTACCTCGCACATCTTTCCAAATCGTAATTTCGGGCAGGCACAACGGGGAAGAGGAAAGAGATGGGTGGTCCCGTCTTTGAGCAGTTGAACTGAATACTCAATAATTTATGATACAAAATTATTGCGGATGTGTTCTACCAGGCCCCGCAACGACACCGCAAACTCCATCCAGATTACTGCAGAAATTTTTAGCTTGAATTTTACAACTGAAAATGGCCAATTTAGCAAATCACAAAATGCGACTGTATCTCACAGACTATTCGATCCGCAGACTGCTTTGCTCACTGCATCACCTAATGAAGTGAATGCACGTTCATCAGGAGCCAATGCTGTTACGACATCGTTATTATCTCCAAATTCTTTCATATCATTGAAAAATTTGGGCAGATTTCCACACGGATCAACAACGAGAAGTTCGCCCTCGATTGTGAGAATCTCACAATGTTCACCTGGAATTGAAGAATTTCGAATGAATTTATTATTTATCGAACCTTCAATTCTCATTGATCCGTGCGTTGCTTGATTCGTCATATCAGGACAAACGCATCTGAATTCATGCAGTTTTGAGGATGGCGAGCATTGTTGAACAATTGGTAGAATGACATTTGTTTCGGTTTTTGAGATCAACCAACGTGCAAATAAATGACAAATCATTGGCAATTGATTACTTTGCAGTGAAAGTTCCTGCAGTTGAATCGTATTCATCCTTGCAAATTCCCTCGTTGTGACATTGAAAAACAGAGCAGGGAAGGAGGGATTCACACTGAATATGAGAGAATGAGGGGATCAGATGGGGCAGGCCGTTGGCATCTCACATGCTCTCCAGTGTATTCTGGTTCACAAGCACAGCTGCATTTTCCATCGACGAAAATTGGGTAACCGTGGTCCATACAAAAATCCTCGTCACATCTCAAATAACATTATTTTATCTCATTGTTCTTTCGATAATTCTCACAATCGCTCCTCTCTCGTATGGTCACACAACGGGCCTTGGAATCCATTGGGACACTGACAACTGTAATGAATTAATATCTCTTCCCTTCTTCTCTCGATGGGATTCCAACCGATAAAAGACAGTTTGGGCGATCTCATTGAATCTTTGCTTCGTCGGTTCTTTCTGAGTCAATTTCTTTCTCTCACACTCATCTCCACTGTTTCCTGGTGTTTCCTGCAGTGTTATTCTTCCTCTTAACTCCCTCATTCTTCCTTACTCGACAAGCTTTGTAGAGAGCGATATCCTCATTGAGATCAGTCAATTTATCCCTATCGATCACCTTCTGAGAATCGGGAGTACTGAAGAAAGAAGGGATTACACGTGTTGAATGCGAAGGTTTGATGGTCAGGAACGAGTAAATATCAGTGACGTCAACCCCTAATCTTCTCACGTGTAGCAAACTCCTCCATTCTTGCACGCATGAGCAGTACACGCAGCCTCAAATTGTCATGTTTTGATTTTTTGTTTTCGAAAACAACCTTATTAGCGACCAACTCGCATCGCTTCCCATAGTACTTGTCCTTGCAGTTGCAATAAAATCTGAATTAGATTGTGCATCAGAGAAAAATAGATGGACAGACTTTCCCCTATCATTGGTGCATTCTCCTCCATTCATACACAGTTGAGTAGAGGTGGCACAAGGATTGAATTGAGCCTCTTCGGGAATATTACGGAGAATTGATTGATCCGAATCAGAGGCGTTCATCTGAATTTAGTTCGTCAAAAACAGAATGGACAATTGCAATCGTGGAGAAGCAGCAGACGAATGGATTGCGGATAAGAGTTCGAAATGTCATCCTCACATCGATAGGCGGAGGGGCAGTGAAATACTTGGCAGCTTTCATCACTTTCGGCAGTGCTTTCCCCTTGAATTTACTCCATTTGCCTGTAATTGAAGTCCTCCAAAGAAGTTAGGGAGACCCTCACTTTCTTCTTCCGGTGATTGCTTGAATTTGAACGATTTCTGAGAGGAAGAATAGCAGAGAAGTAAGGATAAATCTGTAAAGAAGAAGAGTTCATAAACAAATATCTAGGTGGGTGAAATTCCTCACAGATGAGCCAGTGAACCACTCCGCGTGAAGTCATGAGACGAAAATGAGAATTGAAATGAACGATATCTCTCCATTATTTCTCATTCTGCTTATTTGCATTACATTCATTATGCAAAAGTATATTAAGCTGCCCTTTCCTCTTTTTGAGTCGGATGTGCGCTCTACTATTTTCTTCATGACATTCATCCTAATTGCACCCAACACATTGGGAATTGGCAGTTTCGTTGTATCCCTCTGTATCAGCTGTTGAAAGATACTTTCTCTTCCCAATAAACTCATCCCTCTCTTCAATGTATCATGATTGCAATGAGAACCGTACTAATCACGCTTGTCGGTAAGTGGTTCATCAATATTGTGGACATCATTGAATTATAGATTCATCGCAATCTATGCAGACCTCAGAGTTCTTGATACTTCAGAGCAAGAAACTCTCTTCATTTTTATGAACTTTATCGAATGCATCACTCATATCACAGTCGCCCTAGTTGTTTCTTTATCCATCGGCACAGTGTACAATGTAAGTCCCTTCATTCATTCCCTCATCAATATCATTCATTGAGTGTGCTCGATTCCATCCGAATATCGTTCGTGTCTTTCTATTCTTCATCTCCCACAGTTACATTTATGCCGCCAGTCGTCTCGTCATTTTCTTCTTCCAGAATGGAATATTGGATATCGATGGTGGGCGAAGACTTTCAGTGAATCACGCGCAAACACTAATTAGAGAGACCACGGAGATTCCTTGGCAGTGGAATCTGGTGGTTCAACCAGATCAATGTTTTAGCCACGTAATCCATTCGCTATCGAAAATTCAACCGTCGAAAGAATGAGTCACGGTGGCGAAAACCTAAATTGCAGTTGCTGGCAAGATCTCGTACACTTTTCTCATGATCTTCTCAGTGTTGAGAGTCTATCATCTCTACTCTTGTGTATTCATCTTCACTGCTTTTGTGAGTTACATACCGTTTCAATAATGACTACGCAAAACATACTACCAATTCATAATAAGCGTTTCTTTAAAAAAAAGAATCACAAATACGTTTCAGTGTGTTGAGAGACTACTGGCTACAATTTGGCTAGAAGACTACGAGAATCGACGGAATCCCACTGCTTCCATTATCATTCTAGCTACTGTCTTCTTTGTTAGTGTAGCACTGGGAATGGATACCACCTATGGTTTGTGATTGTGTATGCTTCATGTATTGATCCTATTCCCATTCAGCCGATCCTGTTATATCGATTCCAGTCAAAATAATTTTCATCGGAATAGTCACTTTAGGATCGGGAGCTGTGAGTTACGACACTACATCTTCAGCATACGAAACTGATTGTAGGCTTCTCTCATTCTGCACAAACACAATCTCAATCACATCAAAGTGATGGAGAGACAGATTCATCGATACAAATTGTCAACCAGATTTCAGATCGTGGAGAACTGCAGAGCATTTGAGGTTAGAAGTGAGGGTTGGATTGGCCATGGATAAGCATGTTTCCAGTTACTCCGGAACGTCGCTATAGTGGCTACAACTGGAATCTGTCTGGCAGCTTTTGGATTGTTCTATTCTCTCTTCCTCATTGCTGATCCGTGAGTAGTGATACCGAAATGGGGACGAATAAAGCAAATATTGCAGTGCATGGGCCTCAGTTGCTGGAGTGGTATTCGACACACTCAATGCTGTGTAAGTCATGATTTAGTTACTACAAAATAACGGCCTGGATTAGTACTTCCATTACAGAGTCTTCGCAGCAGTAGTCATCCTTTGCTGCTTCTCCCAACCATTTTGGAGAGATGAATTCAGAAAGAAATTGAGGTTACGAAAACGGTACTTTTCTGTCTGTGTGTTGATTGTGTGGAGCTGTACAGCAACCGTGATTCGAAAATGAGTAATCTCCCCATTCGAATCATTCTTCATTCCAGATTACCTCGACCAATAATCGTCCATCCCATATCTTCTGATTCCATTCGCGACTCGTACTTTGCCGATCTCAGCAAAGCTTGGGAAGTCAAACCTGAAGACAAATCCAAGAAATATTGATAAACGGATTTACATAATTGTCAAGTTTTCGAAAATGAGAATATTTTTCCCAACCTTCATTCTTACCTCGTTCGTTCCTTTCCCTCGGTCGTCTCTCCTCTTCTTCTCTTCAAAATGGCCCTCCATCTTCAAGAACAAATGGCCATGGGAATGTCAACCACAAGGAAGAATTCCCCTTATAAGAGACTCGCCGAATTGTTCTTCAAGTGAGAATTATTGATTGTAATCCTTGAAATAGCGTGAAACTTGTTTCATCTCCTCAGAGATCGATGGATTCATTCGTTCACTCTCATCACTCTCGCTGCTTCTCTCTTCTCTTCAGTCTTCATTATGCTATCGGGAGGAAGCAGATGTAAATGATCTTTAATCTTTGATCTCAACTACAATCGATGATTTCAGTTTCGGACGAGAAAGGCCTCCATCTAGTCTACTTGCTGTACGAGGTACAGGATATTACTGTAGTCTCATAATAATTTCTCAATCGCAGACTGTTTGTTTCTCCTCCTTCTTCTCCATTCTACTCGGAATCGCCTACTTTGGCTATCGTAATTACTCTCTGCAGATTGAGGCCAATCAGCTCAGACAACAAGTTTGTAGATTTCTCAATCTATCTACAAATAAATAATAATCACTGTAGATCTACTCTAAGTGGCTACTCGATCGAGCAATCGCACTTCAGAAGCTGAACAGAGTTAGAAGTTTTGATAAATATTAATTAATATAAATAAATTATAGGAAGTAAACGAGGACGAAGATGCGATGAAAATAGCGAAAGAGAAGAAGAAGAAGCAAGATGATGCCAATCCCGTAATTTTAATTGTATTTTTCGAAAATATTATTTGTATTTCAGTTGCATCAGAAGACGATCGAAGAGGACGAGAAGTTCGAGAATGTAAGGGAAGGAAGTGAAATTCGATTTGAGATCTCTCATTCTAGGCTGCTGGAGCGACGCCCAAGTGAAGTTCCCTCTGACGATAATCGACAAACAATCAAAATCAGTGATAAATGTATTTATGAAACTAAAACTATTGTTGAAGCACGATACAAATCATTTTCTACTTCGTGGAACGATACAAATCATTTTCTACTTCGTGGAACGATACAAATCATTTTCTACTTCGTGGATTCATCTTGGCCTCTAATTTCATATTCCACACTGAATGGAGATCGTCGAAATACGTATCGCTTTCGTTCTTCCCCTTCAGCTGTCCAACTTTAGGTGATGATTCTCTGTAAATTCATCTGTTTCCATGCCCTTTTGCTACGTGTCCAACCTGATGAAATATCTGAGTACTCTCGATCTTCTCGTTGCAGCATTCAACCAAGAGGGAGTCATAAGGGGAAGGCCGACTATCGCTCCCGTGTAGAACCTGAAGGATCGGGCTAATAGTAGTGAAGATACATCATGGCCTACATAGCAAAGAGCATCTCGAACGTTTGTCCACATACAAAGCGCACGTTAAGAATGTTAATGTAGGCGATCTGCAATTATTCTTACGCTTGGCCTCAAACATCAGATACGAACCCCTACAGCGAAGGGGGAAACTACAATGAGAATGCTTGGGATACCGAGAAGAGCTGCTGTGCGCATGAACTGAAATGATATATTGAGTGTGATTGAGAAACGAGTGAATCTCACTCGGAACGCTCGAATGTTCTCGATGAGTTGAAATTTGAGACTGAGTGTATACTTATCCGATGCGTTCTTCAACCTCTTCAGTCTCCTATCGTTGTAGATGTAGATCCATACGCAGAACTGTATAAAAATGACAACTCATTCCCTAGAACCGATTCACTTACAATCGAACACAATACTCCAATCGTAGTCATCATTACAAGAAGCAATCGATTGATTACGGAACTGACTGCTGGAAGAACCATTGTACCGAACCATCATTGTATATTGGGGATAGTACTCGATTCACTCACAGAAAGTGATGGATGCACTTTCGAGTGCACTAAGTGTCATAACGACGATAATGAGAATGATGGAGATATGACTCTTCTTCTGCCTTTCGTATTCTGCCATGTACACAGTGGCAAAACCACGTTCGATCACCTACAAACATAATTTCAATCAACAACATATCGAAATCGAATCCAATCGATCGAAAATTGGCTTACAATGGCTGCCAGAACAAATATTATTGATGTTAATTGGTAATATCGTCCCAGCGTCGCTCCAATGACAAGATAGTCACGTGGATTACCAGTTTCATCTCAAATATTTAATAAGAAGGTCACAAGATCATGGTTTTTGCACGTTCACACAGTAGATGTTATGTTGTGATGTGCAATTACTACTCGAAAAATGTTTCAAGTTAGACGTATCTGGTGATAACAACCGAGTATGTACTCGTAACCGATATCATCCAGTACAAAGAAGATGTGACTTTTCTCAATGCTACTCACTTGCAATTTTAACTACTCCCATTTGAAATACATAGAGAACTGCTCGACTGGAAAGATAAATGTATGATTGAGCAACTAAGAAGATTAGAAATCGCATCATATTGAGATGAAAGGTGTTTGACTGAAATAGAATAGATTACGAACCTCGTGGCTGTTCAATGTTCATTCGAATTCACACCTGCAGTCAAAGACCATGACAAGCACATGTTTGAACAAAAACGGACAGATTTTAGATATGATCTTACTGGTGTCGCAATCCGTATGTTGTATGGTCATGAGTGACTACTCTAATTCACTTACCTTCCATATAACAGGAAGGACGATGGGAACAGCAAAGAAGAGAAGAATGAGAACCATTACTTCCAATGTATTCATGATGTAGAATGCAACAGTCGAGGCACCAGGATTCAGATCCGAGATTGATCCGAAAAGTGCGAGAGAACTAAAAGTTGGACTGATGGGAACGATTATGGGGACTTTTCCATTTTCCCGGGACACGAAGTGAACATCTTCGCTCGCTTAGCCCTTCCTTCAAAAGATCTGAGCCGATTGACGATGTAATGCATTACAGAGTAATGAATATTTCGAAAACCTTCCGAAACATTGATAAAAAAATAATAAAAATATTCACTCACAAGCAACTGTTATAATTTCCTTTCGCGTCGTTGTCACAAATTCGCTGCATCTGATTTTTTTTATTTAGTTATCAGTATTGTAATAGTCAGAAAATAACGTGAAAATGTGTGGTGACCAGAAACGGGAATGGGCAATTTCGTGTGGAAACCTAGTGATTTGGAAGACATGAGTTACAGAGTAAAATAAACAGTAGTCGATGTCGTTTCCACCACGGATAATGAAGGGTTCGCTAAGGAAGTTTGAATGCAATTTCCCCAGCATCAAATATCGATGGTGTCGTGAAATGCTGGACAGTTGAGGAATGGAGGTATTGAAACGTCAGCCGACGAAGAAAAGAAGACAGATGGTTTTGAGATAAATTCAGACATGAGTTTAGACATGATTTTTGACAGAAATGCGTAATTGGATTTGAAGAAAAATCTAATATACATTAGTAAAAAATGCATATCAGAATCACATCTGAAATGAGAGGATATTTTCTCGTGATTTCTTCAAACATTATGTACGTATACAATTTAGTATTCTGAAATATTTCCCTCTCTTGATTCGAAATATTCGTAGCCCTCGTCGTCTTTCATTTTGTCTCCTCCCTCTTTCATCTCAATTTACGTCTCTTCCTGTCTAAATCCCTCTATTCATTTCTCAAACAATGGCTCTGCTTTCCTCACTTAGCGCCTCGAGAAGTCTCATTTCTCCAAGTCTCTAGTTTAAATGGCAGAAAAAGAAGATTCACGTGAGTCCATCGATACCATTCTCATAAGATTTATACATTTAATTATGTTCATCATATTTTCAGCCATAAAGTTATCTCTGTATGATCGATTTCGTAATTATATTGAAACGACTGAAGGAACGACAGTTTTCTGTTTGTTTATTGGAGTACTATGCCTCGTTCTACTCCAGTCAGTTATTTCTGATCTCTAAATATTGATCGATAATGCTATTCAGATTATTCCTTGCCATCTGTCAATTCTACTACAGAAGAACTCTCAAACGCAATCTTGAGATGGTAATTACTCTTCTTTTTTGCCTCGAAACACACGCGTTATTCAGAGAGGCTTACTCGAAGTGACGTCATCTCAAGAACGAAATGAAGTTCCCGTCTCATACAGAGTTGGGGAAAGGTGCGTCGCACTATGATATGTGGAAATGAATGTCTTCAATCTCAGATCTCATGTCTCACCTATCATTGATCGATCAGGGACGATTTTAGTGGAAGTTCATGAGCTAACCCAACTGTGATAAAGCTTTACGAAGTATGATCAATTGATTAGAGGACGAGCGAAGATAAAATACTGATGAATTATTTATCTACTATTTTGATTATAGCTGACATGTAACATTGGAAGCGGGAAGTATTGTGAAAGCAAATGGGATCGAATAAGTTAAAAATAAACCATCAGATGCCTAGAACAACGAGAAATTCAAATATTATCAGGCAGTGCTTCATAAATGTTGATTATAGACGAGATCAATTATTTATACCCGTATTGATACTCGAGGAAAGTTCTCTCTTCATCTGCATCCGTTTGATGCCCAATCTCCATCTCTTTTCTTCTCACTGCGTATCGACCCGATCTCCTGCAACGAAATAATGAAGATACGGTAGATATCGACAATCAATCGATTCGAAAATGTTAGTGGGCGTAGTCTAGTTAGTGGTACTGGGAGGATAGCGATAGTGGGAGGAGAAAGCGATTGAATCGGTAGATTCACTTACGCTTACTTTTGGCATTACCGTTTGCTGGAAATAGTTTATTAGAATGGATATTGAGACGAGGAAGGAGGAGATAACTAACCGTTGTTCACAGCAGCAAGTAACGAGCACTGCAATGAGTGCTACTGCAACGGCAACCAATACTGCCAGAAACCAGAAGGCATTTCGAACTGATTCTAAAGAGAACTGTGATGATTGGAAAGGAATGAAATGGGAACCTTGATTGAGATGACTCGGTTTCTCTGTGGTTGGAGTGAACATCTCCATTGGTTCAGATGAAGTTGATGTGAGATTTCCATCTCTGAGAAATAATCGAATATTCGATCGATGATGAAAGAAAATGAAACCTGCTGACTCCCCAGAGAAGATAGCGAGCATTGGGAACGAGATCTTCGAGATAAAGAGTAGTGGAAGGAAGGTAAACTGGAGCACTCTGAATTCAAATGGCTGTCATGATTCATGGAACGGCATATTTACTTGAACGAAAGACGAATTATCCTTTGTGTAGCTGACATAGAAAGACGAACCAGGCATTCGCCATAGGAATCCTGAAAAGTTGAATGAACTGAGTGTGAGAACTCGGATGCGCATGAACAAACCCTCAGTGGGAATCCATTCGATTCTCGCTGTTCTCTCAGTCACATTCATCACTTTGAAACGGGGTTTATCAGGTGCTGAAATTCAATTCATCTCTCGATCTTCAATTTCTTTGGATACCTCTCAATGGCCAAGTCCTCACAGCTTTCAATATCTTCGGTCCCTCTCCTGCTCCAGTCTCGGCCCATACTGCGATCTAAAGAGGGACGGAGAATGAACAGATACAATATTTATTTAAGAAATTATGAAACTAGTTCGTCACATTCTTTCACTCACCTTATATCCCATCTCAGGGAATGATCTCTCGTGCATGTAGTGAAGTTGTCTGTGCAGAACGTACGTTTCTTCAGTGATATCTGTGAAAAATTAGAATTATTCGGAATGGCCTTTCTGTGTTCGATAGTTCAACTCACTTCTCTCATCAGTAAAGGTAAGGAAGTATCCTCTCAACACTCCATTCGGTTCTGCAGGTGGTTTCCATGTGACGAGAATTGATCGAGCACCGACTGAACGAACGAGAGCATCCGAGACTTCGGAGGGAACTGAACAAATTAAATTCGTGAAGTTTTTAAGAATCAGTCAAATATCCTCACTTCCTTCAGGTGTCTCGAATGAAATTGGCGTTGATTCAGCACTTCGATATTTCTTATTCCTCGCTCGAACAACAGCAGTGTAATTAGTGCACGAACGAAGTTTAGTGAGAACGAAGTGAGAGACTGCGCCCTGGAAAGGAGAGGAAGGGATGAATTGATGATCTCGATGTAGACTGGGGTTAGTACCTTCACTGTAGCCACTCTCGATTGAGCCTTGTCGTGAACTGGCCAGTATTCGATCTATAATTGTTGATGCTGTTCGACAATAGTTTAATTCATCTCACTTCATATCCCTCCGTGTGTCCTCTCATCTCTTCAGTTGATACTGGTTCCCATGAGAAATTGGCAGAAGTGAAATTGTAGATCTGAACAACTCGGAAGTGGCGAGGAGATGAGACCGGCACTGAAATATATTCCATATTATATTTCTACTCTTCCGTGGCATTCTTCAAAACGATGTAAACTGCATTCTTTACGAAGGATCACAATGATTGTTCCTCACCATCCTCTCCCGAGTATCCCATCACAATTTCTGGTTCCACGATACTCGGACCGATCGAATTGACTGCTCGAACTTGTACTTCGAACTTACGGAAGGTTGGCATCTCACGTATTATCGTGTGATTCTGCAATTCATATAACTTCTCCCATAGTAACGATTCTTCAGTAAATGCACTCGATTTTCGATTAGCAGATTTCTTCCCACATTCAAAATTGTTTCTCTTCTCTCAACTGACCGCATAAGCATCTTCGACAACGAATTCACTCCATGCCACATCAGGTTCCTTCAATCGATATCTCACGAGATACTGTAGTCGAGGAGCATTCCAATCATATTTGTCCAGTGGCTTCCAGTGAATTACCTTAACAAAATCAGTCCCGATCAATTCATATTATTCCTGAATGTATTCAAGTATTGAACAAAATTGATCTTTTGAACTCTGTGATCTCTCATGATGGGAGTCTCATCCCTCACAATCGGAAGAGGGTAGATCAAAGTCCCCTCCCTCTCCACTCCCCCCCCTCCCTTCCCATTCAGTCTTCCCTTCTTTGTCATTCCTTCCAATCTATCGTCACTCTCAATCTCCGATCTATTCAAATGCCCTTTGTGAGTCGATCCTTCCACTCTTTCCACCATCTACTATCCTCATTACAGAGATTTCCTTCGTGGGCATGGACTCTGAATCCCCTCATAAGACAAACAGATGCCAGCAACAATCAACCAGGCAGTAGTAGAGCTGTCGGCAATGATCAGGTTAGTGTGCCCTCTCCCACCGCCTCCCCCTCTCTCCCATACGGTATATCCTTGATTCAATGGGCATTTAGTGTCACCTTTGAGGCTGTTCTGTCACCCCAACTTTTATTATATTTTTGCTCAGAAATGAAAATTCCGGAGTTCGAAGCGATCGATAATTCAAAAATTATAAGAGAGATACATAAAATTGTATGAGAGGGGTCTCACCAGGAATTTCATGACAATACGGTAGCTCTATCAATCGATAGCGTTCTCTTCTCATTTTCTCAAATGTGTTCATTTTGCCGTTTTTTTAGTTCTATAATCTAAGTATATATTTTATTTTTCTAGTGTATTTCACTGGCCACTACTCTCTAATTTAAAATTCTCACCCTCCTTCTTTAGTTGATCATTTAGGATTATTATTATTCATCTATTCACGTCGCCAATGCGAAAATTAAGTGTTTCTAACCATCTATGCCTAATTACAGAATCAACCGGGTTCGAGTAATGCCGCTGATCCTCATTTGCTCGGTTTCCCACCCGGAACAACTGTCAGGGTTAGTATCATCGATCAATGTTCTTAGTTCTTGTGATCACCCTACTCTTGTAATCATTGTATTTCAGGCAGCTCCTCAACGCTTGATTGATGCGACTCGTCTGCACTTGCAGTCATTAGTGCAAGCTAGAAGTCGACGACGTCCATTCATCGATGGACTCAGACCACTCAATTTGCCAAATGCTAGTGTTGATCCGAACAGTCTGCCTGTTATGACCAGAACTCAATTCCAGGAATGGTGGGATAATCAGGTACGAGAGAGTTACGGAGTAGAAATTGTTCAAGTTAATCTCTTTCAGGATCAATTGGTTTTCACTACATTCCTTCGCACTCAAGAGGTGAGTCTTTAATTTAAACACGAACAAGAACGTTAACTATTATCCTTTTTTAAAACTTCTTATTTTTCCTTCTGGTTTCGAAACCCTTAGCATGAACAATGATAATTTTATCTATCGTAGACCCCCTCTGAATATGCATCATTTCAGCATCACTTGCTAAGCACTCTCACTCTTACTGAGCAATTGATAGAGGCAGAACAAAATGTGGAACACTTGCTCGATTCAGCAGAGTATAATGCCGAAAGAATAGAAGAACTGGAGGCTGAATTGGAGTACGGAATGCGAAGATGGAGGAACGATAGAGATACTTGGGAGAGCGAAAAAACTGTTATGAAGATGGAGCACAATGACGAGCTGGAGATTGAGTGGAAGAAAATAAAAGATCTGCAGAAGCAGCTTTCATTAATGAAATCATTGAAAGACGATTTGGATAGATGTAATGAGAAATTGGCTGAGCAAGATGAAGTGAATTCGAATGGAGAACTTCTCTATCCAATGCTCGTCGTATTGGATAGATTTTTGAATAGAGCGGAAAATGAGAGGCCATCGGCTAGACAAACACAGTGAGTGTCCTTTCTTATTTACTAAATTTAGTCTATTTGGATAAAGGGGTGATATCTTTCTCCTTTTCATTCAATCCTTCATTTCAGTGGGAATAAGCGTGACGGAGGTGATCCGAGTGGTGAACTTCCTCCCAAACGAAAAGACAAGAAGGGATGAGGAATCGACCAATCTATTCTATACTGTAATTACTCCCATATCGGATATTGATTACCAACTCATATTTCGTATTCATCATCACTAACTCATTCATGTGAATACTGTTGCTTAGTTTGAATCGAAAAATTGTCTGATTGAAGTGTAATTAGTACCAGATTATCGGGTGATGTTCCTTCCGCCCAAACTCCTTCTGGATTGGAATAAGGGAAGGAGGGACGGGTCTGACACGAAGCTGTCTCTTGTGTTCCCAATGGAACCTGAAGAGGAAGGAGAATGGATGGGTGATTGTGTCTTGGGAACTAACCGATTCCTTGAGTGATCTTCCATGCGAGTTGATTGCGGCGACTCTGTAAATGTTCTAGTCAATCATCACTTCTTTCTATCAACCTCACCTGAATGTGTAATTGACCCATGGGGAAAGGGTGACATCGACAGAGTACGTATCCTTCTTCGAAACAGCTTTCTCACGAGTGACCACTGTCCATTCCTTCTGAGATGCACATCTTTCACTTTCGGATGAGTAAAGAAACGTGGGCAATGTAAGAAAATGATCGTCTTCGAACCTTCTTGAATGCAGTGTTCATTTCTACGATATATCTCGTGATTGGATCAGAGTGATCATTCGGTCTTTTCCATTCAATCGTCGCTTTTCTCTCATTACAAATCATCGAATCGATCGGAGGCCAACGAGGAACGTCTGAATATTCACTGATTACAGGAAGAAGAAGGAGGGAATTATTTGATGATACCTTTGACACTGAGTAGCATACTGGCAGTTTTGATGTCTACATCAGTCTTCACAGTGCATGCAATCACTCCCGAATGCCAACCTCGCGCCTTCGGTAGAGATAGTTTAGTGCCAATGATCCTGAAAGAGAATTCACTATTGCTTTTCAATACAAAGTGATCGTTGAGGATAAACATACTGGAATGCTCCATCATTCATATCAATCTCTCTTCCATCGACAGTCCATGTATAGGAGATAGAGAGACGATCGTCTTGCACTGCTTCGCATTCCATCTGAACAGAATAAAGGGAATGAAGAATTGCAAAACATCCTCACCTCCACTCTCTGCCCTGCTTCCACTGTTAATTTCTTCGGAGAAGGAACCCGAGTGAAGTATGTTGATTCTCAAGAGATTCTCTCTTCAAAAGAAAACAATGCATAAGAACTTACTGTAGACGTGAAGTCGATTGGTTGCTCGATTAATTCCATATTTGTTGGTGACATTGCAGTAGTAGAGACCCTCATCAGCAGTGTTCACTTGGTAGATACGGAAGGTGTTGTTGCGAAGAATCTGAATCGATGTCATTGGGCAACACTGCATAATAATTCATGCTCAACCTCGCTCTTTCCTGGGACGGTGACGATATTCTTATCATCTGCATCAACCCATCGAACATCTGCTGTAGGAGCTGCGTCCACGTCACAATTCATATCCACCTGAATAATCATCGATTTATCTTCCAAAATGATGCAGAAGACGAGAGAATCCCTCACCGTAGACATGAGAACGACCTTCCACACTCGATTGACAGGCATAGTGAAACGAGGAGGATACGCTGCAATTTGTGAGTTACGCGAACACTAATTATTCACGTTTGATAAGACTATCTATTTTCTTCTTGGAATAAATTACCTTTCACATGGACGAATGCATTGGCGTACACGTATCCTCTTGGATTACTAGCATTGCACTGATAGACAGCCGTGTCCATGTCATGATCCAACTGTGTTATCCTCAATCTTCTTCCTCCGTCAAGAAGGAGATATCGATCAGTCGATGGAGCTTCTGAAATAATACACAATATTATTTCCTTCGTGATCTTGAAATATTTGTACAGCAGTGAACACTTCAGAAAGAATCCAAGACACTAATTCCCTCGTGATCTTCCAGATGCATCTGTACAGCAATGAACTGTCAATTCGAAGTCAGTCAGTGGTCATTCCATTGGTCATTTCGGAAACAACAACAGAGTCTTCCTTCACTAATGGGATTCATTAGCGAGTCTCCAGTTGTTCTCTATCCACAACAATTCCTCCCTTACCATGAAGTGGTTTTCCATTCTGTGTCCATTGTACGAGAGGAGCTGGTTTCCCTCCAGCCAGACATCTCAACTCTGCCTCGTCTGCTTCGGGCAGTTCAATGTCGTCTGGTGGAAGATTCTCCCAGTAGGGTGCGGCTGAAAAATGGAAGGGTTCAATTCAATGGTGCAACAATAAAGAATCTGTTCTTCTGTAGAGAATGCAAGGTTTGAATGAAGAATTTCTTCTCTTCATTCATAGAGGGGTGAAAATAGCGAAATAGTTCGAGAAATGACGTATTTTTTACTCTGACAGCCCTATTCCTCACCCTCAACATCGACGGTAATCTTATGAGTGATCGTTCCTGCTCTACACTGATAAATTCCCGCATCTTCTGGATGGACGTTGTCGATGATGAGAGATTTCCCGAAATCAGCCTCAATGGAGGGGAGATTAGATGAATGAAAGGTATTTCGAAGCTACCTCAGCTGTAGTTAGATCCTTCATTCGTGTCTTCGGCAGTTCTCCCTTTCCTTTCGACCAGAAAATGCGAGGCATCGGGCTGAAATTATTACTGAAACTGGTCAAATAATTATAACGTACAATCCTCCAAAAATGCACTGCATCTTCAGCTTCGAACCAGCCTTGATTGTGATGTGATCGGGTGAGAGATAGAGAACCTGCAATAATAGTGATTCAGTGATTCAAGAGGACAATCAATGATTACCTTAGTCGGATAAGGTTTCTGCACTCCGTGGCTTGGCTTCACCGTCAATTGAACACGATCGCCAGCACTGAAATTATGAATTCGTATTTTTGAAATCAGATAGACATTGTGTCTTTTCATGCTCACCGATATTCTCCGTGCAGTACGGGAGAAGATGCAGCACATTCATAGATGAGATTCGATCTTCCATCGTGAGATCGAACTGATGTGAAGTGAAGATTTCCCTGAATTTCTCTGATTTCAAATTCATCTCATCAGTATCTCAACGTACCTCAGGATCGACAGTGATATGTTCCCTCTTGATCGTCTCGATAACATTGCTTTGTTCCGTATCTCTGCAACGGTTCTCTCGTCGTTCTCTGAACCCCTCTTCCCTTTCATCATTCTTCCTCTTCTTCTTCTATTTCTTCTTCTACAGTTGCATCGGAAGTGCATCTTTCCTCTCCCTCTCAACAATGGCCAATTCGATTGTATCCCTTGCCCCTTCCCCTCTCCCTTCTTCTCCATCCTCTCATCCTATTCCGAGAGTGAGTCTTCTTCCGAAGAAGAGACGGACAAGAAGTTGAATTGACTCGAAATGAGTAAGAGAGGAGAGCTCGTTTTATGGAGTGGAAGGGGGTCGTCCTTCTCCCAGATATTTCATTAGATTGGAAGGGAAATGAAGGGAATGAAACAGCTGACAGAGATAGTCATTATAAAGAACAGCAAGGGGAAGAAAGAAGTGGCACTTGATTGGAAACAACCCTCCCCTCCCTTCTCCTTCCCCCTTCCCTTCCTGTGCTTACTCCCTTCACCCCTCGAGATAACGACCAATTATGCAAAGGGGTCAATTCATTCTGGAAGAAGGGAAGGCAACTGCCAATTGAAGAATTGAGTTAGGCAATGTGGATATGATCCAGTTACCTAACCATTTATTCTATTCTAATGGTCTACCTGTTCAACCGTTCCGCCACTCATCACCAACACAGAGATTCATCATTTTCTTACGAAACCCTCATTCCACCCACCTACTGGAGCTTTACCTTGCACACGGACAATGACTGGAGACTGCTCAATAATTCATAGAATAAAGATAACCTGAAGAGCCAGAAGATAGATGGGGAAGGTTGACCGAATGGAGGAGAGCAGGGAATGGAGAGAGAAGCCCCTTCATTCACTGTCAGCAAACGAACGGGACGAGGTGGAAAATGCTCCAGCACTGAAATTACACATTATTTATTCATTTTCTCCGATAATGACCAAGACAGTCAAACATGCCCTCCTTTCCTTCTATTGACCATCTGTGCCAACAGACTCATCTATTGACACCCGTTATTTGGATGGATCTTCAATGATCTCTCACTCTTTACTCCACCCAGAGTCCTCCCCCATCTAGTATCACCTCCCCCCATCCCTTCCTCCATTCCCACCGTAATCTCTTCCCTTGATCCCTTCTGGTCTGCGAAATGACCACCCCTCCCTCCTCTCTCCTCCCTCACTGAAATTAAGCAGTCAGGGGCATTTTAATGCCGTGAGGTCTTCCCTCTTCTTCACTTCTTCCTTCCACCTAATTGCTTCACACGCAATGAGAAAAGGGAAGAGATTGACCACCAGAAACGACCTACCGCAGACAATTCATCCAGATGACGATTGTTGTTGCAAGGAAAAGCCTTCCGGGGACGCCAAAGCTATTTTTACTCGAGTCAGAAAACGACAAAAGAACTGAACATGTTTACTGCCTTCTGAGGATCTGTGCTTGTCCCGTCATTTGCACTGATTTATTTAGGCTTGTTTCTTGGTTAAGTATTCGGTTCCCTCCCAAACATGTTTGCTAGTTCTTTCCATTGCCCTCTTCAACTGACTAACGAACTGAGATAAATGACATCCCATCACTACGAACCTTCAACACATGTGTGTCACCTTTTTGCTGCTTCCGTTTTTCTACTGTGAAGGGTCAAAGGGTAGGTCATTCATTCACTTAATCCTCCCTGGAGAATCCTCCTCTCAGTTACTCATCTAAAAAACTTCCCTCTCTCTTCCTTTTCATCTAAAGAAGGAAATGGTACTCGTTGCGTGACTGGTGCAGATTGGAAGAGAATGAAACACAATGGGAAACTTCAAAGGGGGGAAGAGATTCTCACTCTGATCAGTCAAGAGATGACTACTAATGAGTTCATCTGATAATTAGAATGGAAGGGACAATGGTGATACATCATGGAAGGAGGGGTGTCAATGGAAGAAGATGATGAATCCGTGATGAGAGGGATGAATTCCCATGAGAGTAATCACAATGAGAAAATGAAGTGAGAAACAGGCCCAGTTTACTCGCAGCTTACTTACTCTATTTTGCATATCCAACAAACAAAGAACTGAGGCATATTTTTCTCCTTCGCACAAAGAACATACGAAAACGGAAATAGGAAATCTTACCTCCCAACTGCACATGCACTCGATTCGATACTGCAGTACCGTAGATGTTAGCGACGTAGCATTGGTAGTATCTGAAGGATATTCGTTGATCTACTCCGAATGATCATCATTCACTCACCCAATATGATGTGGTCCTGGTTTCGTGAATAGGATCGATCCACTCTGGCCTGGTTTCTCCCAGGAAATTTCTCCGTCGACTTCGAGAGATTCACCGTTCTTTCGCCAGTAGTATCTGCGAATATTTCAATTTACGTTTCATCGTATAATTGTGTTTTACTGTGAGTAAAATTCGCATCAACATCGTAAGTGAAGCTACAGATCGCTTCAACTCTCCTTCTGAAGCTTACGTTTCTGCATTATCACTGGCGATGCATTTGAGTGAGAATTTACTGGCGACCTCCTCTGCTCCTGGCTGAAACCATACCTCCTCTGGAGGTTGAACGAGGAGTTTGGGAGGACCTGAGAATGATACTTGATCTTTGATCTCTTGACGATAGATATAGGTCTTACCGAATAAAGAAGTGAGAGTGGTTCCCAAGTGGAGAAGGGACAGAAGGGCTACAACTACTCTACCCATCTTCCTTATCTACTCTAAGATAGTCCATCCAGATCTGAATATGATAATATGAATGTGGTCGTAGAAAAAAGCAAAGCTGTGGGATAATAGTGAAGTGGGTGGAATGGGCAGAAGAGAGGGAAAGAGATGAGACTCATTGAAATGAAATGGACTGGAGAAGAGATCAAGGGGAAGTTCCATCTATTCGAGTAAACTTCAATTCATCCGTCCAAAACTGAGATGGACTTAGATGGGTACTATAGTCCTATTAAAAAAACTCAGGAACAACAACAAAAGAGAAGGACAGTACAGTAGAGGATGATCTATATGCACGAATCAAAGAAGTGCCGACTGTAGACGAAGATGCGTCTTCGACATGCAAATGCGTACTAAAGAGGTCGTTGGAAGGGGGAAGGGGCACCTTCCGGAATAGAAGAGGATAATGCAATCTGTGAATGACTCAATCGGACAATGATTAGTTAGAGAGAGAAGAGAGTTCCTTCCCCTTCTGAGAGTATCTTGAAGAGAGAGAGAAAGGGGAAGACCACCCCTTAGTCCCCGCCCATTCTACCCACAGATTCAGAGATGGGTTAGAGAAGAGATGAGAGAGTACGCAGAATGAAGAGATCATGAGATAAGACATTTATTCGGAAGAGAGCCCAGAGTTTTGATGCAACGAATTGGGATGAATACGGATAAATATTGTGAAGAGTCCTGCTGAAGGGATGATACTGAAGGAAGATAGGGGAGGAGTTACAATACAATTGAACTGTGAAGGAATCGAGTATCTACAGTTTCTAAGTGAAGTAATGAATTAACGATTTCAGAATATTGTTATCAGAAATTATTCTTTGATATATCCACTTCAATCAATGCGACATTGTGATAGAGAAGAACGGAAGCTCGCGATTTGATGTGGATGTGCACCTGAAATCGGAATTAGCCTCTCAATTGGATAGATTGGAAACCTTGACAATCTCGATTTTCGGGCCTTTCGTCGGAGCGATAATCTTCACGATTCCTGAAAACAATGTGTTCACTAAATATTATAGATCGTATGAGATCTGATATAGCGCATGCAGATTGAGTAGCGTAATAGCTATCACTACCTGCGAAATCATCCTTGCCAGGCTACAATTCAGCAATGGCTTTCAAGTCTGCTGATAATCTATCAACTTATAATAATCCATCTTACTATGTATAACCACTCATTATGAACTCTTACCGACAGAAAATCGAGAATAGACGAGATCATCTTGAAAGCTATTGAATCAATGCATAAACGCGACAATGTTGCCGATTCAAAATGTTCTCAATATCTCTTACCTTCATACGGCAGAACTCGATGATGCTTACCAGTGAAGTTTTCCTGTTCTATCTTGAAATGAGCTCGATTTGCAGCATCCATCACATATTCGACTGTGAAAGGAGCTCCCACTTGAGCTTTGATTCGTGATACCTGCAATTGTGCAAATTGATATTCAGGAAATATAGTAATATTCCCTTGTTCATTTCGAATTCATCCAAGAAATAAGTTCAGGATGACCAGCAGACTCAGATTCTCTCTTCGAGAGTTCGCAATAAAAGGTCGGTCTCCTTTCCTCTCGTGGGAGTTTATGCCCGTGTCTTCTCTTGCTAATGACTCCACTCGTGTTCTTACAACTGGCAGTAATTTGAGAGGAGAAGAGAGAGAAAGAGAGATCTTCCTCAGTGATCAGAGGAACGATAAAAGGGATTGATGGAGTGAGAAGGAGAAGGCAGTTGTTCGTCATCGAAGGAAGAGAGAGGAAGAACAAAGGAAGTGCGCGATCGAAAGGGTCATAGAGGGGAATCATGCATTGCTCAGCTGATTGTCGAGCCATACGTTGAATACACTTCACAGCATTCTGCCCCGACAGAGAAGGGGGAGCACTTTACATACGCACTCGATCACTTTGCATGAACCGAACTGCAAGGCCTGGGCGGGGGGAGCGACCGCTCTCCCAGCTCTGTGATTTGAATCAAGCGGGAAATTGCAGTTCTTTCGTGTCGGGATTTTGGCGCGAAATTTGCATCCATTGTTCACCCTTATCTGGAGAGAACAATGGGGATCAGAATGCTGTGACTTGTTTCACGCTGCGCTACTCACAGATGAAATATCAACAAATGATCAAAAGCATGATGCAATTGGAGTTCGGCGGGGCACACTCAGGCAACATTTTGGAAATGATTTGTGAAATGGACATTGTGGTCCTTACAAGGATCCTAGTTTCTCATCAGCTCACCTCAATGGGAGTGACGAGTGTCTGCATTGAAGGAATAGCTCTGAATTGATAGAGAATCTCCTTCGTGTGATTGCTCACACACGAAAGTTCCCCTCGAGGGCATTGTTTGATGCAAGAGTATCCATCCTCCACATTACTGCAAATGAAGAACGATTTTATGTGTGATTGGTCTGAATGTTACAATGTCTCATGCATATTTCGAATTCCATTGGCTATATGAATTTCTCTGAACCTTTCATTCAATCAAATTCATTCAAAGTGAGATCTCCGGCTCTTCCCTTCTTCTTTCTAATCTTCATTGTCCCCGTTTGAGAGTCTCCTCTCTTTCTGTACAAAGGAAAGACGAAAGAGGTGAGTGGAGTAGAGTTTATTCTCACGGCCAAACATAGGACTCTCTTATTATTATGCTCAATCTCACTTTCGATATCTCCCACGATTTGCAACGAAGAATGAAGAAGGGACTGGAGTAATGGAAAGTGACCACACCGTTAAAAACTACTCTTGGTCTCTGTCCCCAGGGGGGGGGGAATGGAGGGAGGTATCACACGACAAAATGGAATAGGAAATAACCGAGTAATTTCATTAGAAACAGACAACGGGAAGACTATGACAATTGGTTAGAATTGGTTAGGGGAAGTAGAGTTGACTCTGTTTCTTGTGACGAGACACATGGATCACTAGATTGGCAACGTATTTCGCATGGAAGATTCCGTGTTTGTGAAGTCGAAGGATTAATTCGAGATTGACCTGAGATTGTTAATTGAAACACAATTTCACACACAAAAATGACCTGTTGTGGTCCATCAAGTGAATCTCTCAATGCAACCACTGCCGTATTCCTCTCTTCTCCCTTCTGCAGTAGGAAGTTTGCCCTCACTGCGGGAAGAACGCCAAACGATTCTGGAGGTTAGAGATCAAAGATCAATTGTTAGTTATCAGAACAGACCGACAGTGGTCTTATTCAGATTCAATTCGAATTGAACAGTACTGTCCCTGTGGGAGGGACCACGAATGGTGAAGACTGTTATCTACAATGAGAGTTAGTATGCAATCCATTAATGTTAGCATCATGATAGAAACTGAAAAGGATTAGTAATCTCACGGAAGGACGATGACTCGAGATGGGAACATGTCGTGGAATAGCGATGTATTGATAGGTGACATGGACTGGTTGATGCTTCTTGCATTCTTCCTCTGATTGAGAGAGACACGCAAGGGGAGAACGCATGCAACGACTGAAGAATGTTAAAATGGATGTTAGTTGATAGAGAAACAAGGTGTTAGCAGAACCTAACTTTGTCGCTTAGAAATATGTGATAATCGTCCCTCAAACTAACTTCTTGTAGTTCTTATCATGATTGTAGTGCATTGGACATGAGATGTGATGGCACTTGAATTCTCCCAGTGTATTCACACAGATCTTATCGTGACCAGAGCACTCCCCACGATCGCATTCGTCGATGTCTAAACGATTATTATATTGAAGGGTAAGCTTTAGAAATATTCGAAATATTCAGAAACATCCGAGCAGTGTGATTCTTATCGTTCTTGTGACATGAGACAGAACCTCTTTCGATAATTAGAGACACGCGTCTGTCAAGATTCACTCAAAGATATCGAGAGATCTTTACCCCTTCACTGAAGGATCTTCAGGATAGAACCTCGAGTTTCAGGGTTTGCAATTGCATTCCTTTCAAAAAGATAAGGAAGAAATGCTTACCCTGACATGTCCTTCCATCAGCTTGAATGGTATATCCGGGAGGACAGAGACACTTGTACGAACCAGGAGTGTTGATGCAGCCTCCCATGCACAAGTCTGTGCCTGAAATTTAATATTTTTCATGAGCTACTCACGATTTTGATACATCCTTGCAATAACCACCCAGTGAAAAATGTTGTGACCCTTACCACTGCCAGTCCATGCACTGCACTCATCGATATCCTGACAACGAAGTCCATCGGAGGAAAGAGCAAACCCACGCTCACAGATGCATTGGTAACTGGAGCAAGATTACGTTTCAACTCTCTCGTAAATTAAAGGGTTACCTTCCGGGAATATTGATGCACTTCTGATCGCAACGAGCGATGCCCGTTCTGCATTCGTCCACGTCTGAAAGGAGAATGTGTCAATACCTACGGGCCTTCTATAAATCTCTTGGTAGTTTTATCCTGGCATCCGCAGATCAGGCAATGAATGTGCACGAGGAGACATCATTGGGAAACAATCTCTAGATAGACGAAATAATGATTCTCACCCACACAACTCCTTCCATCATCGGCCAATTGGAAGCCAGCCTTGCACACGCAGACGAATGATCCTGGGAAGAGTTTAAAAACCATTTTGTTGAAGTACAGACTCACCAATGGTATTATGGCAGCTCGCAAGTGCATCGCAGACGTGCCCATGGAATTTAACGCACTCGTCAACGTCC
The DNA here is from genome assembly GCA_900490705.1 of Pristionchus arcanus. NCBI lineage: Eukaryota > Metazoa > Nematoda > Chromadorea > Rhabditida > Neodiplogasteridae > Pristionchus > Pristionchus arcanus. The sequence goes on along the minus strand of LS484864.1, from coordinate 240,726 downwards.
TCGCAACGTTTCGTCTGAAGAATACTTACTACTTACTTTACTATACTTTTTTAATGTTTCGGGTTCAAATATTTTAATTATGGTCTGTAAAATCGATGGACAAACCCTCTCGCTGAATTCAAATCCCTGCTTGCATCGACACTTGAATGAACCGGGCAGATTAGTGCAAGCGAGACCCTCGCACGCATTGGGGAGAGCACACTCGTCGATGTCTGAAGAAGAAAAGAGTGAGGTCAATGCTGCAAGGAATTAACAAACCATCGCAGAATCCGGACTCCTGATTGTACTGATATCCAACGGAGCAGAGCGAACCAGCCACTTGGCAACTGCAAGATTTCACGAATAATAATTCCAGTTAAAGAAGGTGTCCCACGAACCGCGCGGGCGCCTATGCAAAGTGAGGAATGAGAGGGGCGCACTCCTCATCCCGCACGCTCTCTCGCTCGTTGCCTGCTTTTCACGGTCACTTGGCACGCAGCCAATTGATCATAACTCAGTTCAAACTAAAAATGGTGACTTCGGAGTTTCGAAAGTGTTATCGGGTAACAGCGACCAACCACCTCACATCTAGAACTCAGTTAGCCAGATATTCGTGGGACACCACCTTTAAATAATTACCAAGCCTCACCGATATCCTCCGGGCGTATTGAGACACTCCTCGCCAGCTCCACATCTGTTCGTGGTGAGACACTCGTTGATGTCTACAATTGATTTGATTTTCAAAAGATCAAAGATCAAATCTTACCATTGCACTTTCCATCCCTTGGTTCGTATCCGAGTGGACACTCAATGGAAGTGCACTCCCCAGTCACTGGATTCTGAAGTTGACCTTCGTTGCATCTGAAGGAAATTTGCTTGTTCGTATCATCGTAATTTAGGGAAACTCACTTCTTGGGATCACATCTATAACTTCCCTGTGTGTTTCTGCACTGGTAGAGAGCTCCGCAATCGTGCGTTCCAAGGTTGCACTCGTCCACATCTGAAATTATTTCGAATATTTGTATGGTTGTATTTTCCCAATTCAATCGTTAGTCAGTCACTCTTTTTCTCTCACTCGATGTAAACGACACTCAAACTTCAAAATGAACGAAAGGCCCGACAACTGCAACAGACGAACAGAAGAGAAGATCGAATGACATACAATGAGTCAAGAGATGCGAAAAGAACGATCAGGCTGTTAGAAACACAGTTAGTGATCGATGTATGCAATTTTCGGACTACAGTAAAAATTTATCGTCCTCACCACTGCACTCTTCCGTCTCTGAATCGAGTGCGTATCCAGTTCCACACGATAGAGTTCGAATGCATTTGTATGATCCGGGAGTATTGAGACAACGTTGAGATGCCAGACAATCGTCCATTAGAAGAAGACACTCATCCACATCTAAGAGTTAGTATGATTAGTATCATTTCATCCAACTCACAATGATAACTCACAATGTTAGTGATTGGGGTAATTGCGTGCAATCATCATCAGTTCATCCCTACCAGTGCATCTTCCTCCCTCTGCTCTCCATCCCATAGGACAGGCAATTCCATCACTCTGAATTCTTCTCGAATCTTCTGGTTTCAAATCCCTCGTGACGTCATCTTCAAGAATCTTGACTCTTTGTTTCACTCCGTTCTTTCTTAATCTTCCAGCCCTCTGAATACTTCTTCCTGTATCTCTCATTTTCTCAGGAGGAGGAGGAGTAGAATGAAGTGCAGGAATAAGTCTCTCCTTGCAGTAGTATCCACCATGGGAATTGATGCAATCTTCATGGACTGGATCACATGGAGAAAGAGCAGCCAGACATTCGTTACGATCTAAAGAGAGAAGTGGGAAATAAGCAAAGGGAAGGGAAAGGAAGATCTGCGAATGCGGTCAAAATTGTACTAGGAAGCAGTGCGAAGCGAAGGAAAGAAACTCGATGGAGTGGGATGGAAATCATAAAAAAGAATAAAAAATGACTTACCGACACAAGAGAAGCCATCAGCAGCTAGGTCGAAACCGTTTCTGTAAGGAAAGGAAATAGTGGGTACGTGTGCAAGACGTGTGTGTGTGATCCATATAAGTTTTTCGAATTGCCGAAGAAGAATTAGGAATTTTCACCTGCACGAGCACTCGACAGTTTCTCCTCCTCTGTCATTGCAAAGATGTTCACACTTGGAAGATGAACATCGATCACCATGGAAGATTGAGGAATCGGATGAAGTACGGGAGGATTCTGAATGGAGATTCAGAATGAACAAGTCCATTCTTTGCATCAAATAGATGCAACAAACTAACTGTGGATGTTGGAGGCAGAAGGAAGATTGTCGTCTCCTTCAATTTCGATTGAAGTTGCGCAGCACTTGTTAAATGATCTGAAAAAATGCATTATTGCGGCCCTCTTTGATTCAAGAAGCAGAAGCAAATTGAACTCTAATAGGAACCTGAGACACGAGGATGCGAATCCATTGGGAGGATGACAAGGTTCATTCCTTCTCACGAGTTCCTTTGCGAGAAGACAGCAATCACAGCATTCCTGGAAGATCAAATATCAACTCTTGCCATCCCTAACCTCCCACCTTCCTCAATCCTCCTCCCAGCGAGTTGATATTGGCAGGGCACGATTGTTCTGATTTGGCAGCGATAGTTCCCTCAAATCATCATCATCGTTCATCATCAAACTCCGCTCAGGTGTGACACCCCTTCCACCCTCATTCTTCCTCCCATCATTCTTTCTTATCTCATTCTCTTCAAGTAAAGTGTCACTTTGACGAGTTCCTCCCTAGATAAGCTGGAATTTCAAGGCACCCAAACCTCCTGACAGGAGAAACATCACAATACAATGCATCGAAGAAGCGATGACTCAGGAGGGAAGAATGAAATAGAGGAATGGATGAACACTTCTACCTGATCGCATGCATCATCGAGAAGTGCTCGTAGACAACAGATAGACGCTGATCGACTGCATGCGAGAGTCGTTCCCTCACTCTTGATACCACTGAATCAAAATTGAGTGATGATTGACGACATTATTTCATTGTTTTCATTCATTGTTAGAACTCTGGCTTTCGAAGAAATCTGATCATCTAGCGTTTAAAATATTGTGAATTCGTCAAACTCAACCTGCATGTTTGTGTTTGTGAGAAATGTCGTGCACCTCCAGAGCAACACCGAGAGAGTTCGGCTGATTCTGAGTAGAAACAAAACTATGAGATGATCAAGGATGACCAATGAATTCAAATTATTATTTCGAACTAACCAGATGCGATAATCAATGCTGCGAGCAGAAACAATAATCGGATCAGTAGCTGACCCATATCTAAAGAAGGTAATTTATGTTGAAGATTTCGCGCCCAATAAAATCGATAATACTGGATAGCGTGAGTACAGAAATAACACTGGAGGTTGAAGGAAGGGATGAAAAGGAAGGGACGAAGGGCCCAAAAGGTGAGAAGATAAGAGGAAAAGAGAGAGAGAGAGAGGGAGACTATAGAAGATGAAATGAAGATGAGAAGAGAGGGCAAAAAGAGAGAAGAAGGAGGCATGGATTGAATTGCAACTGTGAGATGATGAGTGACACGAATGAGGATGATGAAGGGGAGGAAGGGGTGAGGGAGGGGAGGGGGAGAGGGGGAGGGGAGGCGACGGAAGGAAACTTGATCACACTCAGAATAACCTTCACTGACACTGAGATCATGCGATTGTTGACAAGGATCAGAAGATGAGGACATTTCCTTGCGTTGGAAGGAACACAAGGTGCACCACCTGGTGAATCCGCAAGAAAAGATCCATTTTCCAGTTGAAGCATACCATTGCTTGATATATTGTAGTCTCGGAAAGGAGTGATAATCCCCTCCTCAAGGAAGGAATCGGTCAGCTGTCTCTTTGCCCCCAGGCTTCTTATCAACTACGCAATACGTACTATTTCTATCGGATGTTTACTCTCTTACGCAATGGAAGGAGGAAAGAATGAGAAATGGATTGATACCGACAATGATACGAAATGGAATCTGAAGGGGAGGGGAAAGCACGGTGGAGACTAAGGTACGTGATCATGGGGGAGGGAGGAGGACTGACTCATGGACAATGAATTCATGGGAACGACCACTCAGAGAGGAACGACTTATTCCCGAATGACTCGACTTCTTCTCGTGTTAATGGGTAGGGAGGACTCATAAACAAAGAGAGGGAAGAAAGAGAGTTGTAAGAAGAAGAGGAAAAGAGAAATCAGATGGATGCAACTGCGTGACCCCCATTGCATCCTGAAAGTTGTACATCTTATTCCAGGGTGAATAATAAACAAATCATCAGAATAACACATTTATCATCGACGACTACTACGGAAATGTGTCGAAAACACCCGCGAAATGTAAATTACACTCGTAGCTTTGGTGAGGACCTCGAACATATGGCATAACACTACACTGACTAATACATCTAATTAGTCTAGTCTGATCATAGTCAGATATGGGTGGCTCTGCCAGGGAAATGACTGGGATGGAAGATAGAATGCATGGGAGCATGGAGAGAAGTGGCTGATCTCTTATTCGATCGACGAGGTTGGAAGAAGGGAGAAGGTTCACAGGGGATGGAAACGGCCTTGTGAAGACGATAACGAGACTGAAACAACTTCATTTCTATTATATCGAAATCTGTAATTCATCATCGTTCCCTCATTCGTTTCACTACCGTTTCAGAGCGCCCAAACAGAATTCCCCTACCAAAAAAATGCATGGAATGTTCCTACCTTGTAATCCCTCTCAGCCCAATTATCCAGTGGAGAAGCCTCTTCCAGAATATCGTAGATACGTCCAAGGTATTCATACTGAGATACATTATTATTTTATGAGAATGGAAAACATTCGTACTTGAGTCCTTTGTAGATTCCATTGGTATAATTTACAGATGAGAAGAAGAAGGGAAAGAATGGATAGAACGAGAACGATGGGAACAATGGCGAATGGAGTGTACTCTGTAATTATTATTTTTATTTCATTTCATTTTCGAGCCTATAAAATCCATTTCCCCATAGTCCCTTCAAAGGAACATGAAATGGCACTGAAATAAGCAGGTGATATTTCAAGAAAGCCTAAAATTATCGGTTTCCAGGAAAGAAAAAGCCCACCAGATGATGTATACGATAGAGTCGGCATTTCTATCATAGCAATGGGAAGGCGACTAAAGGGTGGGGGAGGGGAGATTAAGTGAGAATGAAGATATTAGATAGGAAGAAGATATAGGGATGTGTCATCCACACACTTCACGCTAATTTAGTGAATTCGAGTGGAAAATTTGACAAGTGTGCACGATTAATTAACTCGAACGAACGGTGCAAACGGCATTATTTTCAAAGCAATGGACAAAAACAAGCGAACGGTCGAGGGGAAATGAGATTTGTGCATCTCGAAAGAAGAGAGAGAAACAACCGACAACAAACACTTTACTCAGAACCCCTACAGGCTATAATTTTTTTCTTCAGCACCAAAAACCATTCTACAGATAGAAAAGCGGAAATATCATCGATCTAACCTTTGAATGATCCCTCATTCGCAATAATCCTCCTCATATTGGATGCATTGACCATTTGGAGTCGAGGAGTATCGAGAAGAGAAGTTTTGAAGGGAAGAGCCATTCTTCCTACGGTGAGAAGAGATGGACGAGACAGGGTGATCTAAATGAATGCGAATGATCATCAGATGAATGTATTTCAATGAATGAACAGTCAAGAATGAGCTTGAAACGAAGCGACGGACCATTTATCGCTCATCATCATTCGAATTGGCGAGTGTGTGAACAGACGAAGGAAAAACACTGAGAATGTTCAAGATATTCGATGATGAACTTTAGAGAGATAACGAGAAGAATGACAAGAACTTTGATCTTTAGTGATCAGATCTAAATGGGGAATCGTATGCCAAAAGAGGGAGAGAATCTCGTGATCAAATGGGAATTGTAGTCAAGAATGGAAGGAGGCACCACACCAATCCGATTTCTGCTGGTAGTGGAAGGGAGAAGGGAAGAATAACTGAGTTACCCACCACTCCCTCCCCTCTTCCCTTTCCTTCTCTCTCTCTAGATGGAAACACGAAACGGTTGATGTCCTTTCCAGATGGATGAGAGAAGAAAAGGTGATGGTTGTGAGGAAGAGGAAGAGAAGGGAACGATGGAACGGGCATGGAAACGAAAGAGAGGGAGGGAGAAGGACAAGGAATCCGTGCCCAACTGAAATAGTACTGAGAAGGTGATAGTCTCCCTCTCTCATACTTCGTCCCTAGAATGGAGCCAATTGAAGAAAGAAGAAAGGGGTCGAAGAGGGGGAATCTCCGAGAGGGAAGGGAGGGTAGACTGAAGGAGAGAGGAACTTCCCACGGTCGCATGAATGAATTCAGAATAAGATGGAAAAGTGCTGGAAGAGAGAAAGAAACAGAGCGGAAGAATGAAGAAAATCATGAAGAAGAGAAGAAGGGCACTTGAATGATTAGAAAGGAGAAGACGAAGAAGAAGAAGAATAGAAGGGATGGAAAGAGAAGAAGGGGCACTCTATCTAACAGAGTAATGGTGGAAAACAGAAAGAATAGACAAGAGAGTGGGAACCTGGAGTGGAAAAGGAAAGGAAAGGAAAGGAACTTCCTTCTTTTAGAATGGAACAGATTCCACTGTGGTACCACTCTGTTCAGCATAGAAGAGGAAGGAAGGAAGATGGTCGTTTGTGAGAAGGAAGGAAGGAAGGAAGATGACAATGGGGTCGAGAAAAGGAAGAGAGAGGGAATTAGATGGAGTCATGATAGTAACTAATGAAGAAGAGTAGTAGGGTTGAAGGGTAGAGAAGACTCTTCATTCCATGCACTATCTTATCGTCTATGACTGACGAGATGGAAGGAGAGGGATGGAGGATGAAAAGAGGAAGGGGAGAATGGTCGACGAGGACTCATTATGAATGCAGAGAGAAGACAGAAGAGAAGAGCGGTAGAAAAAACGAAATTATAATGACGAAGAGTTCATAAAAATAGCCTCTCTCTCTAATGTGTTCAAAGGAAAGGAATATTCATGAATGGAGTTCCATTTACCTCCCAAGGTAGATCTACTGGAATATGAATCGAATTAGGAGATAGAGAGGGAGAGAGAATAAAATTATAGCCGTTCTACCATTTTGTAGTCGTTTCTTCTAAATGGAAATAACATTTATTATACTCTTTGAGTGGTGGGCAAGAATGGAAAAGAGATGAAATACATTGATGATACAATTTGAGTAGAACGAGTAACCACATAATGAGCGATAACCGTAGAAGAAGGAGAGAAAAGGCATCTGGGGACAACTGATAAGTTATACTAGAAACGATATTTGATCTATGGTCGAGACTAGAATCTAGTCTCGATTTACTCGTTATGCTCGAGATCTCCTACATAATGCTCATAAGCATCTTCAGTCAGACCGCAAGGACGACGGAATTCCTGTCCTTTCTCGTGAATCCATTTGTTTGAGACCTGAAAGAACATCTTATTCAGTAACGAACTTTTGCAAGAGATCGTCAGATCACGATTTATCTAGAGTCATACATTGACCCCAGCGATTACTACCAGCTCCCAGCGCGCAAAACACATGGCCGTGTGGCGCAATGGATAACGCGTCTGCCTACGGAGCAGAAGATTGTAGGTTCGATCCCTACCATGGTCGCAACTTTTGCCCCCACTCACCCATTTTACTCCAAGCAGCACAGGACATGCAGCGTGTCTGGTACGGAGATCTCCCTCACCATTACGCTTCAGATTGTACCTTGATTGTCATGTTTCACTTTAACTTCATCTTTACTCTCATACCAGAAGAGTGCGTCCAACTTAGTGGGGAATACGGCAGTTCCGAGAGTATTGAAGACAGTTGCTCCTCCTCTTTCAGGCTGACTCATCTGAAGGCATACGATGACCATACCGTACTCGATTTAAATAAGATAATCATGCAATCATGCTGTTAATTTTCCTAGCGGAGTTAGCGGGGATGTCACTCGGGGAAGGAGAACACTCAATGAAGATATCATTCTTCTCCAAGAGACCGACTCCGCTCGGACTACGGTACCGATACCGTAATCCGAATAAGAGTCATAGAAAACAAAAAGAGAAAGCGTGAGCATTACTCACATAGAAAAGGACGGTGGCAATTCGATTGCCAGTTCCAAGACTTTTGAAGGCGTTCTTCTCTTCTTTCTATAAGCGATTTGGTTACTTACATAAAAGAGTACGGTAGCCATCCGATTACCAGTATCTCCGTACTGTAGATAAATCTCCTCGCGGGATCTCTGTCAGTGGACAATTAATCAGCTTTTGCTTTTATATTCTCTTTTTTTTCCAAAAAGTTTGTCTCTTTTAGCCTAGTTTTTCTGTTTAGATTTTTTAGATCTACTGAAATGACTGACCCTTGCGAAATCGTAGTGGGGATCGTAGTGACCTCCGAGACCGTAATTGGCGATCTGGAATACGGTAGATTGTTCAGTGTGTCAGATCTCAGGTCAATATTCTCACCTGCAATTCTTCAGCAGTTTCCATCTCAAGATTGGTCATGAGATCAATTCTCTGATTGATTCTCTCGATGACTGGATGCTCTTCTCCCTTGAGCCATGCACTGAAGATAATGAGAGATTAGTGATTAGACAGGAAACTGCAGTGATAACTGAGAGTGAGATCACGATAGGAGCAACTGATTGCAACTGAGAATCAGGCCGAGAATCTCTAACTACGATAGATCACAGATGAGAGAGATACATTGGGAAGGGAAGGAAGTAGAGTATACCTCTTTGAGATACGATAGGAAGCAGTCTCCAGTTCACCAGTGACGGAATTCTGAACGGTGGCACGACGAAGCTGAAAGACATGCAGAAATGAGACCGAGTAGAAACACCCAACAGAAGGAAGATAGATCACGCCACTCATCGATCGACTATCGATCAGACTACAGTACCTCTTGGCAATACGGTAGCTAGCCGGTTCGGAGTTACCGTGTCCATCACGGACCAATGCTCGTTCCAACTACAACAACACCGATGGAGTTCTCCCTTCCCCAATTAGTTCTCGATAACTCTCATCTACCGTACCCTTGGAGTGGCCAGATCTTTGACGACGGAGATTTCGTGTTCAGAGATGATCTCCTTGAAGAGAACAGCAAGAGGATCGTGACGGAGGATCTCCACTTTGATGGGAGCGAGTTTGAGGAAGGGACGATCACGCTAGAATGGAGGAGTAGAATGAGGGAGAGATCAAAGATTAAGACTGAGTCTGTTCACTACCTATTTTGTGACTAGATAGATAGAAGCCATGAGGAACAGATAGTAAGATAATGCAAACCTTGAGATAGCAGTACAGCTTCTTCTGCTCAGCAGGGTCGATGGGCTCGGCCTCGCCTCTGAAATGAAGATATTTGATATTTTTATAACGGGAATTCCCACAGAATTGGAGAAAATGATTTCGACAGAATTTCAATCAGATGTGAAGCATATTTGGAAAATTTTCAAAGAAAAAATATTTTTTAGTCAGATGGAATGAATGAAAGGAAGTAGAAAGTACCTGCAGAGTGCCTCATAAGCGTCTCTCTCGGGGATTCCATCATTGTCAGTTCTCTTATTGATCACGGGAGGAATTTCTCCTTCCATTTCCTTCCCATCCAACATGTCTTCGTACCATTTGACGTTGCCCTGCAAGGGATACATTGGATTGGATGCAAGGTCTCTATCAGTCTCTTGGCATCATCCTAATCTCTCTCTTCAACTCTCATCCTTGCCTTTATCACCTTTGCTCTCGGATGATTGGGCGCGATTTCGACGAGTCTCTTAGTGAGGAAGAGAGCACGACGGACGTTCCCTTGCTGGTACAGAGAATACGCCAGATATCTGAGAAAGATCAAAGATCAATTATAATTCTCGGCGCTCCAATTCTAAATCCGAATGTGTGCTCACTCAAGAATCTCAGCCTCCTCAACACTCTGTGGTTCCTCCTTCTCCAACTTCACAATGGCCTCTTGCATCCACATGAGAGTATGGTAGTAATCACGATTGTTGTAGGCGGAGCGACCGACCTGCAAGAGAATGTGATTATGCCATATTCAACGAATATCAGAGAATTTCGTAAAGAACGAGAGACACGAACACTGTCTTAATTATCAAAGGCGAGCGTCGCGCGTCTATTTGCATGCGCCGTCTTTTCATTTACCATCTCTCCCTCGCTCGTTGCGTGCACGATCAGGGGCGCTTCTCACCCAGCCAATCGGCCTCAGTCCAAACGAAAATTGAATACATGAGAGTTTCGAAAGTGTTATAGATTGATCATGTCACATCATCTCACATAGAGAACTCACTTAGCCAGATTTTCGTGCCACTCCCCCTTTAATGAAATGGAACAAACTTCGAAGCAATCATGAGCAGTCATTTCCTCGGCCACTTTATCACTCAGAATTTTTCCCGCTGCGAGATCGTGAGTGTCCAATTTGTATGTATCCTGAATGGAAGAAGGGATTACAGTATTCTCTTCGTTATCGATTTTCTCGGACCTAAGCTCTCAGTTACCTGGAGTCTGAGCAGAGCAGTGGCTGCTCCAGAGAGATCCTCCTCCTTAGGGAATTTGATCTGCAAAGATAAAGATAGAAGGATGTCTACTGTCAGTTCACGACAGATCAGATAACCGTACATCATTCTCGATTCTTCTCTGGGTGATATTCTTGAGGAAGAGAGGCGCTTCGTTCTGCTTCATGATCTTTTCCACCTACAATTGAGATTGGTCGGATTCTTTTCCATATTTGCACAATCCTTCATAGATTTTCTAGCACATTCGTTCAATATTGAATCGATCACATTCTTCATTCATATACATTTCATACCTCTCCCCACTCGCTTGTGAGTCTCTTGATGAGAAGGTATGCATTGATGGGATTGGTCACGAATTCAGGCCCCACATCAGCAGCCTCTGCGTTGCGAGAGGAATATTCCTCTGCAAATCTGAAAGGAATAATAAATTCATCTGATCAGATCCTTTCTGAATTCCATGTAGAGATCAATAGGGATTTTAGGTAGAGTATTCTTTCTCGAACGATGTGCAATCCCTTTGAAACGAGTCCCTACTTGAAGTGTTCATTCCATTGTATTACACTCTCTTCATTACCTTCCCTCGACATCAACATTGTCAATCTCTCTCTCCATTCATTTCATCATACCTAGCTCAGATCCAGTTCCTCTCTCTCTCTCTCCATCTCATCTCTCTCCTTTCTTTCCCTTCTCTCTCACTGTCCTTGATCACTCTCACTCCCATAATTCGGCTGTTACACGTGGCATTCCCATGCAGAAGCTGTCTATGCACGTATCTTCCCATTTAAGAAGTAGAAGGGGAAGGAGAGATTACACTCCTTACCAAGAACCGATTCTAATTTCGATACTCCCAATCGAATGCAACTTCTAGACACGCATTGAGATACTATCTGACTGGGCCAGAACAACATCTTTAGTCTCTATTCACTCATCCATAATGACCCCAATAGATGCTCTCTCCAGATTCCTCCTCCTCTCTCTTTCCTTCTTCTCCTTCTTCTTCTCAGCTGATCGCTCTCTGATCCCATCACTCTTTCTATTACAAAAGGAGGAAACGTGCGATGGGCCAAGAAGTCTGACTAGGGAGAGATCTCTCCGTAAGGAGGACAGATCCGGATCCATTTAATATCCTTCCCCTCGCCCTCTTCCAACTCGGCACGTACAGTTTTGTTGATGACTTCCTTGTCTAGAAGCGAAAAGAAAGGGGATACGATACCTCTTGAGTCTCTCCAATCTCTCCTGTTCACTTGCAATGTATCGATCGATCTCTACGGAGACGTCCGCTTCGGATCCAAGCATCTGAAGGCAGACAAAGTTGTTACATAAGCGTGTAGTGGGTGGTATTTTACACGAAATTTGACTCCTTTGAGGAATATCATTTGTTATGCTTGGTAAACATCTACCAAAATGTACGGCGAAAGAACTCAAATAAATTCTCGCCTTGGTCATATCAGCGATGGCCGTGAATAGATCCGCCCCTACCAGGGGCAGCACTAATGATAGTAGAAGGAGTTTCATCTGCAAAATCAATTATGATCATACGAACTCGTGAGGAATTGGGCCAAATAGGCGACGCATACACATCCTTGGCTGTTTCACACCAAACCAGTCAAGTTGAAGTGATTTAGTGATGTTGCAAGGACAATTTATGGTTATTGCAACTAATCTGGTGGTAATACTGGAGGAGAAGAGAAAGGAGGAACGAAAGATGAGGATGAGAGATAGGAAATGACCTACCAAAGGAAGTAATCAAGACACTCAGAGAATCGAAATGAAATGTGACATTTACTGAATGTCAATGACTGTGAAGGGAATGTTTACATCTAGACAGAGAGAGATTGACTAGGAAGGGTAAATGAAATTGAGAGTCCATTGGATCGATGGAAGGAACGGGATTAGGAGAAAGGGCTCGAGAGTGGGAAAGGGACATCCCCTCCCTTATTCCCCCTCTTGCGCAACGAATGAATCAATCGAAAGATTTCTCCCCACTCTCTCACACAATCTGGGTCAACTATCACTACTCTAATAATAAGAGATAGATCAAGTAGATCACTACCGTACTCTAAGAAAGGGAGGGAATAGATCATAGAAGGGGGAGGGGGCTCGATCTAGCCCCGATAGAAGGGTGTCTATATAGTGGAACTGAGAGACGAGCGAGTGGTGACCCTACGTGAGAAGAGAAAGAGAGGGAAGGAAGATCTAAGGAGGGAAAGAGAGGGGAGGAACCAGCCCCCCCCCCCTAAGAATGGAAGAGAGAAGTTGAATGAATGAGAATGAACGGAGAAGGCAAAGAACGATCGAGGGAGAAATAAGGTAGAATGGAAAGAGACGAATTGGCCTCCCCCAGGCAGGGTCATTGGAGAGAGAATATTCGAGAGAATGGAAGAGAAGGAGGAGGAGAGAAGGGGGAGAATGGTGCAAGTTAGAAGGAGAGAAAGAGACAGAGGGAGAACTTTTTTCGTGCAGAGGAAACGAACAGCTGTGAAGAGAGAGATGAAGAAGTGGGTGAGAAGGAGGAGAGGGGAGAGGTCAGGAGAGATTGTTGCGATAAGTGAAGAGGATTGTGTATAGGAAAGAGAATGCCATGCAAAATGACCATTTCATGGTTGGATTCTTTCATTTTGCAACTAGATTCCATCCAGATGAATGCATTCCATCCATCTCCAAACCACTATCCTTCAAGAAGAGGAGTCATTATTTCATGGTAAGAGAGTATAGAGAGAGAGGGGGGCGATATATGGATCGACGAGTACGAATGCCCCTTATTCTCCCTTCTCTTCTCTTTCTCTTCAGTGTTCAATCTTCAATTATTCCTTCCAGATTCCATCGACCTTTTCCATTCACCATGACTACGAATCTTTAGTCTCCTCGCCTATCATAAACATTATCCTCTAAGAAGTGTAACGCTACAAATCCCCTTCGTATTCCATTCCATCGTCATGAGCTCCCCTTTGGATTCTACTGAGGAGAAAATAGTAGGAGTAATCGAGATTGGATTCTCATTCTTCGTCGCTTTTATGATGGCATTTCTCATAGCAAAGGAGCTATTGGTGATTCAGAGAAGAGGAGGAGTATTCCTCGGTCAGGTATTCAACTCGTTTTAAAACGCGTTATCTGTAAGAATGTATCAGAAAGGTCCGGAAGTGGCACATCTTTTTCAAAATGGGTTTCAAACATCCAGACTTCGGCTATAGAGTGCTTAGGGGTGGGATACACTTCAGCCAAAAAATATTTGAAAAATTTTAACTTTTGGCGGGAAATTTGAAAAAAATTAGTTTTAAGAATTTCACAACATGTCATATACCATTCGAAAGAGCGCCAAAAGTTGTGTAAAAACCTAGAAAAGTTTTTAAATTTATTGACTTTTGGTCGAAAAAATCTCGAAAAACCGAATTTTCGGGCTTCACTTTGAAAACAATCGTTTACAACTACATTGCAAATGAAAACTAAATCCCCATTTTTTGCACACTCGTACTTTATAGAACTCGCATCCAGATCCTGTTGAAAAATCTGGACCTTTCGAAGCCCGAGCACATGTTTAGCATGGTTTTGAAACACGCGATTCACGATCCCCACCGGCAACTTACCTTTATTTTCTTACTATGGATGAGATTCTATCATAAAATGGCTCAAATAGTAAAGTTAGGTAGCATAGTAAATTATCATCACCATAGAAGTCTATTTCAAAAATAAAAATTTTCCCGAATTTTTTGGACCATGACCCGGGGTTCATGCCTCCGAAATGGCTCACCACCATGAACCCGGGGTCATGGTCCAAAATTCATCCGAAATTTCATGATCGAGAAACTTCAAGTACTATACGTCAATACATACTACTGTACCCCAATAATATACCGTAACCCTAATTACCGTATACCGGTAATCGCAAAGTAACTTTTTTCCAAAAGTGTATTGAAAAGTCAGTTCACGATTCCAGGAAAGGTAGATTACGGTACTTCGGGTTACGGTATATTGTTGGGGTACAGTAGTATGTATTGACGTATAGTACTTGAAGTTTCTCGATCATGAAATTTCGGAAGAATTTCGGAGGCATGAACCCCGGGTCATGGTCCAAAAAATTCCGGTAATTTTTTATTTTTGAAATAGACTTCTATGGTGATGATAATTTACTATGCTACCTAACTTTACTATTTGAGCCATTTTATGATAGAATCTCATCCATAGTAAGAAAATAAAGGTAAGTTGCCGGTGGGGATCGTGAATCGCGTGTTTCAAAACCATGCTAAACATGTGCTCGGGCTTCGAAAGGTCCAGATTTTTCAACAGGATCTGGATGCGAGTTCTATAAAGTACGAGTGTGCAAAAAATGGTGATTTAGTTTTCATTTGCAATGTAGTTGTAAACGATTGTTTTCAAAGTGAAGCCCGAAAATTCGGTTTTTCGAGATTTTTTCGACCAAAAGTCAATAAATTTAAAAACTTTTCTAGGTTTTTACACAACTTTTGGCGCTCTTTCGAATGGTATATGACATGTTGTGAAATTCTTAAAACTAATTTTTTTCAAATTTCCCGCCAAAAGTTAAAATTTTTCAAATATTTTTTGGCTGAAGTGTATCCCACCCCTAAGCACTCTATAGCCGAAGTCTGGATGTTTGAAACCCATTTTGAAAAAGATGTGCCACCTGAATCTCATTCTTAGGGAGAACGCGTTTTAATTCATTTAGTTTGAAAGGAATAATTAAGTTTGTTGCCTGTACATTCTACACTCTCTTGGCTCTTTTCCTCATGCTCCGTGCAGCTACGAAAATTGTGGATTGGAATAAATGATTTCTGGAAGAATATCTGCGAATGATAAAAAAGTTGTCACTCTGTATCTTCTGAATTGGTCATTAGCAACCTCGAGAGGTCATTAGTCTAAAATCTCGAGTATCCTCATGACTTCCGGCGAAAAAGTCATTAGGACTGCAATCAGTTGTCATAGTCGATACCTTTCCCCCCTATCCAATGGATTATCTCCCAATATTATTTGATCTCATTCTCTTCATTGTTGTTGTCGTTCTAACAACTGAAGTTGATCCTGATCATTTTCAACGTCTCACACCATTCCAGGCACTCCAATTCGTAACTCTGTTTTTCATTTATTTATATAATTTATCCATTTCGGTTCTACTTCGGCCTTCTCAATGCAATTATCCTTCACTTCTTAGCTATTAAATTCGCCTTCAACATCATCAAGCATGGAACAATCTTCTTCCAGAATCCTCACTGGATAGATGAGTATCTTGAGTATCAATAATTAATCGATTTTTAGTCTGCTTGTCAACGTAAATTTTACTTTGAAAATTTTCCTTGTTAATAAAATGCAATCGAGCATCCTTGTTGTCAATTCACTTTTTGTTATACTTCACACGATTAAAAAGGTGGAATTGAGTGTTTTATCTCAAGTATTTGACCAGTAAATCAGATTGATTTGTGATGGGTTAGTCAATGGAATGGGATGAAGGGTCGCGAGTGATTATGCATAGTACAAAGAGAAACCTGTGTTAGCTAGTGATGAGGCAATAGGAATGAATAGGGTCACAACGGATGAGAAAAGGGGCTAGACGGGCGGAGGAATGAAAATGGTCTTTGATCTACGAGAATGAAATCTTTGAATTGCCACCAGGAGTAGTACGAGTTGGCTTGTTTTGAACGGATAGTTTCTCAACCTCCTTCGGAAGATCCTGCAAAAATATCATTTATCTCTCTATCTATTTGATGTACTCACATCACAACATTTCTTCTCTACATCAGATCTTTTCACACCTCAAACACACAACATTTTCATCAATACATTTTCCTTCGACTCCGCCCCTTTTCCTCCAACTCACTCTCTTTCTCCATACCTGTGGTGCATCTCTCTGTACTCCTCTTGGTTGAATCATCTTTGCTCTTTGGGCGATAGTTGAGAATACAGTGGGAGACCACGGTTTGAGAGGAATGAATCGACCCGATCCACTCACTGTCTTCAGTTGACCTGCCTCCCATACGATCTGAGAAAATATCTCTCATCAATCCCGAATTCATTCTGCAATCTCACCTTTCCCCTCGAAATGGTGACATCGGCCACTCCGTGCACTTCCATTCCCTCGAAGATGTTGAAATCAACCTGCATCATCAATGAATAAACTCATTCCTCGATAGTCTCCTTTCTCCCTACCGTACCGCGTGATGGTGCGTGTCCTTGGAGATGATTCTCGCCTGCTCGGGATTCCACACTACTACGTCGGCGTCCGATCCCACCGCGATTCTTCCCTGAATGGAGGACAGTACTTATCGATCTACCGTATTCTCCTCTCACCTTTCTCGGGTAGCAATTGAATATCTTGGCAGCGACAGAGGAAGTAATGGCGACGAATCTCATGGGATCGATCTTTCCCGAATGAACTCCCTGATCAATCCATCATAATTCCCCTTCTCTTCCCTCTTCCTTACCTTCTCCCACACAACACTCATTCTATCTTCTACTCCATTCACTCCATTGGGAATCTTCGTGAAATCATCTTTCCCTGCCAATTTCTGTCGGCAATTGAAAGTGCAGTTGTCAGTAGCAGTCAGATGCAATTCGCCCCTGCAATAGCATGCCATTATAGACCATCTCTATCCAATGAAGCCCTTTGTCCCCAAAAATCAGTGCCACCTCCCAGTGCACCCAACACATGGCCGTGTGGCGCAATGGATAACGCGTCTGCCTACGGAGCAGAAGATTGTAGGTTCGATCCCTACCATGGTCGCAACCTTTTGACACATTTTACTCACGCTGCCAGCAGATCCATGAGTGCATTGGGTGTGGAGCTGTCGCGAGAGAGAGGAGGGGATAGCACGTAGCGGGCAGCGTGCAGCCAGTCCTGAGGGGAAGATATGAGTACGGTAGGTAGGACAGGGATATCGATTACCTTATTGTAGTAGTGGGATCCGTCCGTGGCCAGACCTGCTGCGATCGGTTCACCGAAGATGACGGCGCCTGAATAAATTATCGATTGATCTTTGATCTACCGTATTCCATCTACCGTACCCTTCTGTCTGTGATGGGCGATAGCTCGTGCCGCTCCCTTGCTCATCACATGGACTACGTAGAGGGGACAATTGGCTTGAGATGCCAGAACACACGCACGATTCGTTGCTTCTGCTTCCAACTGAGATAGGGTTGGGTTACAATAGTCAGTTCACAATTGCCCAATCTACCGTACTTCTTCTGGTCTGCTCTGAGTGTGTCCTTCGGGACCAGTGATTCCCTTTGCAAGAAGTTCCTTTGCCTTCTCTTCAATAACTGATCCATTCTCTGCGTGAACTCGAGCAAGAGCTCCCACCTGGAAAGTGAGTACTATAGATTTAGACTACGGTAGCCAATGGGTATCGATCGATTGAGTACCATACCTTGGCGCATTGGATCATTCCCTGATAGAATTCCTCATCTCGTACCATAAATACTCCCTTGTAAGCGAGGAAGAATTTGAATGAATTGATACCTGAAATCACACAAATGTCCTATTGAGCGTCCCAGCTCGATTCTCTACCGTATTCATCTCCAGTGACGATCTCCATTTCCTTGGCTACACTCTCGTTCCAAGTAGTGATCGCCATCGAGAGGGCATAGTCGCAACACACCTGAGATCAGTGCATCTTAGAGACATCCAAGACATGGCCGTGTGGCGCAATGGATAACGCGTCTGCCTACGGAGCAGAAGATTGTAGGTTCGATCCCTACCATGGTCGCAACTTTTTGCCGTTCTTACCTTGGGATCGGCCCACTCTCGCCACTGCTTGTACGCTTTCAGAGGGGTGGAGTCCTTCGTGGGAATGACGAAATCGATAATCTATAGAAAGAGAGTTATCGATTGAACGTCTACAGTACTCCTCACCATAGTGGTTCCTCCAGCAACAGCAGCCTGTGTTCCCTTCTCGAAATCATCGACTGCTATCTTCAATCAGTTATCGATTGACTCCTACTGTATCCGTTCCTACCGTACCTCTCCCATGAATGGTAACTGCATGTGAGTATGGGGATCGATACCTCCTGGCATCACCAACTTCCCAGCTGCATCAACGATCTGAGCACCCGAAGGAGCCTCCAGATTGGGTCCCACCGCCCTGATTGTACCGTATTCAACTGGATACTGTAGTCAGTTATCAATCGATATCTACCGTAATCTCTTACTTAATGAGTCCATTCTCGATGAGGACATCTGCCTTGAGCATCTCATCATCATTGACGACAGTTCCACCTCTGATGAGAAGGGGAGGAGAGGACGATGACATCTAAAATTACGGTAGAAGAGTAGAGATACGGTAGGAATCATACAGTTGACGCGAGATCGGTTAATGAAGTCGATTTCTTAGATCGAGAAGATTTGAGGAGATAAGGAGGACCATCTTGGATTGATTTGGTAGGAGGATGAAAGAAGGGACCAAAGAGATTCATAAATAGAGTAAACATTGTAGATCAATGATGTGAGTAGAAGAGATCGGCCACTTGGCACGAGAGAATTAGTAGAGAATGAGGAGTGAAAGAGATTCATCTGGTAATAATTAACTATTCTGAAGAGTGAAAATACTACACTCTGGTCGATAGAGGAGATTCGATTGAAGATAAGAAACTCCAGTGAAAAGTACTCAACGGAAGTCGGAAGCTCATTTCAACCATTTCATAACCCGGAACGATGTGATATTTCAACATGAAGCCATCCATTTATCCTGCGTAAGAGAATGCAGTGAACAAAGAGAGAGAAAGAGAATACGAAGCTGCTAGTGTGAAACAGAGATAACAAGTGCATTTAAAGAGATGCAATTATGATTGTACCTCACTCCGATTGACACATCAAACCATCAAACCGATTGGTCGGATTGATCGAGATAGTGTGTTAAAAGGAGAGAGATAGGGCATTATGCAAATCGGATTATTGTGTGATAAGGGAAAGAATGGGAGAAACGGGTACTCAAGCTCATTCGAATTCAATATTATGGTACTGGGGACATCGATTTGGAATGGTAGATCATACAGTGTGAATACCGAATTGAAAAGGGGAGAAGATGACTTAGAATTACAACTGTTCACAGCTCAATACTTACTTTGGTTTGTTAGTAATCTTATTACACTAAAAGATGTTAGCACTGATACACTTATTACTTACTCAAATGTAGCACAACCTAGGAATATTACAACGTACAGAAGCAGAGTACTGAAGGGGTACGGTACTATGCCTAGTCTGACTCTCGTCTGGTTTGAGATGGAAAAGGTGAGACTATTCCATCTCGTACCATGACAAGAGTAACTTCTCTAGCGAGAAAGAGAGAAGAAAGGGGGGGGGGTCGAGGGAGAAGGGAGGAAGGGATGGAGGAGGGGAAGGCAACGAGAATGGGGCGGGTCATTTACGAGTGAGACAAAGTGAACGAATCTTCGTATGAGCAAGGAATAGAAGAGAGAAACGGGAGGGTGGAAGGAAAGGGATGACAGATTGGGACGGAGAAGGGGTACAAATTGGAAGGCCTATTCAGAGGATGGAGATGGATCAATGAGGGAACAGGAGAAGGGAGAGAAGGAGGGATAGGGGAAGCTAGCCTCTCGCCTGTCTACAGAGAGAGATACACAAGAGGGAAGGGGGGTGGATATGAACAGCTGTCCCTCATCATCCCCTCCCCCTCCCTCTCCTTCCTTCATCTTCTTCATCTACCACAATCCCGTCGTCCGTCCTCCAGGTGGATTCCGTGATCGAACTGCACTTCCTCGTGGGGTCGAGTCTGCAATCGATACCATTCAGTTACCGTACTCCTCTTATCTCTACCGTACCTCCTCCGAATGAGATATTGCTCTCGAGATTCTTGTTCTTCACAGTAACTCGATTGATTCCAGAAGAGGAACTTCCGTTCTCTTGTTGATGACTTGAGGGAGGCTCACGATCAACCTTCTCGAGGGGAATCTGAAACAGAGAAATTGCAAATCAGTCCCCAGCAGAGGTCAAATACACAGGTCATGAAACTCAAAATGTGGTGTGCTTTTCCAAATTTTTCAGAATTTTGGGCGTAAGGAGGCTAGATTTTGGGAAATCTACCCTGAATACGTGGAATGGTGTCATGCTTTTCTCTAATTTTTGTTCAAATTGGCCCAAAAATGTGGCATGCATAAGTGGTTTTCCCGGTGGTATTTGCCCTCTGGTCCCGAGAAAATAAATATTTCGTTATTAAACGTCAGTTCAGCCTATAAATCTCCCAACCTGAGTATAGCATTACGTTCTTTTCACGTACAGTGATCACTTTATAAGTCTATCAAACTGCATTCGTCTATCTTTCTCTCGCAGTTCTTGCACCGTTCCTATCACTTCCCTTCCCTCCTTTCATCTCTCCATTTCACTGACCTCTCTTCTATATCTGCCTATCTCCCCTCCGTTCAATCAACGTGAGATCGTAAACACGACAAAAGAGAAGAAGAGAAATAAAAGAAGAGAGAAAGGAAGACCGTGAACCGAGTAGGAACTAATCGTCTTCCCTACTGAACTCAGTAAGAGGGATCCAACCAATCGACCGACTGGCATTGACAGAGAAGTTTCACGGTTTAGTCTTGGTTCAGTAATCATTTGATCATCATCAATTCAGCAATCGTCACCTTTTCCCTCTGCTGGACAACTCCATATAGATAGGGTGAATTCGCTCTCGTCTCCACTACCAAACGAGCCTTCACCGTTGCTGCCTCCTTTCCACCCTGAAAATTGCAATTGAAATTTCTATTCAATCTGAAGAATAGTTAACTGCATAAGAATTCCAAAAGGAAGTCTGCACTGATCACAAGCTCACATCCTACACAATAAGTAATGTTCACCCACTCACCAATTGTACTGGTTGCACACCTCCATCCGCCCACACCACTCGACCACCCACGATGGTGACTGACGCACGAGAGTGCACGTTCATACCTGCAATCGGAGAATACATTTACTCTTTTCATGGACACCTAAAGCAAAATAATGGACAAATATGTTATCAGTATTCACTGAACTATTCAGAAATGAGCCATACCT
This sequence comes from Pristionchus arcanus, assembly GCA_900490705.1. Classification (NCBI taxonomy): domain Eukaryota; kingdom Metazoa; phylum Nematoda; class Chromadorea; order Rhabditida; family Neodiplogasteridae; genus Pristionchus; species Pristionchus arcanus. The sequence continues at coordinate 219,182 of LS484864.1, read as the reverse complement.
TCGAAAGGTGTGGTATCAGCAGCAGTCTGTGCTCCCTTCACTCCGAGAGCTCTCTTCGGTGCTGTCACATCCCACAATACAAGATCTCCATCTGCACCCACGGCGATTCGACCCTGCAAGAGATAGGTTAAATTCAGCCAGTCAACTTTTCGTTTCACCATCTCAACAAGACCATGCTTCTCAATTGAAACTCATCCTCAAACGTATACTGGCATACTCACCTTCTTCGGATAGAGATTGAATATCTTGGCAGCATTACTGCTCGTGAGGGCGACGAATCTCATCGCGTCGATTCTACCACCACGCACCGCCTGAAAGGGGATGATTACCGTAATCTACCGTATCCTTCCTTCCTTCAACGTACCTTCTCCCACAGCACGGCCATTCTCTCTTCAGCCGCAGCCACTCCTCGTGGCATCTTCGTGAAATCCTTCTGTTTCAATCGTTGAGCAGAGGGAATGGCACGATGGCCAGAGGCGACCACAGAGAGAGGACAACTAAAAGGTATTGAGATGGAATCAGTGCACCATACGTCCTTCCGTATCACTGGCGAGGCATACATTGCAATAGTCTAGACGAACAACTCACTTAGCCATTACATGCATTACAGCAGCTCCACTGGCAGCCTCTGGTCTCAGCGGGGCTTCCGTCAGATGGGATGCTGCATGAGCTGCACACTTATTGAAGTAGTGAGTACCGTCTGTGGCAAGGGCTGCTGTTGCTACCTGAACATTGAAGCGATTAGAGGGATACATCCAGAGTCCAGCATTCATTGAAAATGTGTTCATGAATAGAATATCGTACCTCAGCATGAATGAGCGCCGACGATGTTCGTCCCTCTTGCAGAGCACGAGATGCCTCCGCTGATGATAGCTGCAATGAAAATTCATGTATTCATGTATCTTCTAAATATTGTTTATTATCAATCCATATTCGTGGGTTTCATCGTTGAAATTGAACGAACTAGCTAATCTCTACATCATGAAACCCGTTGCTCACCTGTAGTACTGAGATGGGACAATTTGTTAGCTTGGATAGTACAGCGAGAGAAGTCACTTTCTCTCCTTCCAATTCCTCTGGTCGAGATTGAAGGAATCCCTCGGGACCAGTGATACCAAGATCCAGCATCTTTGCCTGCAAGAAATGAGTTTCAGTCAATGCATTTCAATTATAGATACACAAACAATCCAAATTTCAAACAATTTCTCCCTTACCTCTAGCAGTCTGACGATGCATTTCCTCTCAGGGAGCACTCTAACGTGCACCCCGAGCGAACGGGCAGTTGAGAGGACCTGATGAAGGGGATCTTGAACACTGATTACAGTGATGGCAAGAATAAATTCCGTGTAAAATTCCGAAAAAAAGATGCAATGAGTCCAAAACACATACTTGATACAATTGATCATCCTCATCGACATCGACAATGAATGAATTCACGTTCTCGTCCTTCACTGCACGCTCCATTTGAGACTGTAATTACATCGGTATACAGAGATCGGCCAATTCCAGTTGGCGTTTCAAATCACACCACCGCAGATTTATAATATCGTATATTTTACTCACCTTAGTGTTCTCATCCCACTTCTGAATGACTCCGGATACTCCGACATTGCATACAACTTCATTTCCATCGATAACTCCCTTCTTAATCCTTCTGATTGCATCGAGAAGTCCTTCTCCCTCACGAGGCCACGCTGTTTCCACTACCTGCAAAGGAAAGGTCAATTTGTATAGGTGATTGCCTGTTATTCCAAGAATATGTCGCAGAATTTTTTGAAATGGTTCATTCAACAAAAATTTCCAGCTGACTTGAGCGCGAGAAGACTATTTTTCTTCTACGTCGCTCATCTCATTATATATTCATGTCCCTTCTTCAAGCTACTTCTTCCCAAACAACTCTCTTCCCCCCTCTCTCTCAATCACAAATCAATCCTCACAGTAGCAGTTCCTCCAGCCACAGCGGCCTTCGATCCTCGTCCCAAATCATCAGCTGAATTGGGTGCAGTGAAGTGAGTATGCACGTCGATTCCAGCTGGCATCAGAATCTTTCCTTCTCCATCGACCACACGAACACCCGGAGGACATTCCACGGATGGAGCTACGGCACTGAAAATGGGAGATTTGATTATGTTGGAGATAATATTATCAGAAATCGACATTCATAGCATGTATCAACGTTATTTTCAAGAATCTTTCGCCCCTCAAATTCCCCACAGCCCCCCCCCCCTCAAATTCAAATTCCCCACAGATTCGTCCAACTATTCAAACTCTATTGAACGGCATTCTCCATTTCATTTCCTTTCCACTTCTCTCTTTTTGTTTCGATTCATTCCAAATGGCTTCTCTTCTTTCTTTTCCTCTACGCAAACGACGCCGAAATGGCAATAGATCCCTCAATAGACACGCACTAAATTGGGACACGATGATAAACCATTCGCCCCTTGTACGATCCCCCTCCATCCCTCCTTTTCCTTCCATCCCTCCTTGGATCGTTATTCCATTCCCTATCCAGTCACCATTCAGTGCCCATTCGTGTCAAACTGAGATAACTTCTCTCTTCTGTCACTTCAAACCGGACTTCGTCCCTTCAGGACGTTTGTCAGACCCCGTCACCCCCTCCCCTCTAGACCACCAGCCAATCATTAGCCATCTGGTCTGTCTCTACTTCCTTTCCCTACTCCCTCATTCCCTCTGACCAAATAGGGAACACGAGTTAAAGGGAGAGACAGTCCCTCTATTTCGTCCTCGTATATTTCACAAGAAGGGGTGACGCCAGCTCGAAATGGACTTGCGAAAGAGACTCAAGAGGATGGAAGAAGAGCATGAATTAGAGTGGAATCGAAGAGGGAGAGACAGGGAGGGAATATCCAATAGAAAAGAGATTAGACTATATTGAAAACCCGTCACGCAGAATCAAGGAACAAGAGCATCCAATCAAATATCGAGTGTGACAATTCTAAAGTTCCTCCTTGTCCCTCGAATATCTCACCCCCTCAACATCGCAACTTTCGACCGTTCCTTCCATTCTCTTTTCCCCTCTCCATCTCATCTCTCAATGCATTTCTTTTTGCTAGTTCTCATCAAAAAGAGAAGGAGAAATGCAGGCTTGGGAATCCATTTAATAGCCGATGAGTCCATCCCTTCTTCTTCTCTTATTCTTTCTATCCATTCTCACACCTAATCAAGAGTGCACTGCCATTCAATGCAGTCCTTTCCCTCTCTCTCCTTTCGCAATCCCCTCCTCTTCCTCCTTTTTTTGCCCCCTATCAAGAGACAAAGCTCTCAACGCCACGCAACGATACGTCAGAAACCTATTGTGAAACTTGTGAAAGAAACACAAATTGAAAGAGTGGAAAGTGAAGTGAATGGAAACAGATGTATTCTAACAGAGAGAGTAAATGAGAGGATCATGGCAAACACCGCGAAGGATAGTTTAAGATTCAAATAATAGGATAAAATCCCTTACGTGATAACTCCTCCTTGTACGAGAACATCGGCAACGAAGATACTATCATCGTTCACTACCTGAAAAGAAAAATTTTGTAATTCAAACACATATTTCATATTTTGCCACAATTATATTTTATCTGAGGTAAAAATAATAAATTTAGAATATTTAATCTTTTTCACAATAGATTGTGTTCATACCTGAGCTCCCTTAATCAAGACAGACATTTCCTCCTCTCCACTTCCACTTGCCGATGCTTCCTCTGTGTTCCCTGTCCCTCCTCCTGCCTCCTCTCGAGTACTCTGTCCGTCTGCACTCTCGTCTCTCTCCTCACTCTCCTAAATAGAGGCTCTGGTTATTCCATCTGACTTCGGGATGAGAGAATGGAGGAAGGGAAGGAAGGGAGGGAGGGGGGAAGGGTCAGTCAAGAGATGGGCATAGGGAGATAAAAGGGATACTGAGTGGAATAGACCAGAGAGGACATCGATTGGGGTAACGAGGGAGAGAAAGGAGGAGAGAATAGAGACTGGAAGGAAGGAAGAAGAGAGGGAAGAGAGAGGTCAAAGGGTGGACACAAGAGAGAGAAGGGAGGGAATGAAACATTGTGGTCTCTCTCTCACTCAAATGATGGGTCTCCCCTTTCCGGGTGGATAGCAGCTACTTCCTATCGTTTCCTCTTGCAACAGACATACATATCCTCCCAATGGTGGCACTTAGATTAACAATTAGATACTGTAGATGGAAGAGATTTATCCGTTGCTCTCTCATCCATTCTGGTCTAATGAATCCCCTCCATCTCCTTCATGGATTGAGAGGGGGGCACACCTGTCCATTCTCATCTATCCTAGCAACGGGAATGGATCAAGGTCATGCTATTCAATCATCAAGAGGAGGAATAACAAGCAAATTTCTAACCTCGTCAATTTCTGGTCCTGGTTGATGGAGAGTACTCTCTTCGTCTCCACTCTTCTCACTCGATGATTTCCTATCGAGTCCAAGTTTCTCGTTCAATTCCTCCTCGACAACGATGATCTCACGATCCGAGCTGAATTTAGATATTTGGAACAGTATCCATGCATTAAATAAGAATTAATCAAAACAACTACCATTAACTCCCAACTACTACACACTGACCACTAATGTTCATTCCAATCAACCCTAATTGGGCATCGTTACCCTCGGGTCGAGAGTTAACTCGATTATCTCCATTAGTGCATACATCAACTCTTCAATTGATTGATCTACTAACCTATCTACCGTATCCTCTCCTTCTTCTCCTTCAAACTTCTCGGGACCCGGTAGACACTCTCCCTCAGGACTCGTCTGCTTACGCACCTTTTTCTGACACTTCTCGTAGATCTGAAAAGAACGGTAAATCGATAACTACAACAGTATCTCAATTGGAGCCATGCAATCGATTGAAGGGAGGAAATACACGTCAATGCATGAGTGGCCACAGGGGACTGAGCAGCAGTTGAGTGATATCAAGTTACTCTCTCAAACGAGAGCCGCGAGGGAAGGGAAGGGGGGGGCAGAGTGAGCTCTGTTTGGATTCCATTACACATACACCTCCACACACTGGTCAGTTGTACATTCAATTACTCACTCTGTCATGGTCAGGAATATTACTGAAGATGGAGTCACTCTGATTAATAGGAAGATCAGACAACGTCTGAATCCTCTCTTTCTCGAATAGATTCTTCCTTCCGAATCGACGAGAACCCGATGTCACCTCAAGATAACACATCATAAATATGATCATGACTGTCGATATAAATACCTCTTCGGGTGGTTGATTCGCCTGCTCTTTCTGTCTTCGTTCCCATGCTGTGAAGTCGGGTCCTCCACCGAAGAGTTCCTGAATCAGGGATGGATTACGGTAGGTTAGATTGATAAGGGAGGGTGAACCCAAACCGAGAAGGGAGTGGAGGAGGTATCCGTGTTAGAGAACTCGGATCGGAGAGTTAGAGATGGACAGTGACTATGGTGAGATGAGTGAGACGAGCCATGCTTGTGATTTGACTTCTGAATCGAGATGGAATTCCTCCCTCACAAGGGTACACCATCACGACAGATAGAACATAAGAGGACACGACGATATCAAGCGAGGTTTAGAGTTAATCGAACATAAAAAGGTTAGTCAAGCAAGGACATCACTCCATTCCATCGAGTACTCACTTTCATTGCCGATGAAGTCTCGAATCCACGATTCCTTTTGATAACAGGAACATCGGGAACGGGAAGAGGAGTTGATCGACGAGAATCTGATCGTGATCTTGGAGTAGATGTTCGAGATGGAGGAGGGGATGGGGTTATTGATTCAGAATTCTTGAGGGAATTCGATGAGGAACTTCTCAATTCTTCTGCTACAGGGAAGCTAATCCAGTGTTGTAGCTCGACATGTCTACTGCCGCCTACGATTCTATACGATTTGAGATCGTATGAGAAAGGGGCGAGGAATGGAAACATACTCCGTCTCGACTAGAGGTCCATCTACCCTGCAAATACACTTCATCTCGTGTCAATTACCTCTGATTAGAATGGCCTTGCGATTTAGTCGAGCGCAAACAGACAAAAAGAGGAACGATTGTGATCAGCTGGACAAATATCAGAGCGAGAACAGTTGCAGGTCAATAAATAAAGACGAAAGACATGATTTTACAATTACTGTATTGCGACGATGGCAAACAGTAGTTACTCGAGTTACGAGCGTGAAACAGTTACTATCGGTTAGGAAATCGATGACTCAGTCTCAATATTGAGAAAAGAAAAGTCCAAGATGCAATACTAGTAAGAAATGATGGAAAAAGAAAGAGTGAAACGTCCTCAAAAGCAAGCAGAATGGAAGTCAAACCTCCGCTCGCCCGAGGCGGAAACGTTAGCGCCGCAAGAGTGTATAGAAACTGCTTGACGCACTTGGGCATCCCTGACGTATTTTAAGTTTTCAGTTGAAATTTTTTCGATTTATTTTCTGTTGTTTGGCCGTTCAGTAGCAGTTTGTGAATGTTATCTGTGATTGTAAGAGTGCGCGCGATTGGCTCTGCCCTAATCTTATTGTTTGTTTAGCCCTCTCCTGTGGTCAATCAATAGACAGAGGCGCTCGACCCCACTCTCTCGCTCTCTTTCTCTGACTCATCAGTTCACATTCCCTCGCTCACTGCCTCTTGTCCGAGATTTCGCTCATTAGCCATTACCCTATTCTCGCCTCTATTTCATCCTCCTTCAGTTGTGCTATCGATTTATTCATGTTAGTCACAGTCGGGCACATCTCGACGCTTTCACAATGATACCCTTCCATGTCATCGTTACTAGTGATTTTCTCTTCAAAGTGTGCGCAATTTCTTATTGGGATTAACTTCTTTCTTTCCAGTATGAGTGGAGTGGACGAGCACAAAATCGTTCGCGACTTACGGGCGGCAGGTTCCAAGGTATTTACTTTTTTCATTGATGATGATAAGTTCGTTTGTTTCTCCAGTATGTGGATTCTGCCAAAGGAGACGTAATGGCCGTGATGCGGGTTTACAAGGATCTCAAGTGTGATTCCGAACTGTATATGTACCCCGACGGAAAGAAGCGCCAAGCTTTCAAGATGTACGGAACGATACCCGTCAATTACAGGGTTAGTACATTCTAATTTTTATTTTTGTCTTGTAATTTACGATTTTTTTCTGATGAATCATCAAGAGAAAGTCATCAAATGTATTGTTTTGAGGGTTCGATTTACAATATTCCTATATCGATCTACCTCTGGGACAGCCATCCTTACTATGCACCTATCTGCAATGTAGTTCCCACTGCTACAATGATCATAAAGGTTTGCATTCGAACAACATAACTGACGCGTTTGGATTAGCGAATATCTATATATATATATTTTTGATATATATTGATTTATCAGTTTTCCATTCAATTTTTATCTATTTCTTTTCAGGAGAGCGAACACGTGAACAAGCAAGGTCGTGTATTCCTCCCATATCTGAATGAATGGAGATTTCCTGGATACGATCTGTACGGACTCATTCAGGTATTGATGATTATTCATTCTTTATGTGATAAGATTCCTCTGATTCATCGATTATTTCGATGTGATCGAGTATGAGTAAGAGGAGCTCATTTCAAATTATTCACTCGAAGTTTGAAAAGCACTTTTAAGGCAAACGTCAAAGAGTAGATTTTATGATAAGATGCCCTCGTTTCAGATTTCGTTGACTGAATTATTGATTAGATTGTGTTGATATCTTGCAAAAGTAATATTACAGATGATGGTAATGATCTTCCAAGAGCGTTGTCCTCTCTTCGCAAGACCATCTGGAGGATCCTCTTCCTCATCTCAGGTATTACTTTTCCATTATTTTCTTGTAAATCTCATCTCAATAATAATATTCAGCCTGCTGCATCGTACACTCAACCAGCTATTTCTACTCCCTATCCGACGGATTCCACTCCTTATCCTTCCGGAGGTACACTGTCTTTATTGATGCAATAATCAATCGATTGCAGGAGCTAATTCGACACCATACCCAACAGGGTCCGGTGCAGCTCCATACCCAACTGGTGGTGGTGCAGCCCCATACCCAACAGGAGCTGCAACACCATATCCAACATCGGCTGCATTCCCTACTCCTTACTCTGCCATGGGATCTGGGTACAATCCACAGTCGCAACCAACGTCAGTTCATGTTTTCTCCCCGATCTTGTGAAGATAGTGAATGAATCTTTCACAGTTCAAAGTACGTCACTGAAAGACGAACGTATGAATGGAATGGTTGTTTCAGTCGAGCAGCTCCTCCCGTCCCCCCTCCTCCTTCAGATGCCATTCGATCATCGTTGATTACAGCTGTTGAGGAGAAATTGAGAAATCGATTGAGGGACAAACTCGGTAAGATTCTATCAAATTTTATGGAGATGGGACAATTTTGATCAAATGTAGATTTCAAATTCTGATTATTGTAGGAACGACGTATGCTGAGATGGCATCGATGAGACAGACGCAAGCTGAATTGAAGGTGCGATTCTTAATCTGAAATGATAAATCAAAAACTTGGACAAAGTTACATAACAAAGTATTAGATTTTTCACGAATAGTAAACTTTTTATGGATGATTTTGTGCAGGCTGGTCAGCAACGGCTACGAGTGGCCATTGAGACATTAGAGAAACAATCTAAAGAATTGGATGGAATGATTGACGGATATTCGGTATGCTATTTTTCTTTCTTTCGACTACTCTAGTTAATCAATCAAGAAATTTATCCTTTTCAATGCATTATTAACGACACACTTCTAATTGTAGGTATTGCTCTTTATTGATATTTCAGTTAATCACTGTAATTACGATTTGTTTCAGTCTAAGAAGAGTGAATTGGACAAAGCTCTGGCGGATGTTTCTACTGGAGATGAACCGAGTATCGATGAAGCCATCGATGCAAGCACTCCTCTCGTTAGTTTATCATCTATATTTTTTTTTCAAAAGTAAAATTTGATTGTTTGATGAAAACGATACTGCAAATATGAATCATAAAACAACCGTTATTATCGAAGACTACGGTCGTGCGTAAGAAATGAACTAATGAATAATTATTGAGGAACGTCAACTTCTCGATGCGTATGCCTCTGATCTCGCTTGTGATGATGCATATTATGTTATGGGAGAGGCACTCAAGGTTTAAATTTAATTCGTTTCACTTTTTGACAATGAAATTGTTTATATACATGATACTGACATAATGATGTCCTTACTTGATCTCACTTGATGATATTTAGAACGGATCTCTTCCATCATCTGAATATCTCCGATACATCCGTGATATTTCTCGTAAGCAATTTGTCCATCGTGCAACGATGCGAAAGTGCAGAATTGCACTGGGATTGGCAACATAAGGAGTACGGTAACCATATAATAGATTGATTCGATGTTTTGCAGTGACTCTAGCTTGATTGAAGCCATTCCAGTATTGTGATGTGTAATTATTCAGCAAGGTTCGTAGTTGTCTTCTTTTTCATAGCCAAATGTATCCATTTCTGTGAATGACGAGTAAGGTCACACTATTATACCCACAATTCATAGGTCATTGTTCTTTGAATACAAGTAGTTTGTAAGATACACTATGCTCTTTGCTCTGCTAGTGGATACAGTAATATCAAAGTAGTTTCCCTTCTCACTGGTTTCCTTCTGCTCGCCTCTACTATCAGCCTATCTTTCCTCTCTTCATTCTCCATCCTCTCTCCCCTTCACTATCCTACGAGAGAGTATGAGGAATGCTGATCTAGCAATTCTCAATATCGACTCTATTGTATTTCCATCGATGATAGATGCTTATCAAATTGAAATCCCTTCCTATCTCCGCTTTCTTGCTTCGCACACTTTCTATCATTATCTGAGGTTTAATACTACACGGAATCCATTGTCCCTCTCCCTCCCTGGTTTCAGACCTCATCTTCCTCTTCCTCGCTCTATTTTATGATTCTCCCTCTTCTTTCGTGTCCACTCTTCGATCCGACTCGGCCCATTCAATCGATACTAACCACTTTCGGTTCCAATTTCGAGCATTTGTCCCTTTTTTCTCATAAACGAAACTTTCAAAGCCATTATTAGAATTCGCTATGCTCAGATGTTTTCCGCTGTTCTCGGCTATATGCAAGTGTATCGTGTACGATAAAGATCTTTGAACATGCTAAATATATTTCATATTAATTACACCGTTCTAGTCGGTGATGTTCCCTTTGAGGACTCATATCTCTACCATTCCTTTTTTTAATGTCATGATCTTCTCTTTAGCATCCTTAATCGAAATTTCTTCCATTACAGTACCTACACGAGTGGGGACCCGATCGATAGAGGGTTGATATACCGTAGTCTCTCTCAAGGATGCAGGCTATCAAGTGTGTCGTGGTGGGAGATGGAGCCGTCGGTAAAACGTGTCTGCTCATCTCGTATACTACGAATGCCTTCCCCGGAGAGTACATTCCCACGGTACGTCAAAGGAGTATCGAGGAGGAGAATTATGAATGGGTTCATCAGCCTCGGATAGATTGTTTTGTGTAGCGTCGTCTACTGTACATCATTATCATTCTTAAGTAGAGTATGATAATATCTCATTTGAGGTCTTCGATAACTACTCTGCTAATGTGATGATCGATGGACGACCGATTAATCTCGGACTATGGGATACTGCTGGTCAGAAATTATTCCCATTGAAGTCTTAGAAAGTTGTATTCTAGCCAGTTTTTTTTGTAGTTGCGGAGTATTTGTTATTTTCATTCATAAGAAACATATGGAAATACTTCTGATTTGGAGAGAAAAATTCGGACGTTATCTTCCATTCAATGAGTTAAACTCACAATGACCGCGTCAGTATCATAGACAATTGTGCTCGAATTATCATAATATTGGCCTTGAATTGTTGATTTTTTAACGAAATGATCTGAGAAAAAAGTTTTAAACCTGCGAAAATAAAGCAGAAAAAAGAATAGAAAATTAGCAAAAGTATGCCACGGACGGGATTCGAACCCGCGAGGAGTTACCTCCATGTGATCATAAGTCACACGCCTTAACCACTCGGCCACCATGGCTTGTTATCTTAAAATAGCCAACCTTTGATCGCTTCTGCGGATTTGCATAAAGCATGTGCGCCTGATCACTCCTTGATTTTTTTCAAGTATTTTTTTTTAATTGTTAGTCTGTATTTTTTTAAAATGCGAATTAATAATTATTGATGATTATAGGTGAAGAAGAATACAATCGTATCTGACTACTTTCAATTAGTTTAGCTCACAGAGTAGAATATTATAAATACTCTAGCATGTCACAATTTTGCTCTAATTATCATCATATTTGCTATAAAATTGTTGAATTTTTAGAAAAGAAAATGATATCGAAAGTTTCTATCCATGAAAATAAATCGGCAAAAATAACAGTAAAAATTAGCAAAAGTATGCCACGGACGGGATTCGAACCCGCGAGGAGTTACCTCCATGTGATCATAAGTCACTCGCCTTAACCACTCGGCCACCATGGCTTGTTATCTTAAAATAGCCAACCTTTGATCGCTTCTGCGGATTTGCATAAATCATGTGCGCCTGATCGCTGCTTGATTTTCCATATTTTTTTACAACTTGAATTTTAGTCATTGTTTTTGAGTGCTCACTAATGCTTGATGATTATAGGTCAAGAAGATTACGATCGTCTCCGACCACTTTCATATCCTCAGACTGATGTATTCCTCGTATGCTTCTCTCTCGTTAATCCGGCTTCATTCGAGAATGTTCGAGCCAAATGGTCAGTTATCCATCCCATATTCTTTCCCTGCATAGTGGTATCAATTGCGAACTGCATGGGAAACCTCTTGATGGAGGTTCTCTTGTACAATCCTTGCTAATTTCCAATGCGTGCTCCACATTGTTGTAATTTGGAAGAAAGATGGGGATACAGTAATGGTGTATGGTCCCTAGAGGGGTGAAATGTGTCACGTCTTCCCTTCTAGAAAATGGACAAATCCATCCTAACTCGTGATTGAGATTCCTCTCCAATCTTTTTCTCCCTTTCCTCGTCTCCTTTCTGATATCACATCATTCCTCTCGTCCCGCTTGATTGACCAAATCGAGTAGAGAAGAAGAAGAGAGACGGGTAATTTCTGAGTAGAGAATCAAGGAGAAAGAACGAATTCTGGACAAGTGAATCACAGTCCCTTTTCCATCAAAGGAGAGGCCATCTTATGGGCTTATGTGGAGACAGTGATAATGGGATTGGAAAGCACTCTAGGGATAAGGACAGCCCGTGATGAAGAATGAGAGAGAAAAGAAGATTGAAGGGAGACAATGAGATGAAACACTAATGAACTGGGGAAGGAAAGACTGTTCCGACTCTCCACTCTATTATACTTCCTCTGCACTATTTCGTGATGTGAGAGTATGTGCGACTGTGTATGAAGGATAGGTCATTAGTTGGTAGGGTTGCAGTGCCTACTAATGGTGATGGATTTCCCTTCGAGAGAGAAGGGATCAAATGGAAGACACGCGACCATTCCATTACACATTGGTTTTATTCTTTTATGGAATGACAAGTTGACGGCATTAATCCATCGGAGCTCATTTAACGCCCTTCACATTAGTTCGGGCGGAAAGTAGATTGTCGAAATGAGTATATTACTTTGAAGTAGCGACGTAACGTAATTGAAACAGATTCGAGATAAGATTGCGAAAGAGGAAGTGGAAAGAGCAAAAGATTACTGTCCTCTAAAGTTCATTTCGGTTTATATTGCATTAGTTGTTGGTGAGAATGGAGTGCTGATTCTGGGAAGATTCGATAAGGAAACAGTGATTACTCTGATATTCAGAGGAAGTATTTCCATATCGGAAATAGGGCTAAATCCATTAGTAACTTAATGTTTCATGGAAGCATTAAAGGAAACGTGAGAAAAATCATGCGAATCAAATTAATATTCGTGACCATGTTAAGGTACCCCGAGGTGTCTCATCACTGTCCCAATACACCGATTATTCTCGTTGGAACGAAGACTGATTTGAGAGATGATCCCGAGACTGTTGCACGATTGAGGTGAGAAGATATGAATATAAAGGAATGTGCAAGAATACTCATTTATTATTCCATTTGGTGATTACCTCACAGGTGTAATGAAATCTGAGCTTCTTCTTTGAGCCACGTATTCTAAATAGAATGGACAACAGAGATGCATATTTCACGAGTGAATGCTTTGTCTCTCTATTACGGTTCTCCGAATACCGTCCGTTTATTATTCACTGCGTAGTCCTAAGTAACGACCAATTTGGCGTATGCTCACCATCATTTGTTTTGTCTGTCTACCATGCGATTCTATTTATTATTGTCTTTATCAGTCTAATAATTACAGAGAGCGTCGTCTCACTCCTATCAGTCAGACTCAGGGACTCGCAATGGCAAAAGAGATCAGAGCAGTCAAATATCTCGAATGTTCCGCCCTCACTCAGAGAGGACTCAAACAGGTAAGAGAGGGGATTACATCATCCATAGGCAATACTCAGTCCCATCCTCCACTGATTCGTCAGTTGACACTGGCTTATGGGAGCAGGAAGAGGCTGCTAAGCTCTGATTCGATTCCCTCCTCTTTTTCTTCGGGTTACACAGGGCAGAAATAGATGCGAGTAGAGTGAAAAAAGCGTGGGGTGGGTGGGGAATCTGATGACGGAGTGTGGAAGCTTTCCCTAGTTCCCAAGAGCGAAAAATATAATTACGAATTTCCTGTACACATTGCAAGCTAACTTTCCTTATTTATCACTTTGGTACATTTTAACAATATAAATATAAATAATATAAATGGATGGTTCACTTTGAAATTAAGGTATTCGACGAGGCAATTCGTGCTGTTCTCTGTCCTCCTCAGAAACCGAAGAAGAAGAAGTGCGTCATCTTGTAAATCCCTCTCCCCCCCTCCCTCCTCCCCTCTTTCTTTTCTTTTCAATTTCCGGTTCGATCAATTCTCGAACCCGTCCATTGTCAATCCATAACTGCCCATAATCATCTGTTAACTCCCCTCTCCCTCTGTCTGGAACACTCCTCCCTCTCCCCCTCTCTTCCTCCCCATTGATCTACCCATATCAGAAACATTGCCTTTACTTCCACTCAAAAACACACCGCACTGTTCCATTTAGACTTGCGAAACTCAAAGCCCGTTTCATTCATATTTTATCCTTCCTAACTATTTGAAGTCGATATTTCCACACTTGAACTACCTACCGTATTTCCCCTGACCCATCACATCTTTCTACAGAACTTCCCTTTCAAACTAGCACTCCTTTTGACCTACGAGAGAGTATCGATTGGCAACTCTCTTCTTCCATTTCCTCATCGGTTCTTCTGCCTATGTCTACATTGTAATCCCGTCATTATCTCTCCTTTAGAGTCGATGAGATCAAAGATTATCTTCTCCATCTATAGACTGTCTGTGAATGAATTGTATGTAGTCTCTTTTACCCGTTGCGATCCAATATCACATCTAGCTTATCAATTCATTTCGTTTTCTCTGCTCGTATTGCAAGAAGCCTCTGCACTATGCAACTATCGACTGATCCTTCCTGTCTGTACTCTCCACGTATAGCACACTCTCTGATACCGAGAGAATTGTGACCCCCTCTTTCCCTTCCTTCCCTTCATGTGAATCTGATTTTATCCGTACTAAGTGACACATACCGTCCTTGCAACAATAGATGTTATTTCTGTTTCTAAATTCTCTTAATATAATATCTTCTCTCTCTCACTTGAACACAAGATACGCGCCCTCCTTCAGGTGCTATTATCTACCGTATCCCATTGTGTATCTAGATTACGATTATCCTATATTGCTCCACGTCGCTCTGTATGATCCACTCTTTCTTTGCCAACACCCTAAGAATCTGTTATAAAGTCGCAGTTATTTCGATAAATATTTCGAGTGAATGGGATTGAAAAAAAAAGTTGCATCAGATAAGATGAATAGCCTAGACAAGGAAGTAAGAGGTACAATAATCAATGAGAAAGGGATTGTCATACTATAGAAAAAAACTTCCTTATGTGTAAACGGATAAAGTAAGAAGGCGGAGTCAGTGGAAGAGGGCGGGACTAGACCTTATGGGGGAAAGGGAGAAAAGGAAGAAGGCATTCTACACTAAAGATGAGACTCCTTCTTCTCTTACTGTGTATTGTTGCACTTGGCCAATCGTTCTATCTCGGCAATTACTACTATGCACCGAGGTATGATATTTATTATCTGTATGCATGAGAATTAACGAAACAGTCGATGATCTTTTCTCGGAACCTTTCTGAAAACGAAGGCATATTTGGAAAAGGAAACCCCTTCCTTACTTAGGTTGATGCATTGATAGATAGTGATGCAATGCTCAATACATTTCTTGACCAAAAGTATCGACTACAGCGTGTTATCTAACATTCCATTAGTGAAACGAATCCATTTTCGATGTGGGAATTATCCTCGTAGATACGTCTGTCTATTCCTATCTTACTACGTACATCTCTGGCCCCCAATGGTCTTCTGATTCACTGAACAGTGTCAGCAATACGAAATAGATCGTAGAAAGTATCCCCTGCTCCTTTTCTCACTCTCTATCTCCCTTTATCCTAGACAATCCCTATGGAAAAGTTCATTCCCACGTGAACACTTGAAAGTAATGAGAGAGAGTGATGGAAGTCTCCGGAACGTGATCCTTGATTTCTCCGATGATTCTGCAATGGGGACAATAGGGAATCCTTGCGTAGGTGTCAGATCAAAAGGATCCGTTTGAATTGAGTTTCCCTCTTGAAAGGAATTCCCTCTACAGGAACACATGGGAATCTCCTTCTTCTGTCGTACAAGGAGAAGAGACGACGATGAATGGAGAAGAGGCTACTCAGATGATGGCAAAGGTAAGGGAAGGAAGAGATCGGTCAAATGAATGAATCTAGGAAGTAGTCAATGGAATAATAATCAGTTTCTCCTCTTCAGACGAAGCGACTCAAACCGTGCTTCTACTCCCCCATTCAGTGCATGTTGAGAAGATAATAGACAAGAATTCCCTCGATCTATCCACCCCCTCACTCTCTCTCTATTCCCCATGATCTCTCTCTCTCTGATGGGTGAGAGGAATAACATCATCATCATCATCTGATCTCGCTCGCAGTCTCATTCTATTCATCCATTATTCTATGATAAACAGTATTGTTACACTCGACCACATGTGATATGCATTCCACACGAAGACACGACAATTACAGTGGAAACTAGACGACTTCGGTGATGAATGACCTTCTCTTCAGTCTTCCTTCTCTTCTCTCCTCTTCTAATGGGATCTTCTGTCTCTTCTTCGAGATTCACCCTGAATGGGCGGAGTCTAAGGATGGAAATGAGGTTGAAGGGGAGGATAGACAGTCTTCACTTTGTCTCAACACCCATCATGGGTATCTCCTCCATTCTTCTTCTCTTTCTTCTTATTGGATCAACTCGATCATTCTTCGTTTCTCGATTCTACGATGGACCGAGGTATTATCTCACATTCCAAGGGGTTACTGTAGGTACAAACATTGTTAGAGATAGCAAAGGTAAATTCACAGACGGCGAGTCGAATCCAGGTTTCCTCTTATAGGGCAGGTGTTCTACCACCCTTCCTGGGTGCATGATACTCTCTGTAGTAGGTATCAACGATGTTGCAATCCCTTCCGGTGTATAGATACATCTTTCCCCTTCTTGGCACGAAAACAAGGATAATATTTCACCTTCGGAAGCCTGATTAGAAATTTAAGCTTGTTTGTGGGGCTAATGAAAAGTTCATGAAGAGAGAAGAAGTGCGGGGGGGGGAAGGAAAGATCAGGTGGTTGCATTGAGGGGATTCTTTCTCTTTGAAGGAATGGGAAGGGTTCCTCTCAAATGGAAGTATTACTTGAGAGGAAGAGAAATTCATCAAAAACCAGAGAAATATGTACAAACAAATAGTAGGAGAGTGAGGGCGAGAATAGACTCAAGTCCCATCAAAGACCGATCTTCCGAATGTGTGGAAAATTTATCGAGCTCATAAGAACATTCTTGGTCACGTTCAGGAAAAATCCATATGATTTTAGATACAAAGCAGAAGTTTCGAAATTGCAGGCATGAGTTCAAGATGGGAATCTCTCCATCGGGTCGATTCTATAGAGAAGAACCCCTTCCGAATCTATTCGAAACTGAGGAAATGAAGGTAAGTGAAAGAAGAAGTTGAAGATATTCCAAATTAGGTATTAGGAAAGTTCATACATGTCATCTCAGACAATTCGTAAAATTCGATTCTTCTTTCCATACATTCAGAAATATTTCAGTTTCAGCCGAAACGATACAAGCCGTGCTTCTACTCGCCCATTCAATGTCTCATTCGGAAATAGGAAAGATTGAGAGTGATGTACCGATACTTCCTTGATAAAGAGTACCCATGTTTATATATGGGGGAAGAGTTACGTATGTTTGGTTCCCGCAACCGGTTGAGGTGCTAAGCAAAAGTTGAACTGTTTCAAGTTTTGGGTTTGGCACACTTTTTTTTCCTTAACTTTTTGCAAAAGTTGAACCGGGGTTCAACTTTTGCGGATGCAAAAGTTGAACCGGGTTCAACTTTTGCGCCTTATAATTGAACCGGTTTCAACTTTTGCACCTTATAATTGAACCCATTTCAACTTTTGCGGTTTACACTTGCAATGCTTTGTTCTTTGTTCCAGCCTTGTATGTATCAACAAACGATGACGGGAAGTTGCTGCACATTCTTTATCTGACAGGCATGAGTTCAAGATGGGAATCTCTCCATCGGGTCGATTCTATAGAGAAGAACCCCTTCCGAATCTATTCGAAACTGAGGAAATGAAGGTAAGTGAAAGAAGAAGTTGAAGATATTCCAAATTAGGTATTAGGAAAGTTCATACATGTCATCTCAGACAATTCGTAAAATTCGATTCTTCTTTCCATACATTCAGAAATATTTCAGTTTCAGCCGAAACGATACAAGCCGTGCTTCTATTCGCCCATTCAATGTCTCATTCGGAAATAGGAAAGATTGAGAGCGATGTACTGATACTTCCTTGATAAAGAGTACCCATGTTTATATCAATTGAATAAAGTCTACTGACGTCATAGAGGTCTTTCTCGGAATTGAATTGTATGTGATGACTACTTCGTCTATTGAAACATCTCACAAGCCGCCAAACAAAGCATGTTTTGACTAGAAGATAGATACGATTCTTACGTAACCTGAGTAGTGAATGCGTGATTATGATCATGTTAGAGATGAGGGAAAGAAAAATCCAGAGCCACATCTTCAGAAATGCTATACGGTGCAGCTTTACGAGCAATCTTTAAGAGAATTATTTAATGACGTGACATTTTGAATAGAATAATGATATATGAATAAGTTGTACAAGATCGAAGGGCTGAATTGAAAAGGAAAGGATAGAAGAAATCATTGGGAAGGCGTAGATCGATTCTTGGAGGAGATGAAAAGGTATGAGTGGGATCTGAATTGAGAATGGAATCGCATAGATCACATCTCGCTTACCTGGAGTAACATCAATGAATTTGAGACTGAATATGAACGCTGCTGTTGAATTGGAAGGAATTGAGGGAAGACGAGAGAATTGATGAGAAATGAGAGCAGATGTGATCACACTGAAGAGAGGATTATGAAAATTGATTAGATGGCCAGTGGCCACCAACCGTTTTGGATGTTGGACAGGCCCTGATAGTGAATGAGTGATGACGATGGATACTCCCGAAGTAAATGTGCACCCCGCATCTAGTGGAATCTGAACGATTCATTAGGAGTAGAAAGTCAAGAGGGAACTCACAATTGTCTGCTGTCTAGGAGATACGAAAGGGATCGATTTCGTTGAGTTATCGATGAAGGGTGAATCAATAATAGAAGAAGGGAGAGAAGAGAGTAATGAATTCACTCGATTCTGCGCGTCTGAACACGAGGAAAAGAGAGAGAGAGAGAGAGAGAGAGAGATTAGGAGATTCATGAGTCAATCACTAACTTCCAAATACTCTGACTATCTCCTAGAAGCACAAAATCTCCTTCCTCGAAACCTGTTTCTTCTGAAATTTCACCATCTGAGCGTCCTCACAAAGGATGTTGATTCTTACCCGAATCTCCCTTTCTTCTTATCAATTGTTCATACCGAATCTCAATCTCTGGAATTGTCGATGAAAAGTTGGCTGAACTAATCGATCCGTAGATTAATCGATCGACTCGAGCCGATTCTATTTCGGTCTCCTTTTTGTTTAGAAAAATATTGATCCGAGCCTGGAAGATGAATTTATGCTGATTTTGGAATCCAGAAAAATAACCTTGAGAACGAAATTAATGCAGTTGCCGTCTCTCCACACAGGAGGATAGAGATCGAAAGTGGATGTATTCATGGATACAGAAATATTCATTCCTTCCTGAAACAGATGTCATATCTCTTTGTTATTCCTCTTAAAATAACTATACCAAAATAAATTCATCTGCTGCTAATGCAATAGCAGAAAGAGGATTTTTCAGACATGATTCTTGTGTGAGTTCCGTCATTGGCTGACAATCGATTACTAGTGGAACATTCGACTCTAAAAGACTCTCTGTAATCTTCTCTGTAGAATTCCAAATGATCTACTCACCAACACCAGTCAATGCATGACATTTCTCTGATTGAATGGAATACGGCAACTGCCATGGATAAATTTGACCCGATGGAGAAACTCGATAGATCAAATTGGGTGATGTGAAGATTTGCTGGAGCAAGGTTATATCGTCCATTGAACTCGTTTCATTACCTCATTCTCCCTATCGATAACAAGATTGTTCTCCCTCACGAAATTATCCCATTGATCTCCATTCTGTATTGGAATGGGAGGGGAGAACTCAGAAATTGATCGATCTGAAACGTAAATTCTATAAATTTACCCCTTCTCCATCCTTTTCCTTAAAGAAGGTGTCCCACGAATATCTGGCTAACGGAGTTCTCGATGTGAGGTTGTGGGTCGCTGTTACCCGATAACACTTTCGAAACTCCCAAGTCACCATTTTTCGTTTGAAATGAGTTATGATCAATTGGCTGCGTTCCAAGTGACCCTGAAAAGCAGGCAACGAGCGAGAGAGCGTGCGGAATGAGGAGAGCGTCCCTCTCATCCCTCACTTTGCATAGTCGCCCGCGCGGTTCTTGGGACGCCTTCTTTAATTCATTGTGGACTGACCATTCTTAACAACGAGACAGAGGGGAGCTGTGGAGGGCAGGGAATTCTTTGAGTGAAGAAAAACTGATGGATAACAGATTTCATCTGATTCCAATGATAAATCGAGAATGAATATGAAGAGAAGGGAGAGGAGAAAGGAACGCATTGCAAACTAGTGGGGAAAGAAGGGATGGGAGTTCATTTGAACGTCGTTGCTATGGGGATATCTCGTATCCCGGGAGTCATTCTCCCATTTGGGAGTAACCAAGAGGTGGAGGGGTATATAGTAGACTCCTTTCCCACATCTCCACAAAACATTGTATAAAGATTGTGTTCTTCAAATATCCTGTCGTGCAAAGAAGTTGCATGAAGTTTTTTATTTCTCTATCACCTCTCCTTGAGAGAACAATGAAAACTTGAAGTGAAAAGTGTCACAGGATATCTTCTCAGAAATCACAGTAATGGAATTGAAATCGTACAATAGTTGGCCTATAGATGCTATTGGTGTGAGCAAAATGGAATAAGTCTACACTTAACTATTTTGGAGCATAACTCGGGATGTTGTCACTTTTGATCAATTTACTCGGGAGAACTACCACAATCTACCGAGAAATGAGAGCCCAATATAAATGAATTAGTATGATATGATAAGTGTCTGATACGATAAGTGTATTGACTAGTGGTCGGAATTATGAAAGATTTGGATGATACAAAAAGGATCACATTGTTAAATTGAATTAATCATCATGGGTGCAAATCGCGGCTAGTTCAAACCACATAATAAAGCTTGCAAATGAAAGCATACATTCGGAACAAGATTAAAACAATAAAACTATATTAGAATAACGAACAGTGATTGGATAGTTTTATGGCTACACTATTATTGTCCTCCTCTGAATAGATTAGCGAGAGTGCTCTTCTTCTCTGGTCCTTCTTCCTCTCCATCTCCTCGTTGACGAACTGTCAACTGATGATCCTGATTGAACACAATTAGATGTCAGATTTAGAATCAGTGTCCTCGATCTAAATGGAGGCAACCTGTGGGTACAAACATTTTTCGATCTCTCACAGCATTTCTGTCTCTCTCATTTCGTAATGCTCTCAGAGAAACCGGGGTCAGAGAAACCGGGAGAGCATTGCGTAATGAGAAATCGAAAAATATTTTGCACACCCCAGATACAAACCTCATTGGAGATGAGACTTTCTCCTCCCTCAGATGCCATTGAGTGAATAGTTCTCGATGTGAGGTTGTGGGTCGCTGTTACCCGATAACACTTTCGAAACTCCCAAGTCACCATTTTTCGTTTGAAATGAGTTATGATCAATTGGCTGCGTTCCAAGTGACCCTGAAAAGCAGGCAACGAGCGAGAGAGCGTGCGGAATGAGGAGAGCGTCCCTCTCATCCCTCACTTTGCATAGTCGCCCGCGCGGTTCTTGGGACGCCTTCTTTAATTCATTGTGGACTGACCATTCTTAACAACGAGACAGAGGGGAGCTGTGGAGGGCAGGGAATTCTTTGAGTGAAGAAAAACTGATGGATAACAGATTTCATCTGATTCCAATGATAAATCGAGAATGAATATGAAGAGAAGGGAGAGGAGAAAGGAACGCATTGCAAACTAGTGGGGAAAGAAGGGATGGGAGTTCATTTGAACGTCGTTGCTATGGGGATATCTCGTATCCCGGGAGTCATTCTCCCATTTGGGAGTAACCAAGAGGTGGAGGGGTATATAGTAGACTCCTTTCCCACATCTCCACAAAACATTGTATAAAGATTGTGTTCTTCAAATATCCTGTCGTGCAAAGAAGTTGCATGAAGTTTTTTATTTCTCTATCACCTCTCCTTGAGAGAACAATGAAAACTTGAAGTGAAAAGTGTCACAGGATATCTTCTCAGAAATCACAGTAATGGAATTGAAATCGTACAATAGTTGGCCTATAGATGCTATTGGTGTGAGCAAAATGGAATAAGTCTACACTTAACTATTTTGGAGCATAACTCGGGATGTTGTCACTTTTGATCAATTTACTCGGGAGAACTACCACAATCTACCGAGAAATGAGAGCCCAATATAAATGAATTAGTATGATATGATAAGTGTCTGATACGATAAGTGTATTGACTAGTGGTCGGAATTATGAAAGATTTGGATGATACAAAAAGGATCACATTGTTAAATTGAATTAATCATCATGGGTGCAAATCGCGGCTAGTTCAAACCACATAATAAAGCTTGCAAATGAAAGCATACATTCGGAACAAGATTAAAACAATAAAACTATATTAGAATAACGAACAGTGATTGGATAGTTTTATGGCTACACTATTATTGTCCTCCTCTGAATAGATTAGCGAGAGTGCTCTTCTTCTCTGGTCCTTCTTCCTCTCCATCTCCTCGTTGACGAACTGTCAACTGATGATCCTGATTGAACACAATTAGATGTCAGATTTAGAATCAGTGTCCTCGATCTAAATGGAGGCAACCTGTGGGTACAAACATTTTTCGATCTCTCACAGCATTTCTGTCTCTCTCATTTCGTAATGCTCTCAGAGAAACCGGGGTCAGAGAAACCGGGAGAGCATTGCGTAATGAGAAATCGAAAAATATTTTGCACACCCCAGATACAAACCTCATTGGAGATGAGACTTTCTCCTCCCTCAGATGCCATTGAGTGAATACTACTTCCTTGCGCTCTTCTCATCAATTCCGCCCTGGAATCAATCTCTTCCTGTTTCATTCTCTTCCTTTCCATTCCTCTTCTCTTCACACATTATCGTTCTCCTCAGCCTTTCACATTCTATTGGTTTGAATTCGCTCACGAATAGACATGTTACGATTACACACACGCATTCATTAAAGTAAGGGTCACATCTCAATCTCGGTCTAATTACGGTACGCTCTGGCTTTGGTTACGGTACTCAATCGATCAATACCATGCGACTCGCTAATATGCGTAGCTTACCGTGGCATCTTTCGATACAAAGATTGGGACATGTAAGTTGATCTCTCTCTAAAAGAAATAATATGATCTATGAATCTATTCATCTGGGTGATGGAACTCAATCAGTGATCTACCATTCGGTGGTGTGACTATCATTTCTCATAATCTATCTATCCCTCCACAGTAATTCCTATCATACCTTGGTTCTGGTTGAGTAGGAGAAGGAGGAGTTTCGAGTAGATTCTCTCTTGATCCAAATCGTGATTCAGTCGAATCTTCTGAATGAGCTTCAACTTCATCATCGAATCGAACCGATGAAGTCTTCGATCGAATCTGAAAGGAGGAAACTCATTCCTTCTCCTTCCATTTCTCACTCAAGCTCCGCCCACAAACTAAGCTAGCCTCACGATATTTACCCAAGCTCCAGCCAATCATTCCAACACTGCCAACTTGCAAAATGTGCCGAACCGCAAAAAGGCAATGTGAAAAAGTGGGAAAGGGGAGAAGATAGGGTCATTCGATTAGGTAACGTTTTTTTGGAGAAATTGTTGGTGTTAGTATTATAGCTTCACGACATCAATCGATAGGAGAGGGCAGGGAAGGGGGAGGAGAAGGGTGGAGGAGATGGGGGGAGGGGGAGGAGG
>LS484864.1:169170-195432 GCA_900490705.1 Pristionchus arcanus | reverse complement strand
GGGGAGAAGGGTGGAGAAGGGGGGAGGGGGAGGAGGGGGAGGCATTCACTATCAGCAGAGCTATCGAAACATTACCGTACCCCGTCTGACATGTCATCCTGAAAAATGCAATCAATTTTCACTGGAATTTTCGTTATTTCAACGATACACTCTATTCCCCTCACCACTTCTCTTGGTTCATCAGTCTCATCCAATTCCTGTAGTGACTGCATCAACCAATTGTGTTCTGTAGCTGGTTCGATTACCGTATTCCTGAGATTATTTGTGATTGAATCGATAAGTGAGTCGAATATAAGTAGATCTCACTTTCTACTGCTAGGGTCGATTCTAATATCAGGAGCGGGACTCGTTCCAAGTGTCAAATCATAATCTTCCTCTCCGTCTATTTCATTCTCTTCTTCTTCTCTCAATGAAAGAGCAGTCATCTTACGACGTCGATTCTCGCGTGAACCTCAAAGAGAATTGTGAATCAGTGTTCCCGTTAAATCTCTGCCCCCCCCCCTTCTTACCGGGTACACTCGTTCCGAATGCCTTCAGTGTGTCAATCAACATCTTAATCATCGTCCAATCGCCCAGATTCACCTTAGATGAATATTTATAGCCCGTATTTATAAATTTTAAAAGATAGAAATTCCGGGCAGAACCCCCCCCCCTCCTTCGTTCTCCATACCTGCAATGCCTGTTTCAGTTCTTCCATACTACACGTCGTAAGGACGAGTCCGTTCAAATTCATCGATTGGAATTTAGTGACGATTTGATCGAGACGAGGCTGGGAAATGTCCAGACGACTGCAAATGGATATCATTCTCAACTCGTCCATTTCATTTTTCAATGCTCACCGTAGTAGTCCACATATATCCTCGATTCTCATCTCCACCAGAGGAGTATCCACAAAATCCCATACTGTCTCGTCCTACAAGTTAATAAATAACATTGAGATATTATTGAAGTATTAATGATTCGACTCACATGGAATAGATACTTTGCATTGGGTGGAAGAGTGAAGGGAGGAGGCGGTTTGAACGATTCCTCTCCAAGAGAATCACGACGATCTATATTCAGAATCATTCACAGAATTCATCATCTATATTTATTGCGATCGAAATAATAATACCTCTAATCTGCTTTCTGAGATATGGATCGAGATTGGAAGTACACGGGACGAATCTTCTTACGTGAGCAACAGTGAGAATCTCGGAAGTTGGCACTGCTGGTGACTCGAGGAAACCCTGAGAGGGCAAAGTTACAACAATCACAATTATTCCGAAACACGGACCTCAAAGTTTTCCGGGTTCCTGTCCAATCCCATGAGATCATCCTTCTTCGGAATTCGAGCTGCCATCTGAATAATTTATTTATGCATTGGTCTACTGAAGATCAAAGATCAATCTTCTCTCACCTGGTGGTATACTTCGGCAAGTGTCATATGTGGTTGATTGCATGCGAGTGCCGTCTCTATCAACCAACACATACGAGAAGGCCATTGCTCACATAGAGAAATCTGCAATTTGGTCATGCATTGCGAGCTTTTTTACCAGTAGCGATACTCGAAATCAGATTTAGCAATAATCGATGCATACCCAGTGTCCGAGTGAGAGCCAGGAGAATTCGACCTCGAACGCCCTCATCAATCTTCCAGTGAGCGCAAGTGCATTTACGATACGACGGACCTGTAGAGATCAAATATCAACTCCTATCGTACTTCCTTCCCTCTTCCCTCCCTATCTCTTTCCCCACTTACAGCTCTTGGATTGAGATTGGAGAAGTAGTCATCAGAAAGTAATTGTTCATTCAGACTTCTCGTTCCCACAACCATCGTCATCCTTCGGGATTGAGCCCCACGAGCTGTTAGATCCGCATCCCTGAACACAAAAGATCATTCAATTGACCTTCCCAATCAAATATCTTACCTCAATGATAGATGTGATCCATGGAAAGTATCCTGTCGACGGAATCTCTCCTTCCAATCAGCCAAACTCTCTCGCTTCTCCTGCAATTTCTTCCATAATCACTGCCCAGCTCACAGTGCCGCGTTTGACTATTATAATTACTCTACCGCCTCACAATTGTTCTCTAATTTGCTTTAAATCGTTGAATTTATATTCGAAAATGTATTTACAAGTTTTAATCTACAAAAATAAAGCAGAAAAAATAAGTTTAGAAAATTAGCAAAAGTATGCCACGGACGGGATTCGAACCCGCGAGGAGTTACCTCCATGTGATCATAAGTCACACGCCTTAACCACTCGGCCACCATGGCTTGTTATCTTAAAATAGCCAACCTTTGATCGTTTCTGCGGATTTGCATAACGCATGTGCGACTCATTTATTTTTCACATATGCATTTTAAATTTTATTTCATTTTAAATTTTTTTTACGCAAACTAATCATTGTTGATGATTATATGACAATGAGATTCCGATCGTCTCCTACCACTTTCAATTATTTTAACTCGCACGCGAGAGAGTAATTGAAATAAATACACTACCATCTCGTATTTGTGATTTAATTATCATCATATTTGCTTTAAATCGTTGAATTGTTAAACGATAATGTTCTAAAAAGTTTTAATCTGCGAAAATAAAGCAGAAAAATGAATATGAAAAATTAGCAAAAAAGGATAGAAAATTAGCAAAAGTATGCCACGGACGGGATTCGAACCCGCGAGGAGTTACCTCCATGTGATCATAAGTCACACACCTTAACCACTCGGCCACCATGGCTTGTAATCTTAAAATAGCCAACCTTTGATCGTTTCTGCGGATTTGCATAAAACATGTGCGTCTGATCACTGCTTTTTTTTCTCACCTTGAGATTATTCTGCAGTTGTCGAAGGGCCGAATTATGTAGATAGAAGGGCATATTCACGATATTCTTGAGATAATCGTGTCCAGTCAATTCAGTGCCAGAGAGTGCCGAATGCCTGAAGGAAGAAGACGAATGAAGGATGAGACATGACGATTCATACACTCACATATTATGATTAAGGGCGGATATAATGATGTGTGGATCTACAGCAATAATGACAATGAATGGACGATTCTTACGGGCTGAGAACAACAGTTCGAGAGCATCCAGGGTTGACACCTGATAATCAACCATTATTCCCTTCGCGGTCCTCCCTTCTTCTCACCATTTTATCCTGTTCACAATTGTCCAATCCATCTACTACCACAACAAGTCTCGTTTGAGATGATGTGAATCCATCGAGTGAGTGAATGAGATCAGCTAGTAGATCAACCTCTGAAGAGATTAATGGAATAAGTTACAGATCAAAGATCAACCGACCATTCTGCAGTTTCTGCATGAGTCCCTCGAATCGGAGCTTGTGTATCTGACGAGCTGCCTTGTTGAGACGACTGAACGCGTCTATATCAGTCCCTTATTGTTTCTGTTTCACTCACCTTCTGGGCATATTGTTGACTGTGTAGACGAAGGCGATGAGGACGGGCCAGATGGAGAGAATGAGGAAGAGACCGAAACAGACACATGAGGAGATGAGAAGACTGGAATGAGAGATTGAATGAGGATGGGAAGTCAGTTTCACTCACCCTAGTGAGTCTCCAGGCCAATCGTGCTTCTCTGGGATGACTTCATTCGTATGTGGAGTAATCGTCGTACGGTTTTTGAGTGCAGCGATCGAGGCAACCGCAATAGAATCAGATGGATGCAGAAGGAAGAAGATCATGAGAATGCATCCCGCAACAAAGAGAAGAACGACTACGGTAGCTGAGAGAATGATTGGCACTCCACAGAATGCACGAAGACGACCTTGTTGAGCTGCAATAGAATGGATGTAATATACTCATTCCTCGTGGCATTGAAAAGGAAAAGATCAATACTGATAAATGATTGATTGATTGATCTTGGAATTATGAAGATGAAATGACGAATAACGAACCTCTCTGTCGATGGAATGCGCAGAACAATCTAACAGGGAGTACTCCGTAGTGTTCCTCTGCCGCTTCGAATAGAGTGGACACAATCTTGGCCAGTGCTTGCTCTCCACCGATTGAAGAGAGACGATGGTAATCAGCGAAGAGGAAACTGCAATATGATAGATTCATGATCTCATTAATTACAAAACACAGTAACTGAATAGGACCTTACCTAACAGGATTACTGTACGTGTCATTGTCCACATCATCCTTGAGAGGAGCGTACGAAGTGAGAAGATTGAAGAGGAGCAATGCCTACGAGTGAGAAGGTTTGCCCTAGAGATCAAAGATCAATCTTCCTCACCTTCGCTTTGAAGAGTGCCATTTGATTGGCAGCCGTAGCAGTCGCTCCCATCCATCCCTTCAACTCGTACCCGTAGTAAACTGCGCCTAAAAGGAACCGATAATAGACCAATAATGTTGTCCATTTAGTTTTCCTTTTTTACGGTACTCTCAGTATCTACCTATTCTTTTCTTCCATACTCACCATAGAGGAAAGCCAGTCCGACATAAACAGCGAGACCGAGACAGAAAATGGTGATCGTCAGAGCGCTTATATTAGCGATGGAGCAGAGCTATGAATGGGAAGATTATTGACTGGCCGTGAATATAGTACTTCCCCTCCCTCTCTCTCAACTTACCGTAGCAATAGGAAGAGTAATGAGGAAAACGACGACAAAGAGATAGATCAGGAATCGCCATGACCTGAAAAGATCTTTTTCAGATCTCGCAAATCGATAATTCACTGACCATTGCAATCTGAGTGAGTCCTTCCACGATCGAGAAAATGACATCATCGATTCCTGAGGTTCGGATTACGGTATCTCTACAGTAAGGTATATTGATGACCAGAAACTAACCCTCAATTTGCTCAGCAACAAACTCTTTCCACTGCCCCATTTGGCGTAGAGACCCATGGTGAGAGGAAGGGTTAGACTGGGCTCGCACACCTGAACAAAACGGCCTTGATTATTTCCTGATCGTCCTTGATCGATTACAACTATTACTATTATCAAAACATGGAATAAGTATGCCGTAAACCCAATGGAACATACCATATCTGCCAGCACATTAGAGTAGACGTCGTAGCCAAGGATGGATTCCATCTGATTCTCCGCATCGATCGGACCTGAAAAGGATTAAGGAGTTAATTGTACTGAGGTATTCCCCAACTGGATCTCCACCATGACTTCCTATCAATTTATCTCACCAAAGATATGGGGAAGAATTGGCGATGGATTCATCTGATCGATCGAGTATGGCGTCTGGCCGATCTTATTCGGCCTGGAATAGAGATATACCATCGAATCCGTACGAAAGAGCAATCCTCTTTAGTACAGATCAATTTCCTCACCGATACAACAATCGTGAATCACTTGGATTGACGAGAAGTGTCTGAGTGAGTCGTTTACTTCTCGCTCTCAATGCGAGATGAAGAGTATTGTCCCCGTTGTTGTCCGTGCCAGAGATCTTAGCTCCTGAAAGAAATTATTTCACCAGCCATTATAAACCATCAAGAATCAATGCCACTACAGTACTACCCCTTCTACCGTACCTGCATTGACTAATAGTTGACAGAGGGCTACGTGTCTACTCTTCACTGCACGAAGAAGGGCCGTTTCACCGTCCTGAACTAATCATTTCCACGACCATCCAAATCACAAATAATTTTTTTGATTTCTTCAGTGGCATCATTCCTAGCTCACCTTATTCTTCAATTCGAGATTCGGTTTCTTCTCCAATAGAAGCATGACGATATCCATGAATCCCTTGTCGATTGCCAGATGGAGAGCTGTTCGACTCTCCTGGATAGATGAAGATTGAATTTCGTTGAAGAGATATATCAGTCAACAAGCAGCTTTACGCAAGCAAATCTCTCTGAAAGAACTCACAGAATCTCTCGAGTTCACATCTGCGTATTTATCCAGTAGCATCTTGACGATATTCGCATTTCCCGATCGAACGGCCGATGCGAGAATGCAATTACCGTATCTGGAACGAAGAGGGATTAATCTCAATTCCTAACCGATCCTATTATATCGGCAATTCCATATGATCAGATAGGAGAGAAATAAGTGTAAATTTTTATCCCTTGTCTTACCTATCAGATTGATTGACGAAAGCTCCAGAATTGATGAGTGCCTCACAGATGGTCGCGTATCCTTCTCTCGCTGCGATTCCAAGGGCAGAGAGACCATTCTGAGATGCGATGAGGGTCAGAACATGATTCAGACTGATTGCGAGCAATATGAATTTTGATAATACTAATATGAAATCTGAGTGCCCTCGATAATCACTCACATTATCGACAGCATTTGTATTGGCGTCTCTCGACAAAAGGATATCCACTACATCTGCATAGTTTCCCTTCGTCGCAAGCATGAGAGCAGTGGACGAGTGCTGGAAGAAGTAATAGGTTGATTACGATGCTCAATATACCAGGGGGGGAATCATCTACATTTTAATGTAAATTCTAAATATCTCACCATTCCCTGCACATCCAACTCTGCTCCTCCATTCAGTAGTTGCTGTACCACAGGAAGATGGCCCTTTCTCGCTGCCCAGATCAGAGATGTCGACCCGAATTTGTCCAGTGAGTTCACCTATAACAACAACTGTGATCACCTTCCTTTTCCCTTCCCTCTTTCTCTATCCCACTTATCATATTCTTTTCCGTGAACGCTCTTTTGGACTTTATGAATCATTCTCCTTTCAATTTCGCACTTATAAACCACGTTTCTTACAAAAAATGTATTCCCTGATATATATACATCACTCCCTAGTTATCATCCGTCCTCCCTCCTCCTCACCTGTGCTTCAGCTTCAACGAGCATCTGTACAATCTCGGTGAATCCTCTTCCAGCTGCGACGATGAGAGGAGTGAGTCCATCCTCTTCGTCGATTAGATTCACATGAGCATGATACTGAATGAGAGAGAGCAATCGAGAGATTCGAGTGCAATTTCAGAACCGTGGGAATATGCAATCAGGAGGGATTACGTTTCTATCATTCTGTCAACGAAGCCCATACATTTTTCGAATACAATTGATAATGAAATAGCTCTAACCTGAATGAGTATCCTGACACATTCAAGTTGGTTCTTGTACACTGCCCACATCAGGGGACTCCATCCCATCAAATCGGGTTGATCTACTGTCGCGCCTACAACATTGAGCGGTATATGAATAGTTACCTCTCAGAGATCAAAGATCAACTTTTTCTCACCGGCCTCTATCAACTGCTTCACAACTTCTGCGTGTCCTTCGAAGGCCGCAACGAGAAGAGCTGACCATCCCTCCTGAAAGATATTTAATCATTTCCTCCAGCTCGACGGTTATCTAGTTTGGACGAGATCCTTTCACATTTACTCTTGTTCTTTATGCATATATCCCGATGACCACTGCGATCAAAGCTTCCCTTCATATCACTCTTCGACCCTCGTCATTCTCTCTATTCCTGATCATTCTCTCTCAGATTCTATTATGGACATGCATCCTTTCTATCCTGGACATTCGCCCTCCAGTCACTGATCATTCCCTTTCTCCCTCTCTTTCTCTCCCAATTCTCTCCGTCCCTTCTTCTCCCTTCTCTCACTCTCTCTCAATCGCACTTATCAGTCACAAAAATGTGCATTGATCAGGGGCGAGAAAAAGAAAAAAACGTGAAAGCGCGATGAAATTGTACGTTTTAAGTCAATAAATTGGATAATCGAAAGAGAAATTCAAATAAAAAAGTGAAAAGTGAACGAACGGAGTCAGTATCATCGACATCCACATTTCCTTTCAGTAGCTTATCTACACATTCCGTGTATCCATTTCGAGATGCAACTATCAAGAATGTTTCTCCTCCCTGAAAAGAAGTTCAACTTCACATTTCTCATACACCAACAATCGTCTTTTCAAAAGCAAATTGATCTTTATGCTATTCAATATTTTGTCATTTCACCCTCATAGAACCCTAATCCAAACTGACAGTTTCCTCATTGGGAATAGATCAAAGTTGATCGATCATGGTAACAAAAGAGTTCCTTTCCCTCACTTCTTCGTTCATTCACACTGATCTAATCCCCTTCTCAATCCCTTGATTACTCTCTTCATTCTACTGCCATCAATGAACTCTCGCTTTCCATGGATAAACTTAGTGTAGGTCAGTCAAAATAAGATAACTCACTTCATTTCTATATGGACTTCCATCGAGTGCTAATGGAGTGTGAGCATGTTCCCAACTTCCTCCTTCCAATTCAGTGAATAATACCTTCGGATCTAATTGGGTCGGAGCTGCCGCTGAAAGTGATGGCATTTATACTCACGATAACTGAATGAATCATATCTCACTCTCACACCTTTCATTGACCTTTCCTCTAACACCTTTGCCCCCCCCCCTCTCTCTTACTCTATCCTCCCTTCCCCTTTCCCTTCCTTACTGGCAACTTGGAATGCGACATTGGCAGCAGCACTTGCCGTATGGGGCATTCCCTCTGACGATGTCACTTCCTTCCTTCCCTTTTAGACTGA
Organism: Pristionchus arcanus; assembly: GCA_900490705.1. Lineage (NCBI taxonomy): Eukaryota > Metazoa > Nematoda > Chromadorea > Rhabditida > Neodiplogasteridae > Pristionchus > Pristionchus arcanus. Next base: position 186,980 of record LS484864.1, on the reverse strand, counting down.
ATCACTCGGGTTAGGAACTCATTCAATCACGAAGGTTAAACGAAAGAAGAAGAAGGAACAAGGGGAAAACGTCGTGAATCGAGAGTGACAGAACAGTGGAAAATAAGTAGGAGAGGGATAAAAAGCTAGACGACGTCTCGTTATCAATCACACTTCTACTCTTTCTCCCCTTCTCCCTCTCACTCTCTTTCCTCTCTCTCTCTCTGATCTCTTCACTCTCTCATTCATTCATCTCATCTTTCTTTGCACTCAAATTCTCCCCTTCTCACTCTCACTCAATCTAAGAAAATGTTGTGAGATCAGAACATTTTCTTATCCTTTCCCTTCTAATCGTACACCCTAGATAGTGGCACAAATGGAATCAACTTTCAATCTTTCTCTCACCACTTCTTTTTATTTACTAATTGGTTAGTGAGTGATTGCTAACATATCTTGATCATATCCCACGTAGTCACGAATAAACAAACTGACTCATCTTTCCCCGTTCCAAAGAGAAATTCGCAATTACATCGTCGTAACTTCTTTTCTCGATGACAAAGTGACCTTTCTCATGGATCTCCCCTCTCTCTCTCTCCCTTTCCCCTGTCCCTTGGATCTCTCCCCTCTGACTGACCCGTATGTGCCATTCCCACCATGGCAGAGGCCAATTCCGACAGCGCCGACCGATCTCCTGTCGTGCCTGAAATGAACTCATCTTAGTCTTTTCGAAAATAACAATCTACTACAAAAACAAAAACAACCCCATCTCTACCCCAGTAATCCCCATTGGAATCAATGACTGCCTGCTCTCTCGCTAATAAACAATGATTCGTCTTTCTTTGTTCGTCTTCCATCCTGGGAAGGAATGTCTTGGCAAGATGCCAACTCGCCTCCTCCGCCGCCTCTTCGATTCAGTCCCGCCACCATGTTATCCCTTCCTCCCCTCAGGCAGTTCCAGACGAGACCAGGGGAGGGATAGAAGAGAGGGAGTCTGAAATGAGAGGAATGAGAGAGAGAAGAGGAGAGCTTCCCTCTCTAGTCTACATAGAGGAACTGTCCAGCTGGTGTAGAATAGAGGAGTGAAGAGGGAGGGGACAGACATAATATATCGTGGACAGGGAATAGCAAAGGTGATACGGTACACGACATACGAATAATCACGATTCAACCATGAGGTTACGGTAGATCACAGGCTTATTCGATCGTATGAGAAATGGAGACGAATAGAGAAAAAACAGAACAGGGGCAGCAAAATGGTAGATAAGGATGAGATCGATTGAACACACGTACATGTTAGTAATCAGAATGAGGTACCGCGACGTGTGGTAGGTACCGCGACGTGTGGTCGCGAGTGCAATCCCATGCCTCAGCCGACTTATCAGATTTCTCGCTTTCTACCGTAATTTTTCCAGTTTCTATCGAAAACTGGGCCTATTTTTTTGAATTCTAATTATCGATTTTTAGTCTGATTTCGATATCGATTTTTATTTTTATTTGTCTCATATATATATATTAACATCCTACTACTGCTTATAATATATAAATCAGAGTTACTTAACCTCTGACTGCAAATACCGCTGACTCTTTTAATGTCGTGTCGAAAAATTTTTTTCATCGACCTGCCACTTGCTCCGATGGCCGTCCTTTTGAGTGAGACTGGTTTCATTCAACCCGCAATACGTATAGCTACTCAATAATTATGCGATTGAGGCAAAATATTTCTGCGGACGGTTTTTGTGATCATTTGAACGACGGGAACTCGCTGTTTTGTCAAAATTTTCATGTTTTGATCCTTGTACTAGTTCCAATGGCCGTCCTTTTGAGTGAGACTGGTTTTATTGTCCGCACAATGCGTCTAGCTACCCACTAATTACAAAAATGTGGCAAAATGTCGATGCGGACGGTTGTTGTGATCATTTGAAGTTCCAAAAAATCGCTGTTTCGTGTAAATTTTCTTGTTTTTGACCCGCCACTCTCACCATTGGCCGTCCTTTTGAATGAACCACTCCTCATTTGCTCAGAGACACGTCTAGTAACCCATAGATACCCAATTTGTCTCAAAATATCATTTCGGACGGCAGTTATGATCATTTGAAGTTCGTAAAATCACTTTCCCGTGTGCAGTTTCGTGAATGTAAAATAATAAACTATTCAGCCAAATGATGATCCCTGAGCATTTAGAATATTATTACTGGAAAATTAGTGTAAAAAATAATTGAAAAATATTATAAATTCTAAAAAAAATAATTAGTTTAAAAAATTGCACTTAAAATCATATTCGTGACACAGCTCGACTCAGCCGAAAAAGCACTATTCTCCGGTTTTGAAAGATTTTCCGGAAGTTGTTTCTATTTTTTACTAAAATCGTTCTATTTATATTATTGCGCATATTTTTGAGTTCGTTCTTTTTCTAGTCGATTCGGCATCGCCGACTCCATAGGCTAGTAGGTTTCAAAAAATTTTATCGACTCTTCTAAAAATGCACCCTGCGGTCCCTAGACAAACGAAACTAAATCGTATCTGATAAAATTCAATATAAAGCGAGATCAAATTTCGGAGCAGAATTTTCTCGGAAAAATATGATTTTGAAACTGAAGAAGTGATTTTTTAGGGAATGAACAATGACGAGACAGGTGTCGAATAGATGGAAGATAGAAGAAGAAGAGTAGTCAACGATTGATGGAACGGATGAGAGAGTATGGGAAATGGAGAGAGAACAGAGAAAGAGATGAGGGGGAGCGAGGGAGGGAGGAATAACTGAAAGAGTTGCAACTGGAGGAGATACACTCGAATGTATAATGAGATACTCGATCGAGAGTGGATTACTACTATGAGAAGAGATTCTCACAATCGAGATCCCATTTCAGATTAAGTGAAACAAAAATATCCTTGTTTTGTTCAGATAAGAAGATCTGTGAAAGGTTGACATATTATGAGATCCCTCGAGATTCCCTCTTACTATCTACAGATATTAAGTCAACACTTATCATTCTATTTCTATATCATATCAGTAGTATCCCATCCATCTATCTCCCATACGACGAATTCCTCCACTGATAAGACTAATCTCTCAGTGGAAGCATCTGACATGCCTATCATATAACACTCTCCATTTTCTTCTTATAATTAGACGACTCCTTTCCTTCTCCTTGACACGAGAAGACTCATTCACGAAGGTCATAAATTGGAAGGAGGGGAGAAAAGGGGCGAAACGAGCATTCAAAATGAGCATCGAACGCCTTCTAAGCTGTCGAAACCACGCAGAATACTGAGATAGAGCACGTACCTACTCTCCCTCTCTCTCTCTCTCTTCTAGAATGGGAATGGTCGAATGGGTAAGGGAGTCTAAATTGAGGGGTTGATCGGAACACGAAGCAATGGATGCAGCAACAGGAAGTGGGACGAAGAGTGGGACGAGATTGGGAGATGGAGAAGGAGATGGATCGAGGGAGGGAAGGATGGAGGGAGGACGATCTCATCAAGAGCATCCAAACAAGACTGCAATTAGTCTATTTCAAGAGTCAATCGGGAAAAGTGGAAAAGGGACTGCGATTCGTACAAGAAAATCTCTAGTTGGATTACTGTATGCATGTAGTCCGAGCAGGTGAGATTACCTGCAATCAAGATAATCTGCAATAATAGCAGACTGTACACCAATAGTCTTTTACCATTCAGAGATGGTCTGAGTATGAGAAGGATAAAGAAGGAGAGAATGGAAGGAGGGAAAGGATGAGAGAGGGGGAAGAGATAGACTGAAGGCTATACTAGAAATGGATATGGGTGGGATACGCGCATTCACATTCAGAAGGTCCTTAGATGAAGAAGAGTGAGAAGAAATGAGAGGAGTAAGTGAGTGAAGAGAGAATCGGATAGTTAGAGAATGAGATGCATTTGATATATGCAACATGGGGAATACTGTAGAAAAGGACGGAGGTGCATGGTGCGATAGGTATGATGATAGGTGCTGAGTGCTACCTGCTCTCCATTGGACACAACTGACAACTGACTACTCTCTCTCTCTCTCTCTTTCTTTCTCATTCACTCGTCTGAACTGGAAGACGACGAGTGAATAGTCGAGGAGAACAATCGATCACCTATATTAATTGCTCACTTTATCTCAGAAGGTATCACAGATAAAACAAATCGAGAATATAGGCACGGTAACTTCTTGATTAGAGTGGGGATACTACTAAAACAACATCTGGAAGAGATTGAAACAGAGAAAGGGGAGAGAATAGAGATGAAGAGGGAGGAATAACATGTGGAGACTCTATTCAATACTATTCTTACTCAATGATAGAATCAAAGAGGAAGATTAATTAGGAAGGAGTCAAGAGAGGGATAGAGGGGAGGTCTCTACAGTTCTCCGGTTCTCTCGATCTTCAGAAGTTCAACGTCGAATTTGAGAGTGGCACCGCCTGAAACAATAATGGGAATGAGAGAAGGGAAGGGAAGATAATATCTATCTACCGCCCTATATTCAGACCTATACCAATATCGCTCATGAATCAATACGCACCAAGCAGTAAAAAAATCTCGAACATTGGGAATAAATCAATGTAGTCGAGAATGGAGATATATTTCTACTGACTGTCTCTCTCTCTTCTTCTATCTTCAATTGACTCCTCCTCTCATGTCTCCCTTCTCTCTCTACATGTAATCCTCTTACCTCGTCAACCCCTTCTATTCTCCATCCTCTCACAATCCATCTCTTCCTTTCTCATAGGGTAATCTGATTCCCACGCCATCTCAACAAGTCATTGACCTTAGTATTATTCCAAGAAACAAATGCGACCGCAACCCAACAGTAGTCATGATCCTATCCGAGTTCTCATCCATCTACAGTATCCCATCTAGAGTAATATCTCACCGGGAATCTTGGGAGGAGCTCCTCTCTCTCCGTATCCGAGATGGGCAGGGATAGTCAGTCTTCTCTGCTCTCCTTCACACATATTCAGCAGTCCCTGATCCCATCCCTTGATCACCTGCAAACAACAAAATTCAACTATCACTTGGAAATCACTCAACAAATGGTAAGAGCAACTAAACTATTGAAGCAACTACATGTATGGTCTAACGAATAATATATAAGTTACCTGTCCCATTCCGAGGGTGAAAGTGAATGGTTGATCTCTATCACGAGAGGAATCGAACTTGGTTCCATCCTCGAGGGTTCCCGTGTAGTGCATGTGCATCGTATCTCCCTTCCTGCAAAGAAATTAATAATATTATCTAAATAATTTATTTTTGATGCTACAATGAGATAGTAACATACTTGCTCTTCATCTCGCATTTCTCAGCTCTTTTCTTCACTCCAATCTGGAGTTTCTTCTCTTGAGCTTCCACAATGGAAGAGAAGACGACGAGACCGAAGAGGGCACAGGCAATAGCCAGCTTCATCTTAAAATTAGATATAGAAGTTGTGAATGGGCAATGCAGAAATATAGAAAGAAAAATGACGATGCAGATCTAAACATAAAAAGCGATGCGAAAACCACGCACTGCAACGTAATCTTTTCCAGCGCACTGCGTTCTGAACTCGCCCAGTATCGCTTTCCGCATGGGACCATTTCGAGGTGGGGTAGGTTTGGCACGGTGCCAACTAATTTCCGGACGTGTGTGATATTTTTCTCTTTTCGCACTATTTTTCATTGTATGTGTTTATTTTACAGTTTATAGCGTTAAAATAGTTCGAAAATCGATTGCGAATAATTAGCGATATCCGTTTTGACTATTTGACACAGTTTGAAAGTGCATTACGCGTATTTTCTTGTCAAGAAGGTTGGTGATCTGTTTTCGTCGTCGCTATTTTCACTAAACGCAACCGATTGTCTCCCTCGACTGTCTTCCCATCATTTTCTTCCTGATACCTGTTCACGTATTTGGCGAAAACTTTATTCTTCGTTTTGAGCCTGGGGAATCGGAAAGGGAAGTAGTCTACTGCCTACCTTTTTTGTTTTTAATTTGAGTTGTTTCAGGTAATCAACTTTCTGACAATGCCCGGAGACGAGTGCTTCAAGTGCCACCAGTCGGGCCACTTCGCCCGCAACCGCCCCGACGTCGGCGAGGACGAGGGACGCCGTGGCGGAGGAGGAGGAGGTGGGGATTTATGTCGATTTAGACAGGAAAACTGTGTAAACCCGTCTCGTCGCACACCCGCTAATCACTCCCCTCGGCCGCACTACACACCACAAGGTAAACCCACTACTGGAGTTGCTTGAGGCAATGAAGGCGAGTGGGCGCACTGTTACCATGTCAAAAATTAACCAAAATTGCTGCTCGGTGGTAACAGTGGCGCGTGAAGTGTCGGGTGTTCAGGCGTGGAAGAGAGGAGAAAGTGAAGTGGTGGCGGAAATGTGACAGAGTGGCTATTTGGAAACAGAACAAGATTTTGAGCTATTGGAGTTGATTCAGATCGTGTGTGGTCACTTCGCTCGCGAGTGCCAGGAGCAGCGTGAGGACAGAGGAGGCTACGGAGGTGGACAGAAGTGCTACAACTGCGGCAAGGTAAGCTGAGTTTTCTAGATATCGTATTGAAAATCTGTCGGAATAAGGGTTACCCATGATAACATTGTGATTTGGGGTTCTCGAGTATGCTGATGACGATGGCGATAAAAAAAATAAAATCAAGGACCATATCAGATCATTTAATTTAAATGTTTTCTTTTTTTTCCTTGTCCTTATGATGACCAATATCCCTCCATTTTAAATTGTTAGATGGCATGGGATCAGAAATAACTACTACAGGTGATACAAGATTATATATTTGTTGTGCAATAAAGGAAAATGGATGAGTATAAGCATAAATTGCTGTCTTTGTTTATTTACGAACACGGTTTTGGGGTCAATCCGCGACCTGTTCTTGGGGTAATCTTTACATGGGTCCCATTTTTTGTGTTGGGGCCCCTTATTCCAACAGACTTTGTTGGGTCCCCTTATTGTCATGGGTCCCCCTTATTCCGACAGGGCCGAAAATCATTTATCATCATCTCACTCCTATTTCGTTCAGCCCGGACACATCTCCCGCGAGTGCACCGAGTCCTGATCCAGCGGAGGATCTGAGAAGAGATGCTACAACTGCCAGGGAACTGGCCGTATCTCTCGTGCCTGCACCGCTGCTTAAACAATTCATTTTATAATCTCATGCTAATAATTGAATTACTGTTTGTTATTTGCAAAAGTAGTCGAACCCTCCATTACACACCCACATTCACACTGAAACATTCGAACATTTGCATTCTCCTTTTTTTGTGTTATTCGATGTGACGAGCTAAATTCTGTAAAATAAATGTTCCGATATATCTTGTATGTTTTAACAACCAAGCTCAATTTATTGGGTGATTGGTGTTTCTAACGACAGCAACTGTTTGGGACGACGAGAAAAATGTTGCAAAAAATAATGCAGACAGTGGGAATCGAACCAACGCATTGATGATTTGCAAGCAGACACACTACCTACTGAGCCATCCCCGAGAGCGCTCGCGGCGTCCAATGCAAAACCCTCTCTTTCTCTGCCCTCTCTTTTTCTCGCTCCTCCCTCTCAGAACGCAGTGCCAGCGATAAACGCGGAGAATGGCTTTTTGCACTAGTCCACGTGTATCTAACTTTGCATCTCTCTAACGGTAGTATGATAAACATATATGCTTTGCCGCGGATACTTCCAATCAACCCTCCTCAAGAGTCAAGGAATAAATTATGGGTTGACGCAGCAGAGCTGTGAAACAACCAATATCGAACAGATATGACAAGCGACATGAACGCTCGAGTTTAAAAAAAAAAACAGCAATAAGTAATCAATTGCACTCTTTATACAGAATTTACTCGAGAAGAATTGAGGAGGTAGTCAATTAAAACAACGTGTCAAACTGTCAAGAATATCTACAGCAAGTATTGTGTCTAGATATGGATGAGATTACAACTAGCGATGAGATCAAGTGAGTAATGTTCCACTGGAGATAATCAAGCCAATCTACATAGCAGTCTTCTTGGGTGGTGCATCCTTCATCTTCTCAGGATTAGACTTCTTCCACTTCTCCAATTCAATCTTATACGTGGTTGCTCGTGCATCAGCCATCTTCACGTATTTGGCCTTAGCCGATTCATTCATTCCGCGCCACTCCTGGATATTATAATATTTAACTTCCTCACAAATAATATGCTCGCCTCTGCCAGTGCTTTAACACGAGACGCAGCCTCCTCTTTGGATGAGACCTTTGTTCCCTGGTCCATCCTAAAGTACATGCGTTAATGTTGAATAATAAAGAAAAGAACTGACTTCTCCTTGACGAAAAGAAGGTAGGCATTAGCAGGCATCTTAGGATGTCCGGTCTTTTCCCAATTATCGCGTCTTTCTCTTCTCTCCCGTTTCTTGGCAAGTTTCTCCTTTGCATCACGAGCCTCTGCTTCCAATTTCTGCTGCTCCTTCTGCAAGGCGAAATTTTTTAGTAGAATAGATGTTTTAATTAATTGCATATTATTCTCCTCAATAGTAAAGGAAAATATTATTCTTACCTCAGGTTTCTTTAGGAAGTCGGCCATGGCTTTGTCGTTGATCTCTTGAGCACGCTTCGAATAAGACTAGAATGATATCCCAATATATTTGATTGGAGCCGAAATTTGAGAACACAGGGACAGTTTTCACTGAAAACTATAATTTGGAAAAAAAATATACCATCTTCTCGGTTTCAGATAAAGCCTTCCATTTGGCAGCGGTTTCCTTGCCGAATCCAGCAATTGATGATTTGTTGATCTTGACAGAACTCTTAGCTGCATTATCCTTCAGGAACAGGGCATACGGTCCGAGCTTGGGAACAGCAATACTAAAAATATAGCGATACAATCAAGACACGTGGATAAATCTGAGAGAGTCGGTCAAGACAAACATTGGCTTTCCGTGCGTGGCAAGGGACGCGCAACGAGTAGCGAGCGTCAAAGCGGAAAACGACTTGAGCATTGTTCTGAAGTTAACCATGATATAGCTCAGGTTTTCAAGCACATGATTAGACAAAAATAATCAATAATAAATATGAAAAATACAATAAACAAAATTTGAACAGAACAAAACAAGCCTGGCAATGCTTTCGCAACGAAGTCCCTGATGAGCCGGAGACCGAGGAGACCGGGAAAAAGCAAACGCGATGCCGCCACAAATCAATTTGTGGCGTCAAACGCACTCCTCTTTTTCCGTGCTCTCTCGCTGAATGTATTCTTTCAACTGGATCGTCTGTTGTTTTGAAGTTCTCCGTTCGTGCTGGCCGTTTTGTTTCGTATTTTTTGACAATTAATTTAAATTTTAGAGCCTGTTACATCGACTCTCGAGCGAAAAATGTCTCAATTCGGTAATGGACCGAAGCCGCCAGCATGGGGCCGCCCGCCCGGTAAGATTTCATTAGTGTTTCATCTTGATCTTTTCGAAACGGTAATAAATGTTGATTTTCAGCACCGATAGCTGCACCATTCGGGACAGGACAGTTCCCTGGTGTAGCTGGTGGTCAGCCATTCGGAATGGCCAATCCTATGGGAATGATGGGAATGCCTCTTGTGAACCAAGCTGCCTTCCAGGTGAATTACTTATTTTTATCTAAGATTAGTTCAAATTGTCATCAATTCTATTTTGTAATATTTTGTAACCATTAATATCGTCGCGCGTCGGGCTAGAGAAATTAATAATTATTTTATCTTTTCAGCAAAACACTATGGGAATGGGAACTATGGGAATGATGGCACAACAGGCACAGCTAAATGCCGCCAATGCTGCTAAGATGTCTCAGTTCCAGGTACGTGGTTGCCATTTCTAATTTACTCTTGAAGTACTAAATCAAATGTAATCGCACACTATTGTTCGTTTTACAGCAGCAACAGGGAGCTGCGGTTGCCACGGCAGCAGCAGCACAGCAAACTCAGCAGAAGAACCAACGCACATTCGTTGGTGTCGTGACTAAGATGCACGATAATTACGGATTCGTCGATGACGATGTTTTCTTCCAGCATAGGTGAGATTCAATAAGAAACATTGTATTTTAATTTTAATCTCATTGTTGTGACGAATCAGTCGAATATATCTGTGTCGAAATTAATTTACTCAATATAAATATTTTCAGCGTGATTCGCGGTTCTCTTCCACGAGTTGGTGATCGAGTGATGGTGGAAGCATCGTTCAATCCGAATATGCCATTCAAATGGAATGCCCATCGAGTGCAGATTCTGGGAGAAACAACTGGTGGAGGAGCTGCTCCCTCTTCTGGTCCCTCTCCCACTAATATGATGAGACCTCCCGTTCAATCGATGCCCACTCCAGTTCAACCTAATGTAGGTGGAGGACCAGGAGGAGGATCGGGTGGATCCCGATGGGGACCACAAAGTGCATCCAATAATCACAACAATCGTGCTCCTTCTCCGAGAAGAAGATCACCAGTGAGAAGATCTCCTCCCCCGAGAAGATCGAGTCCTCCCAGACGATCTCCTCCACCAAGACGAAGAAGTCCCTCTCCTAGAAATGCTCCTCCTCCTCGTCGTTCTCCTCCTCCTCGTAGACAGGCTTCTCCCCATGCAAGCAGGAAGAGGGAACGATCTCCTGCCTCTGGTACTCCTCACGAGAGAACTCCTGCAGTGGATAAGAAGGAGAAGAAGGATAGTGCCTCTCCTCCTAGAAGAAGGGCGAGAATCATTCCTCGTTACGTCGTTAATGCTCCCAAGCAGATATTCACTGGGTGAGTACACGAAGTCTCCATTTATAATATCAGAGTTACAATTTATATTGTAGATCTGCCATTCAATCGTCCGCACTCAAGAAGAGATTCAATCACCTCTATGTACCATCTGATTTCGTTGATGCTGCCATCGATTGGGTAAGAGAAATAGAGATGGCTGAATTTGCGAAATATTTTTTTAATACAAAAAATATGGTACATATTGTAGGCATCTCAAATTCCCGCCGATTCTCCTCTCGATTTCTCTACTTCGGTGCAGTATCATGTCTTCCATAAGGATGTGGATATTCCTGAAAGTGAACTCGAGAATGTGGAAGTGACTGATGCCGATTCGAGATTTATTGTGAAGGTGGGTAGCGGAATACTATACCATTACTGTTTATTCAGTGTGTGAGAAGGAAAACGAGATGGATTGTTCAGGTGGCTCTTCTTGCTCACGCGGATAAGACTGAACTACAGAAGAAGACGTGGGGATTATTGCCCGATGGATCAACTGATGATACGGTCGAGCCCGTGTCAATCAATAAGAATATTCATCTATTGGTTGGATCCAGGTGTGATACTTGTATCAAAACATAGCATATAGACACCTCTTGGAAGGTTAAAATATAAATTATCAGAGGCAAAGAAGTGATGGGTATCGGAGGAGCATGGTCTCCCTCTCTGGATGGACCCGATCCAAATGCTCTTCCTACTATGATCAAGACTGCCATTCGAACTACTCGAACTCTCACTGGAATCGACCTCTCGAATGTCTCTGCTTGGTAAGTCATTATCAATATTATTTAATTTTCTTCCCTCAACCCTTCATCAACTATCGACAAAAATGAAAATAGGTAGGTCCGAAGATAGGGAAGTTAGGCTGAAAATGAACTAGGCGTAGTGCGTGCCGCAACGAAAGAATCAACAACGAACGGCGAAAGAATTCCCTGTCCACACTTTTTTCTCTCGTTATTTTAATTCTGACGACTGGCGACATAATCTGGAGTAGCAGCAGGAATGCTTGTCTCTGCTGATGATTATCGATTGATTCTCCTCTCTCTCGTTTCTATTCCAGCAGTATTATTCAAGTGATGAATAGGGGGACGGGGGGTCGAATGGATGCAACCACACGGAACACTCCTTCCCTTCTGAGACCTTGTTCTCTCTCTCTCTCTCGATCCTCTTCCCTAGTCATGGATGATCCATCTACTCTCTGTTTCTCTCTCGCAGGTATCAGCTCGTCCAGGTGCGATACTACCGTTCGGATCGTAATCGAGTGGATAGAGTCACTCTTCTTCTTCCTGATACAACTGGAATCGTGCCCGATGACGAGAGTATCAAAGTGATGGAGACTGTTCTCAAGGAGCAGTTACAGCAGAAGCAGCAGAGTATCGATGATGAGGCCATTCGTGCAGCTATCGAGGAGGTACTAGTGAGATACGGTAGATTGATGAGTATTGATTGATTGATTGATTGATGGCACACTTGTGTAATGCAATGCTCTCACTTCACACCTGCACTCACACTCCTCACTCCTCCTTTCTTCTCACTTTCATTCCTATTCGTGTATCGTGCATGTCGTTATTACAGTATTCCCAGAGTGAAGTAGACTAACTGTGGTCAATGCTTTCTTATTTCATTTCCCCTTTCACAGTTTAATCTGAAATCATTATGTTTTTTCTTGATAAGAATAGTTTCTTCAGCAGGTAAGACGCTAGGATTTACGTGTAGTTTGATTCATTATATACTGGATTTGGGGAATTAGTAGGCTGATACATCTATTGTTCACTTTAAAAATATTTTTTCCATGAGATGAATTTGTGTGGCTCGGAAGAGTTGGAAGAATATTGAATACAGGATGATAAGATTGATTTGTTTAGGAGAAGGCGAAGAAGGAATCGGAGGCAGCAACTGCAGCAGTTGAAGCTGTCGTGAAGGAAGAAGCGAAGGAGGATGATAAGACTGATATCAAGGTATTATTAGAATGAGCCATTTTGTATAATAAAACTGCATTCGATACTCGTTTCATTGAATATTCTCAGGACGAATCGATGGTTTCTGAATCGGGCGACGTCGAAATGGAGAGTCCCGTGAAGGGTGAGAAGACGGAAGGAGCACCCACTCATTACGCCGAATTGGATGTTAAGGCAATGAAGGTGAACATTGATAAATACTTGTTGTCTTTCTTTTGCTCAGATAATTATTATTTTTAATGTAACGAAATAGTTCCGTTATTTAAGGTGGCAGAACTGAAGGTGGAATTGGAAGCTCGTGGATTGGAGACGAAGGGAATCAAGACACTACTTGCTCAGAGACTTCAGGTTGGTCCATCGATTTATTTATTTTAAAGATATAAAATATCGAACAACATATTTGAATTACAGTTCTAATGTGGTATTTATCAGGAGGCGATCGATAAGGAAAGAAGTAAGGAGGAAACGAATGATGCACCAGTGATTGAGAAGAAGGTCGAGGAAGTTGTCAAGAATGAAGAAAAGAAAGATGTTCGTTTTGACAATTTAAATTTTAATATTTTTAGATGGATTTGATTATAATGCATGTATTTTGCAGGAAAAGACAGAGGAGCAGAAGAAGAAAGAGGAAGAAGAGAAGAAGAAAGCTGCTGAGAAGGCCGAGAAGGTTATTAAAAAAAGATTTAAGTTTGTTTTTCAAAGAATTCTATTCAGGAACGTAAGGAGAGAAAGGCGGCACTCGAGAAGCATTTCGTGTTCCCGAAGGAACCGAGAGTACTCGTATTCCCCTCCAAGACTGCTAAGAGTGGAAAGTTCGATTGCAAGGTTGGTTGGAATTTCAATTCCAGACTGTCAAATGTATTTCAGGTTGCTTCACTAGCCTCACTCCTTGACTACAGAGAGGCTGATAATAAGGAGAGCCAATTTGAGGTGAGTTGAGACATTGTTGAGACATATCATTCCAATTTTTCCTTCTAATATATTTTCTATATTTACCTAATTGTAGATGTCTCTGTTCGCTGAAGCCCTCCGTGATGTACTAGAGAGAACTTATGCATTCCGAGTGTATGCTGCTGTTGTGATGGCTGCTGATAAGGAAGTTGAAAAGAAGAAGAGAGATGAAGCAAAGGAAGGAAAGAAAGAAGAGGTTGAAGGAGAGAAGAAGGAAGGAGAAGAGAAGGCAAGGGATATTGTGGTGTATACAATAATGAAAGTCAAAAGATGTAAAGAAATGGAAGTATATTTTTCATTGTTAAATGTTCAATTTCCAGGAAGAGGATAAGAAGAAGGAAGATAAGGATAGCACGAAGAAGGTTGAGAAAGTGGAACTTCGATCTGTGGTTGTGAAAAGAGATCTATGGGAGGCATTCGCTTATTTCGATCAGAATCTATGCGGGTCAGTTCACTCTTCCTTGTTATGATTCCTTTTCTAAATTTAAATTCCTTTTTAATGGTCTTCTCTTCAGTTATATCCACGAACGTGATCTCGATGATATTCTATGCACTTCTGATCTCGGAATTCCACGAGGACAAATACAGAAATTATCGAAGAAATTGAGTGGATCAGGAGGAAAGATCAACTATCGATATCTGACTGATTCCCTTGTGGATCCTGATGGAGAAACACGGTTAGTATATTTGATCAATCGAGTATTACTGTTTTTTAACCAGAGTATTTCTTTTGTAGATACATTCCTGGCGAGATCGAGGGAGCTCCGACAGTGGAAGAATTGTCTAGAGGATATGGATATATGTACAAACCCTCTGAGGAGGATCCTCCCATCGAACTTGGAGAGGTAACATTTGAGAAAAATCGGTTATGGCTGTCATATGAGGCCGGTTGCCAAAGAATCAGTAAAGGGCTGGCACAGCAAAATTTCAAGAATTTGAGAAAACTTGGGAAAAGATGTTTTCGAGGGTGCTGAACATCACTGTCAACTTCATTTTGCACCAACTCGACCGGTGCAGCCATGCTGCAACCATGCTGCAAAGTGCTATTTTTCGGAATCTCGTTTCTCGGACAACGAAATGTTATAAAAATTTAACAGCGTATGTAATCGACCATGGCGAGTCGAATGGTACATTTTATAATTCTGAAAAATGTGTGGTTTCTCGATAAAAATTTCTTTCTCGAAAACTAGGAGTTAGTGAGGTTAGATATTTACATGGTTAGATGCGCCTAATTCTGGGGATCATTTTTCATACCTAGGGTATGAAGAAAAATATTCAACTTCATATTTTAAAAATTACTTTTGTCTGATAAATTTCTCCTTTTCCGACCGAGAAAGACAGCGAAAGTCATTTTATTCCTCATTTAGTGCGCAAATAAAGCGGTGCGCAAGGTGAAAATGAGGAAATGAAAAGATAAATGTATTTTTTAAAATATGAAGTTGAATATTTTTCTTCACAACCTGGGTATGAAAAATGATCCCCAGCATTAGGCGCATCTACCCATATAAATATCTAACCTCACTAACTCCTAGTTTTCGAGAAAGAAATTTTTATCGAGAAACCACACATTTTTCAGAATTATAAAATGTACCATTCGACTCGCCATGGTCGATTACATACGCTGTTAAAATTGTATAACATTTCGTTGTCCGAGAAACGAGATTCCGAAAAATAGCACTTTGCAGCATGGTTGCAGCATGGCTGCACCGGTCGAGTTGGTGCAAAATGAAGTTGACAGAGATGTTCAGCGCCCTCGAAAACCTCTTTTCCCTAGTTTTCTCAAATTCTTGAAATTTTGCTGTGCCAGCCAATGGAGACAATTGACTGATTCTTTCGCAACCGCCCTCATATGTTGTCATAAATTGATAATTTGAGGCTGTGCTGCACAATGATCTCGTATTGATAGACGGAGTGATCATAAATGTCCGTCAGAAGATTCTAGCTGTGAAGAGATTAGAGGCTGAGAAGGATGGAGCTGCTGCTAAGATGAAGGAATTAGAGACCAGTCTGAGTATGTTCAATGGAAGGATTTATTATATTTTTTTAAGAGAAAATGTTTCTGAATTTCGCTTTATACTTATTCTTGCAGAGAATATTCGTGAGGCAAAGGATGTAATTGATAAGAAGAAGAAAAGATTAGATGAGGATGTTGATAAATATCAGAAGAGATTGAGGGAGACTGAGAAGACACTTAAGGTAAGGGGGTATTGAAAGAAATCAAAAGGAGTGTGTTGATTTGACCGGTCTGGCGAAATTAAATTGTGGCTTGTATTTTGTCGTTTCCAAATATTGCTGATTCATTAACTTTGCTAGAGTATAGGTAAATGAATGTTTGTTTGTATAGATGTAAGTGACTAGTGAGTCTCTCTCTTGGAAGGTACGGAGTACTGAGACTAAAGGGTATAATCAAAGAGTAGTCTGCCGTTCCGAGAGTGAATAGAGAATGAAGAAGAGAAGGGAAGGGAGACAGGTGCTAATCTGCCTGTTTAGTCAACTACCGCATTCATTCTGAGAGAGACAGGGCGCCGCCAGTCCCTGAATAGAAGGGTGAAAAGAGTAGGATGATTGGATAGAGGGAAGGAATAAGTGTAATCATCGGAGAAGGAGGATATGCATGACTATTCTATCGTATTCTTCCTCCATTTCTCACCAGTCTAAGCAATGACAACAATTGGATTGGTAGGACTGAAAGTGGTGAGACACGTAAGGGAAATGGAGAAGGAGAAAAGATGATATGGAAGAAGGAGAGGGGGGGGATTATGGACTGATGGATACTAAAGAGAGGAAGGAGAGGGGAGAGGAGGGAGGGGAAGTTGTTGCGCAATCGAGTTAGATGAGGGAGGAGTGATAGAGAGGACAATGAAATCTTGCAGAGGGGAGAGAAATATCAGTGAGGTTGATGGAAATAAGGAGAAGGCAATGGATGATAATGAAGTTTTTTTGCAGTTGGCACAGGATGAAGTCTCTCTTATGAAGAGTGGAGTGAGTGATATGAAGGATCTGGCCAGAAAGTGAGTGATTGATTCATCCAATGGGGTGGGGGTTAATATCTCGGAAAGGTGATTATAATTCCAACTATTTACAGGATCATGGGAGTGGCTGATAAGACTCTTCCTAAGAAGGAGAAGAAGAAGGAAGAAACGAAGGGAGAAGAGAAGAAAGATGAAAAGAAGGAGAATGGAGTGACTGAAAAGGTAATTATGAGAAATTGATGAGGAGTTACAGTAATCAAACAGTGATGAGTGGTTACGAGAAGATTCCCATTTTTCTGTGGTAATCAATTAATGATTTCAGACGACGAAGACAGAAGAGGAAGAGGAACCAATGGCCATCGATGGAGGAGAACTTATGTTGGCTGATCAGGTAAGAGAGAAAGAGAGAGAGAGAGGGAGGGAAGATATTGATTGATCATATTCAGGTTGGTGGTGATGATGATGCAGTAGAAGGATCGATAGAGGAAGAGAATGGAGAGGGAGAAGAGACTACAACTACTACAACGGAAGGAGTCCAAGCTGTCACTACTGATACTGCTTGATTTATCCTCCTTGATATTGTGTAGATCTCTTTCTCATAATAATATTGGTGATGAGTATAGCATAACCTACCTGACCTCTCCTTCTCTCTCTCTCTGTTCTCATGTTGTTGTTTACTCCTTGTCAATGATTTCACCTGAGTAGATGAGTATACCGCCCATTAAAAGGTCCATCACTTTCTTTCTCTCAGTCGTAACAATCTTAGTCAATCACTTGTTGTTCATTCTATTGTCAACTTATAATCTTATGATTCCTTGTAATTATATCTCCATCTTTTTCAATTATTATTATATTCCCTGAGTACCCTTTCCTCCACTAATGTGAGTGCATTATATGAGTTATATCCACTTTCTTGTTTCCATAAATCGTACACGATAAAGCTATGGCGATGAATATTTGTGTGTTCAGTTGCATGGGAGGAAACAATGGATCGAATGAAGGGAGGTGATACTTTTTTCATTAAACTTTTTCCAACCACATGTAACGATATTTCAACTTTTAAAAAATAATTGTATTCATCTCGTCTCTACGTCTCCTTGAAGATAGCAGATCAATTACGAAAAAGAAGAACTACAGGAGTAGGAAGACACTACTAGAGTGATTATCTCATTCTAAATGATCTCTCTCTTTCTCCATTCCATCTCACAGTCTCTCTTTTCTACTTTATATTTTAGAAATGGATG
>LS484864.1:146799-169047 GCA_900490705.1 Pristionchus arcanus | reverse complement strand
CCCCCCCCCCCTCTTTCGAGTCCCCTCCCTCCTTCCCTCTCCCTCTCTTCATCCCTTCTGAATCGGAGGTTTCGTCCTTCCCACACCTCACATTCGAATGGACCTCTTCATGTGATCGATTAGTGATGGGACGGATACTGTATTCTCTTCTCTCTCTCATCAGTCTGCTTGACCTGAGGACAGAGGGATTGCATGCACAGGTGATCAAATTCATATTGATGCTTGGTCTTTCAAAGTTGTATTTATCAATGATATTGTAGAATGGCCCCCAACAGCTGGCCTTCCCAGTGGGTTCCACCTAGCGTTGTCAGTAAAAACGCTTGACTCTTTTTGTAGAATGGAACATCAGTGGAGATCGCATGTCGACCAGCAGAAATCTTCATTCGTACTCACATGGCACCCGATTTCGTCAGTCCACAATTGGTAGGCTATTCTATTCTCGAGTTGATCAAAGGAATCTGAACTAGGTTCGTCGACTGGATTGGTATCATGATGATACACTAGTGGCCAGCTTTCAACAGGTTCGTTTTATTCCTTCAATTCTTGGGGTGGTCATCTTTCTCAACTACATTTTCTGCTGAATCTCCTTTCTCATCATGCTCTCATACTGCAGTATTCTCTGCTTCTTCACTGTTTTCTCTCATGTATCTTCTCTTTCCATTCACATCATCATCCATAATATCTAGATGGAAGGAACTCTCTCATCATTTCCTCCTCGCTTTCCATAAGAGAAGTTTCCTCTTGTGTTCCATCCAATCCTTCCTTTTTCCTCTTCCCATTTCCAAATAGAACGCACTTATTCGAGAGCAGAGATGGATTGAAAAGAAGCTCTGCTTTCAAGAATCTTCCTTCCTGTTTCTCCTTCATTCCTTTACTTCACCAATGACCTTTCTCTCTCTTTTCTTTCTGAATAGAAGGTGTGCTGATTGGATAATTGGTGTGTCTCTCTTCATTTTTGGGTCGTTTCCCGCAGAGTTTCGATGGAGGAGAGAGGACAAAACGAGAGCGACCTCCAGAAACAATAGAGTAGTAAAGAGTAAACATTCAAAGAGAAGAAGGAAGGGAATAAGCACCTGAACAAGCTAACGATAGAAGGGAAAGAAGGGAAGAAGGGGTCATGGTTGAGATTGAGAGAAGTGTTATGAAAGAAGAGAATGAGAGTAAGGAAGGACGTCTATCTTATGAAAAGTCGTTCCAACTAAAAAGAGAAGAAGGAGGGGAGGGAGGGGAGGGGGTAGATCAACTAATTCCTCTTCTCCTCATCTTCCTTTCTCTCCTATCGTCTTCATTTCCGTTCTCTTCACATTCCGATTCTACGATGACAATAGAGAGATTGCATATGAATAGACGAGTAGAAGAAGAGACTTCCAATGGATGGTCCCAAGGGGATTCAAGGGAGGGGGGGGGAGGATACTGTAATCGAGAGAGGAGAGGAGAGACAGTTAATCTTTGAATGGATGCTTCACCTTCTGTCTATCCAATCTTCCCATATGGAGTGAGACAATTAGAAGAGAGATTATTGCCAGTCGTCAAAAGGGAAAAGAGATCATCTAAGGAGAATGGAATAGAGTGAATTCGAAGAGAGAGAAAGATAGGAAGGGATAACTTCCTATTATTTTCCGGTTGAGAACGAATGACCAAGAAATCTGCACAACTATTGTAGGTATTATATTTATTTATTACGATACAGATTTACAATTCGGATTCCACTAATCATAGGAGTATCTATAGAGTGCATGGTCAAATTGGAATATTCATCCATAATCTTCGTATTTCGAACTGTCATTATGATCATGGGAATTCCCATGGTTGATTTGACGTGTGCACTATTCATTCCCTCCTGAGACTCCTCCTCTCCTCCTCCCCCTGTCCATTCCTTTCACATCCTCTTCTATTTGAGCATCGAAGGCGTTCAAGCGTATCGTAGCAGCTTAGTCTTTCCCTTCTTCCTCCCCTCTGGGAGACTAACGGTTATGTAACCACCTTAGAATCAACTGCAATCTGTTCAGTCCCCCCTTAGACAGCCCGAGTCTCCATGAAAGTGATCCCTTCTCCTTCTGGAGGTGTGAGTGTTTATGGTGCACATGGAAGAGAGGCTATCTCCATATTGAAGAGAGGAAGGGGCATTATATTCCATGAAGATTGAAGAGAAGCAATAGAATGGCAGCTGGTTGGAAAGGCTTAGAAGGCAGGGATATCTATTAGGAGAAAGAGAGAAATAATCTCTCCATTAGATACACTCTCTCTCTCTCATCTGATGACTTCATAGACATTTCCATGTTTCATCCATTTATCACGTCGAGAGAAGGGAAGACCATCTGGGAGATTCATGCTATCTATCCCATTATCTGAGAAGAAGAAGAATGGAAGAATAAGTTTGATCTACGTGAGAGAAATAGAGTGGTCACTCTAGTCTCTCTTCTCTCTCCTTCAATCGGAAGTGTTTCTACTGTTGATTCACTCATCCTCTCCTCCCATCTAAAGTACTCTTCTATTGAGAGAAAGAGAGGAAAGAGCTTCCACATTCTCTGATTGACTCATTACTATCAAGAGAGGAACACGAAGAGAATCTAAGATTGAATACTCCTGAAGTAGAAGTAGAAGAAGAAGAAGAAGAAGACGAAGAGAATGACACGATTGGCGTGAATAAATAGATTGTCCTTATTTATTGTGAGAGGGTGGACTAAAAGGAGAATGAAATCTGAGAAGGAGTGAATTGAGGTAGAGAGATGAAGAGAGTGAAGGAGGGAGGGAGGGAAGAGGGAAGAGGAAGGGGGAGAATGCATGGGAATGACCCCTGATGGAAGAGAGAATTCAGTCTCCTTTTAGAGATAATGAGTGAAGAGATCAGATTGCAATTGAAGAGTGAAGAGAAATGAAGAGATGCATCATTATTAACCAGGGAATATTGTGAATAATCTCAATTCCAGGGTCAAATGGAAGATTCTTCTCGAGAATGGTGGGTTACTGAAGAAGTTCTCTCGTTCGGACATCCTTTCTATACACTCAAGATAAAGGAATTGAGACCTGAACATTCGGGTATGTAATGATTATTGATCGTAATACATTTAAAAATTTCTATGTCTATGATTGATTCAATATCAGGATCATATAAATGTCGATTGGAGACGGATCCTCTCTTCTCACTCGATCTATCAACAAGCACCGTCGAATTGAATGTCATGGGTGAGATACCATTTTTTTTGAAGCAGTGTCACTATTTGATCTAGAACAAAATATACTTTTCTGAACCTTCATTTTGATTCCATGATGTTACTCATATTCTGAACGGTTGAATGATGACCAGAAACGGAAAATGAATTAGAGTGTTGCCATTTCCATGGTTGATTGAGTTTATTTCGCACTCTTGAAAGTCATTGAAGAACGGGTGAATGGATTGAGGGAGAACAGAGAAAGAGGGATAGAGGGAGAGGGTGTAGCAGGACAGTTATGAGATGAGATCATCTCATCTGTAACAACAACTTCGATTCTCACCCCTTTTCCTTCATTGTAATCAGTCATGCAAATTAGTCCCTCTACTTCCTTCCATCGGAATCTTTCTCCTAATTGTCACCCTTATCCCCTCATTCGTTAGAGTAGATGAGAGAGTGTGTGAATAGAAGAGAGTTAGAGAAGAAAGAGTCAATTGGGCGTTCAGAGGGAAGAGAAGGGGGGCATTTATTATTCAGTCTGAGGGTGGCCGATTAATCTAGGGGAGACTACGCAATATGTCACCCTCGATAGAGAAGAGCATTCGACCGAGAGAAACTGTGAGAAGGAAAAGGGAGGGGGGAGGTCACGGAACGAAGATGGAGATACTGTAGCCTGAAGGGGTACTGTAATCGAGAGAGATACGGTAGTCAGGGGTAGGTCAAGGGAATGACGATTAATCGGTCCATTCGTTCGTCATTCTTCAAGTATGTCTGTAATTGTCCATATCCGCACTTGTATTGAAAAGAGGGAACGAACGATGGAAGGAATCTGAATTGAGAGGGAGAGAAAAGGAGGAGAGAAAGATTGTTCTCATTGCAGTAACTCCCGTTGCTCCCCATCAACCAGAGATAAGAGGAATAACTAATTCATCTGTTACTCTCTCATGGAATCATCCAACTGCTAGAGCACATCGACCAATTCTCAGATATGCTGTACTCGTAAGGTATCAGATAAATTGGGGAAGTCAGTAATGAAAGAACAGTCCAAATTTTTCTTGAAAAGGCGTTCGTACAATTTCATTTCTCACCTATTTCTGCTTCGAATTCATTCTTTATTCACACTCTTTCACTTCATCCTTAAATTGGATCATTCTCCTTTCCATTCTTTCCTTTTTCCCTTCGTGAGATCTCTTTTTTTGCCGTGTGAGAAAACCTGGAGAAGATACTGAAGATGACAGAAGAAAGAGAGAGGACAAAAAGAATGAATGGGATTGAGAATATGAAGAATTGGATGAATTGACAAGAGCAGAAAGAATGATTTCACCGTGAAAAATATGCAAAGAAATAGTTGAATTTGAGGGGATTAATGGATGGATCTCGATTCGTTATTCCTGCTTTATCCAATGCAACTTCTGTTATTGTCGATAATCTCAGCCCTCATTCAAGATATGCTTTCTCGGGTATGATTCACTTCATTAGATTGTCGCACTTGAGATAATCGATTAGATAATAACAGATAGAATCTTAGGAAACATAATATCTTTCAGTTCGAGCAGAGAATATAGCAGGAGAGAGTTCATTCGGTCCAGAGATTATTGTGACGACTAAAGGAATTCGTGAGTTATTTATTATAATTAGAAGACTGTCAAACTATCTCAAGTGCTTTACTCCCTTCTCATCACAGAAATAAGAAAATTTCAAAACCTTTTCTATTCAGACCTATTCAAATCGCTCAATTGAGATTCTTTCAAATTGATCTCCGTGGAATGGTTAATTCATTGCAGCTTCGTTATTCCCAACTGAGATGGAGACGCACACTTCAACTGATTCATGCATCAAAATGCTTATGAAACCACCTGAACAGAAATATGGTGAGTAATAATTGATTCTTCTATTTCTATGCTAACATTACAGTATATGTAATATCTATTTCGTATATTTTTAGGTGAACTTCTCTTCTACAGAGTGGAAATTTCAGTTCTGAATAGCAATGAAACAATAGAAAAGAAGTGAATATCAGTGCCAATAATAGATAATCATTCAATTTGTTCAGTATAACTTCCCCTTCTTCTTCACTTCCTCCTTCTATTCTTTCTCCATTATCAACACCAGAATGGATTGATATTTGTGATCTTCTTCCCTCTACTTTCTATTCTCTTTCCATTCAATCGGCTCTTTCCCATGGATTGTCTCCTCCTAAGAAAATTGTAATTCAAACAGAAGAAGGAGGTAATTAATATATATTTATTTCAAAATTCCTTCCTTTTTCTTAATTCAGTTCCCTCTGCTCCTCCTCCTCCTTCTCTTCATGTTGATCTTGGTCATTCTTCAATTAGAGTTCATTGGAGAAAACCAATCGAGACGAGAGGTCAGATAGATACCTTGCTCATTAAATTTCATCAAAAAATTGAATTCGAACGAAAACACGTGATCTGTTCCAGGTAAACTTATTCACTATTCAATTCACTATCGACGAATGGATTCGAGTGAAAAATGGTCAACTTCTGTGCATTCTGTAACAGAGGTATTTCAAAGAGATAGAATAGAACGAATAAAAAACTTTTAGGAACATCAAAAAGGAAGAGGATTTCATGCGACAATCAATGGATTGAGTATGTTTCTCAAAACTTCTTCTTAGTCTGACTTGAATTCAAGCAATTATTAAATTCACGGCTAATCAATAAATAAAGGGCCGAATACTCGTTATTCTTTTCGTGTAAGTGCTTCGACAAGTAAAGGAGAAGGAGAGAAGAGTGGAGAAAGTTATGCAACTACTGATGTCAATAGTAAGTTGGTTGAAGTATTTAACTTTGAGACAGAAATTCATGAATATATTTCACTTTTAGTTCCTTCAATTCGAGAAATTTCAAATGTGTCCATCGAATGTGCTCCTCTTCGAGTAAAAATTGGATGGACTCATGGTAACTCAGAATTGAAAAATCGATCTGATTAATTTCCTTACAGTTGAGAAATCGGATCCTGATCTAATCTTCACTCTTACCGTCAGAAATAAAACCGATATCGAATTATTCAACACAACACAAGAACATGTAGGAAAATTAAACCGTTGAGATAATTCAATTGGATTTTCCAGATTGTTCTCAGCCATCTTTCACACAAATCTCGATATATTGTTCATTTGACGACACTCCAGAGATCAAAGATCAATAAGACAGTACTTTTGGCATCGAACCATTCCATCCCTCACGAGTTTATGATCAATGGTAATATTCAATTCTTGTTGATTATTTATTTCTTTTACTCAGATGGATGCATGTTAATGTCCTCAATTTGTTCAACTGATTCAAGATGTCTTCCATTGACTTCTGGACCTACCAGTGGTTAGAATGATTACAATCCATTGAGTTGTAATTTCTAAATTCAGGTCGATTCGCATTCATATTCATTCTAATTCTCGTTCTTCTCTTTCTAATTTTCTCTTGTTTCGTTGCATATCTACTGAAGAGGTAGAGAAACTAAAAGAATGAATCCATAAACTCATACATCAAATTTAGGAAATGTTTGGACTTGAAGAAGTTAATGCATAAAAAGCAAAGGGAGAAAAATGTTCTCGTGGAAGAATTATCTCCTCTTGTTTATGGTTTGTTTTCTACTTCATAATGAGAAATGGATTGTAGTTATTTCAGATACTGAAGGAATGGAAGAAGTACCTGTCGAATTATTCTATGGAATGTGTGAAGATTTATCGAGAAATAATAATCTTAAGTACTCAATGCTATTCGATGTAAGTTATTATTTAAAAAAAAGATTCTTCATTGATCTCTGCAGAGAATAAATGAATTGACGGAAACGGAAACAGATGGAGGAACACCGAGTGAAGGAGGAGAACCAATGAGAGATAGGTATGATGAGATATGAATATTATAGAAAGATCAATAATCATCCTTTTCAGATATGCAAATATCACTGCAACAGAATCATCAAGGGTTCGAATTCAAGAATCGGAAGGTGGAAGTGACTATATTAATGCTAATTATGTTGATGTGAGATATCAATCTTGTTTCTTTGTGATTAAATGACTTTTCAGAGTTGTGATACTCCCCATGCTTATATCGCCACACAAGCTCCACTTCCCTCAACATTCGGTCATTTCTGGTCTATGGTGTGGCAAGAAAGGATAAACGTCGTCGTTGTCATTACAAACCTCGTTGAAGATGGAAAGGTACGGTAGATAACAACTAGGGCGAATCGAGAAGTGAAGATATTCCCTATTCATTCACTAATTCAGCGTAAATGTGATCAATATTGGCCATCTGCTACGAATCAACCACAACAGCACGGAAATTATCAAGTACACAGAGATCAAAGATCAATATAAATATTCTTATCTGATCTCAGGTTTCGTTATTATCTCAATCAACAAATGCTCATTTCGTCCATCGAATTCTATCACTGAAAATAGCGAAAAGTGTGCCACCAGTAAGTTAATATCTAGTAGTTTCCTTCTTTATGTCTTTATCCACTTATCCGTATCCATAATTCGATTGTTTAGACTGATCGTCGTATTCATCATATTCACTTTTCATCTTGGCCTGATCACGGAGTTCCTTCTTCTGTCTTTCCTCTTCTTTCATTCCTTCATTTCATTGCTGATATTCACTCAACTGGACCTGTTCTTGTCCATTGCAGGTTATAGTTAGTACTTTTATTCTAATAAACTCTTCAATTCCAGTGCGGGAGTGGGAAGATCGGGATCGTTTATTCTTATTGATTCGATGAGAAAGAGATTACTAAACAGTCGATCACTTAATATGGCTGGTTAGTTAATTGAAATCAGTGACATCTAAGTCTCGATAACTTCTCTTTATTTTCAGCTCATCTCGTTCACATTCGAAGGCAAAGAGAAAAGACAGTTCAAACTCTTGTCAGTATTTTCTCTATGAAAAGATTCCGAAAAGAACTGCAATAATAAATGTCTACTACTCTATTTCATTATTTTCATTCAGGAGCAATTTATCTTTTGTCACGAAGTAGTTCGACAAATGGCTCGACATGGAATAACTCGAGTTCCTGCTAATATCTTTCCAAGGTGAAAATATGACATGCATTAATGATAATGAATAATGAAAGAAATGATTCAGATACGTCCAATTTCTTGTTGAAGAATCATTCAATGGAAAAATGAGATTGCAATCACAATTCGATGATATTTGCAGGTATTAAACAATTTATATTTATTATTCATTATATACTTTTTTGAGATGTAATCATGAGAAGCGATGCACTCCATACACCAGTATTCCCGTTATCTTACCGGTAGGAATTACAAATATCTCACGTAAAACATTTTAAAAATCTTAATTCTTTTAGGGATTTCATCGATTAGATGAATTCATTGTTTCATTTTATCTTCGAGAATGCCCTGATTTATGGAGAACAGTATGGGAATATGGATGTGAATCAATTGTGATTATTCATCCTGAAATGGAAGAAAATGTTAGTTTGAAGAGAAATGTTGATGAATCAAATTGCAATTCTTCAGTTATTCTGGACTCGATTAGATGAACAAATCGATGATATAACGATAACTTATGAAGATGATAATAAAGTTAATTTATCTAGTAAAGATGAAGAGGTATGTTCCTTTTCATTTCCTTATCGCCTCTTTATTCCTCTTTTTCCTTCAGCTCTCAGTGAATCTCCTTCTTTTATCTGAAAGAGCAATGGATTTTTCAACATGGAGTGAATTGGAAAGAATTCAAGTGAATATTCTTCCTTCGATATTCAGACTGATCTTTGATCTTTCATTTCAGTCTTTACGTCTTTGTTCTTCATCTTCCCCTCTTTTGGTTATTTCATCATGTCCAATTCGAAGTTCATCCCTTCCTCCTCCTTCCCTTATTCCTAATGGAAAGATAACATCGGCAGAGGTTATTTACTCATCTAATCAATCATTTTATTCTTCTCTTTTCAGTTATCATCTCTTTCAATTTGTCGTCCATTTCTCTTCTGTGCTCTAACTTCTCTTGCTTGTCAATTAGAACAACACTCAGTACTCGATGTTATTCAAGTGAGGAAAATGGGAATAAATATGAGTCATTCTCTTCTTTTTAGATTCTTGATGCATTCCATAGAAAGAAATGCAGTTCTTTTCCTAATCGAGTGAGTATTCGAGAATCATTCAATTAGATATAAACTTCCATTTCCATTTCAGCAATCACTTGAATTCCTCTACGAACGCCTTTTATTACTTGTTAATTTGAATCGTCAATCGTAACAATCAAAAATAGTTTCTTTCTGATCTCTTCTTCATTCATTACATTACGGTGACTCATTACGATTTGAATATCTCAATTGATTAGATGAATATTCGATTTCCCGCTCATGACATTGTTTAATGTTATCAATTTAATCATTATGTGTATGTACATAGATATTTTGATATTGAAAAATATAAACTCTGGTTATTGGGCATGTGTTCATTTTGCATTTTCAGATAATGGAAGAGTAAGGAAAAGTATGGTTCGGTTGCAGATATTTTCAAAAATAATTTATCATAATTGATTAAGCAACGGATGGGAGATTCTACTTTGCTTCTCCATTCTTGCGGTAGTACTCAGTAGCATCCAATTGCACATCTTTTACGTACTGAAAAGGAAGATGATACACATATTTACTCTGCTTCATTCCTCCTAGTCTACCGTAGATAGTGCATTGCAAGGGCATGGATACCACACAAGAAAATATCAAAATATCTACAATAGGGTAATGAAAAATAGATATTGTATTTGTTTTTCTTCTATAGTACTCTGACTTGAACTGACAAAATACGAAGGAATCACAATCTTTCAACATATTCTATATCCTAGAGAATCTACATCATCTACATCGATTACTTGCCTCGAATACATCTTCTTCTTCGTCAAGTACGAAGGACGAATTGGGGATGAAGGAAGGAAACTCGCAGGGCTGTGTGTACTTCCTGCAAATATACCGTACTTGTAGAGTACTCATTAAGGATTCGCCAATATCGCAGTACTTAATCACTCTTGTACTCATTCCAATTCAACGTACCGGATGATTCCCTGAGGATAGAAGAGAGGACGGCAAGACGGAGAAGGAGTGACGATAGTGCCCTCTGATTCCTTGCTGCTCTGCTCAGTCGAAGCGGGACTGCAAAATCGATGATAATAGAAATTTCCGGTTTCAGAATTTCCCGGCTACCGTAATACAAGCATCGTAACTCGTTCAGGATGTCAAGATGCAGACAGTAAGGACTATAGATAGTAACCTACGTTACAGAATAAGTAGAATATCGAACAATATGCGTACTACAGTATCTAAATATCTCAACAGCTTCACAACGTATCATTCATATACAGTATCAATGTACATGAACATTTGTTACAGTAGTTCCACTACTGTTATACCATCTTCTAATAGTAGTCCAGTCTAATAGTAGTTAGATACAGTAGTCCTATCGTACCTCGCCGATTCCTCTGGGGAAATCTCTTCGCTTTTCTTCATTTCAGCCATGATGAAGACCACTCAAAGAGAAGGGAAACTGGTGTAATGAAACTCTTCAATGGATCACAAAAGTTGAATCATTCTTTGTTCCCATTCCGAGAATAAATTATGTTGTCCAGTCAGACTAGGCAAATGAGGGGAGATGAAACTGGAGGGTTTAACAGCGACTTCCAGAGATCAAAGATCAAGTGGGAAATGCAAAGGTCTCAGGGCACAGATCAATAGACCCAAGTGAGATAAGGTCTTTGTCAAAAACAAACAAAGTACATTTTTTCCTTGGATGACTCTCCGCCACTCGGCCGGTCAGGGAAGAAACTCTGCAGCTCATGTTTATTCCTCACGTCTTTGTTCTTCATCTTCCCTCTCTTTTCGTTATCTCATCATGTCCAATTCGAACTTCATCCCTTCCTCCTCCTTCCCTTATTCATAATGGAAAGATAATAACAGCAGAGGTTATTTACTAATCTAATCAATCAGTTTTATTCTTCTCTTTTCAGTTGTTATCTCCTTCAATCGGGCTACAAATATATCTGCCAGTTAATTTATAAGTAACTCATAAAGAGGAGTACGGATATCGGCCCCCTAAAGAAAAATGAGAACACAGGGAGAGGGGAGCGGGTCATAGAAGAAAGAGTGGTAAGAATCGATAGGGGAAATCGGAGATTTCTTCCGTGCTAAATGCAACTAAAAATTATCAAATCTGGAACAAAGTATTGCTACTTCAAGTATTAAATAATTTTGTTAGCGTCTATAATGATTATGCCGTTTAGGAGGAATACAGACTTCTTTTGTCTAAATCGACTAATATAGACAAAAATTTGCTCGAGAAATTAGTCGTGCCGATTTTCAAATTTATTTTAGAGAATTATTCAGCCTCAGACCCAAATGAAACGAGCAGATAAAATAAGTGAAATATAACCAACTCAGGAAAAATACTAGTTTAGAGAATATCATTCAATGAATAGCTGGAATATTCACCGGATGTGGAAATCAGACAGTGGATTCATATGCATAGATTTGAGCACTGAGCTTGTCACACTTCTTAACAAGTAGTCTCAGCTACATTCTGCAAAAGCCAGGTCCAGGAGTGAGAAAAAAAATCTCGAAAAAAATTCGTGAAATGATAATTTCTCGAATTATTTAACGAGAAAATTGAGAAAAATGAAAAATAAAACTGTTTCTCGCTCCTTTCTTTCAGTTTGCTAGCACAAATCGTTTTTTTTCTCTAGGACAGCAACATTGATACGAAATAGAAACATATGTTTATCGCTCTACAGCCTGTTCTACTCGATTTATCGATAGGTTCAATCAGAACACTTGTCCATAATTATTCCTGATTTTGCACAAGACAAGGATTCTGATTTTTTCGTTGAAAAAAGATCAAAATGGCCTAAAATATCATGTTTCCCCTCAGAATTTCGAGCAAAAATACAAAAAAAACTATTCATTGAGATTAAAAAAAACTACTCAAAAAAAATATCGAAAGAAGTCGAGAAACGGGAAATGCACACTTTTTTTGGTCAGGGCCTGTTTGCATTAGTCCAGTCTGTCCGTTCTTGAAAAAAAATCTAGAACGGATAAACTAAAACAAGATTTAAAACTGAGCCAATACTTTTGAAATTTTGAGACGAACCTGATCTCCTGGTCGAAACGAGTAAGTGCCTGCAATGGATACATCGATAACTGTTCTTAAAGGGGCAAACCTGAACTAAACAACAGCAGGCCGAGGCCTCTAGCACAACAACCGCATCACAGATCCTGTAATGTTAAAAAAAGAATCGATTCAATTTCCTCCAATTTAAAAATGCATATACACTTTGCAACAAAATAATCGAACTCTTCTCCAATCTCTTCTCTCGTCTGAACTCCAATCTACAATCCCATTTATCCTTCGACCCAATTTTCTCCCTTCCCTTATTTCACAGCGTTCTGACCCCACTGTTCTCTCCAGATAAGTGAAAGCAAATGAATTATTTTTTCAAATCATCGAAATGAGTGGGAGAGCTGCCCCCCCCCCATCCCCTTCTGACCTCACAGGCCTTGCAGTTCGATTCATGCAAATTGAAGTACGTGTACAACTTCTTCTCTATCGGAGGAGAATGCTGTGATTTCCAATATTTTCTTCTTCGCTTCAATTGTTACAATCTCCGCCTACTGTTTTTCAACTCATCGATTATGTAGAAATCCATCATTCTTCAATTGTTACTTTTCCTTCGCTGTAGTGATCCTTTCTATTGTAATAAACTGCTTCTCTTCAGAGAATCGGCGCCATCCCGTTCTCTTATTTCGATGCGCTTATAGATAAGATGATGAGTGCACCGGAGAAGAGAGTCAATGATAGGTATCGTATCCCCTACCGTAACCCGATCATGATCTTTGAACTCTTCTCAGTAATTCCCGCGTATTGGATGTCACGATATCACTGGAGGAGGTGGCTACCGTAACCCGAAGAGCAATTCTATCATTCGAGCAGCAGAAATCGATGTTGCGAATCGAAAGGTACCTCAATTTACCATATCCCCAAGAACTACCGTACTCCTCAGAGCGCATCTTCCGTTGCACATTGTGGGCGATATGCACGGACAATTCCGGGATCTCCGGACCATTCTTCAATCTTGTGGAGATACTTTGTCCAATAGCTACTTGTTCCTCGGCGACTATGTGGATAGAGGGCTCCAGGTACTGTAGGCTTACTCCAACCGTGACCTTCGATTTGTCTGCACATACCGTACTGTATCTGCTGTACCCTCGACTACCGAACCAATAAATACTGCATTTTCAACAATCGTTCTCCCACCGTACCTCTACATCAGGGCGTCGAGACTGTTCTGCTCGTGATGGCTCTCAAGATCCGCTACCCGGACAGAGTGTTCATGTTGCGAGGCAACCACGAGGATTGCAATACCGCCACCGTTTATGGTTTCTACGATGAGTGCACCCTCAAATTCGCGCCCAATGGAGAGACGGTGAGATTGCTACAGTAAACACAGATACCGTACCCTACCGTTTCCAGGCGTGGAACCATTTCCTCGCAGCATTCAACTGGATGCCATTATGTGCACTCGTTTCTGAGAAGATTCTGTGCATGCACGGTGGAATCTCGCCGCACATTTCCTCACTGGAAGCTATCGAGAACGTGAGTACCGTAGTCTCCCTTGGTACGGTATCTTACCGTACCCTTTCCAGCTTCCCCGGCCGTCCATCATCCCACCCTACGGCCTCATGTGCGACCTCGTGTGGGCCGATCCGGACAATAAGGTACCGTACCCCTTTCCTACCGTACCTCCCTTACCGTACCCTTTACAGTATCCCGGTTGGGCCCTGTCAATCTCGTACACATTCGACGACAATCTCATCAAGTCCTTCTGCGATACTTTCAAGATCGATTTAATCGTGAGGGCGCATCAACTAACAAACGATGTACTGTATTCTCTTAATAGACTTACCGTATCTTACCGTATATCCAGATGAGGAGTGGACTCAAAAGATTTGCCGATGGGAAATTGTTCTCGATCTTCTCTGCTGGTAACTATGGAAATGGCGGCAACACAGGAAATCATCAATCCCGATTTGAGAATGAGAATCATCAAGTTCTCCCGTACGGTTCCTTGTAATAATATTCCACTATACTCTGTTCTTATTCAGCCATAGAATGAGGAAGAGTTTTGATCCATCGTCTCTCCTTCAATCTCTTTTTTTTTCGACACAATCAGCATAAATTCATTTGGCATTCTTCTCTTCCGAAAGCAGTATCATATGTCTACAAAAAACTGAGATCAGCCAAAATGATCTCGATGATGAATGAATTAATAACAGAATGGATTGATATATTCTTCCCTCTACATTCCATTCTCTTTCAATTCAATGATAAAGAATAATTGAAAAAAAAGATTAAAAATTTCTTCAATACAACTAAAAATTATCAAATTTGGAACTTATTAGTGTTGCTTCATAGATTAAATAGTTTTGTTAGCGTCTATAATGATTTAATCTGCAATCCCATTTATCCTTCGACCCAATTTTCTCACTTCCCTTATTTCACAGCGTTCTGACCCCACTGTTCTCTCCAGATAAGTGAAAGCAAATGAATTATTTTTTTCAAATCTTCAAAATGAGTGGGAGAGCTGCCCCCCCCCCCCCATCCCCTTCTGACCTCACAGGCCTTGCAGTTCGATTCATGCAAATTGAAGTACGTGTACATCTTCTTCTCTATCGGAGGAGAATGCTGTGATTTCCAATATTTTCTTCTTCGCTTTAATTGTTACAATCTCCGCCTACTGTTTTTCAACTCATCGATTATGTAGAAATCCATCATTCTTCAATTGTTACTTTTCCTTCGCTGTAGTGATCCTTTCTATTGTAATAAACTGCTTCTCTTCAGAGAATCGGCGCCATCAGCTTCCTCGCCCATCCCTCATTCCGTGTTATGGGCTTATGACTGATCTAGTGTGGGCCGACCCCGACAGCAAGGTATCGGACTCGCCTACCGTATCCCTCTTACCGTACTTTTACAGTGTCCAGGCTGGACCGTTTCAAATCGCAGAATATCGTACACATTCAACGATGCTAACATCAAGGAATTCTGTGAAATCCTCAAGATCGATCTGATTGTTCGCGCTCATCAGATTAATGACGAGGTACGGTACTCTCTGATTGATCTACCGCATGCTATCATATCTTCAGATGAGGGGTGGCTATAAATTCTTCGCTGATGGCCTTCTGGTTTCCATTTTCTCTGCTCCAAATTATTTAAACTCCCGAAATACTGGAGCTGTTATGAAAATTGATCCAAATTGGAATTGTCAATTTATCACATTCACTGGAGTGGAGGTACGTATCTGTGCAATATTCTTCCACTATAATCTGCTATTATTCAGCTGGAGAATAATGGAGGAAAATAGAACACATAACTTGAGTGGGTGAAGTCTCCTAAAGCGTGCCCCTCCTCTCTGACCTACCGTAGAAATTGACTGTATAAATCTTGCAACATTTTCTTTTTTTCCGAATTTAGCATTGTATATGCACAAGAAAGTGAGATCAGCCAAAATCATCTCAATCATGAATAGATTGATAACAGAATGAATTGATAGTTGTGATCTCCTTTTATTTACTTCATATTCTCTTTCCATTCAATCTGTACTTTCTCATGGACTATCTCTTCATAAGAAGATTTTTTTACATGGACGAAATGTCTTTGAAAAAAAAATTTCTCGCTTAATTTTTTGATAAAACTTCGCAAAATCCAGTCTAAATCTGGTTCTGTTTAGTAAGCAGTTTTGCTTTTTTCTGGCTCAATTATTAATTACAGTGCGTCTCAAAAGTATTGACCCACTTTTTAATAACAGTATCTCAAATATGGCTGAGAACTATGAAGATTTAGGAAATATACGAATGAGTACAATATCTTTAAATTATATTTCCTAGATGTGAACAATTTTTGATGCAAAAAATAAGAACAATATTGAAAACCGAAGAAAATCAAACTTCTGAGTTTCATGTTTTGAATTTAATAGAGCCTCATAAAAAGTAAACTCATTTATCAAATGACGATTTATAAATGCTCAAGTTTGACAGTGGAGAACTGTTAAATAATTGATAAAGAAAATGGGGCTTATGAAAAAATTTTCCAGAAAAAATTCGCGCGTGCTAAATGCAACTAAAAATTATCAAATCTGGAACAAAGTATTGCTACTTCAAGTATTAAATAATTTTGTTAGCGTCTATAATGATTATGCCGTTTAGGAGGAATACAGACTTCTTTTGTCTAAATCGACTAATATAGACAAAAATTTGCTCGAGAAATTAGTCGTGCCGATTTTCAAATTTATTTTAGAGAATTATTCAGCCTCAGACCCAAATGAAACGAGCAGATAAAATAAGTGAAATATAACCAACTCAGGAAAAATACTAGTTTAGAGAATATCATTCAATGAATAGCTGGAATATTCACCGGATGTGGAAATCAGACAGTGGATTCATATGCATAGATTTGAGCACTGAGCTTGTCACACTTCTTAACAAGTAGTCTCAGCTACATTCTGCAAAAGCCAGGTCCAGGAGTGAGAAAAAAAATCTCGAAAAAAATTCGTGAAATGATAATTTCTCGAATTATTTAACGAGAAAATTGAGAAAAATGAAAAATAAAACTGTTTCTCGCTCCTTTCTTTCAGTTTGCTAGCACAAATCGTTTTTTTTCTCTAGGACAGCAACATTGATACGAAATAGAAACATATGTTTATCGCTCTACAGCCTGTTCTACTCGATTTATCGATAGGTTCAATCAGAACACTTGTCCATAATTATTCCTGATTTTGCACAAGACAAGGATTCTGATTTTTTCGTTGAAAAAAGATCAAAATGGCCTAAAATATCATGTTTCCCCTCAGAATTTCGAGCAAAAATACAAAAAAAACTATTCATTGAGATTAAAAAAAACTACTCAAAAAAAATATCGAAAGAAGTCGAGAAACGGGAAATGCACACTTTTTTTGGTCAGGGCCTGTTTGCATTAGTCCAGTCTGTCCGTTCTTGAAAAAAAATCTAGAACGGATAAACTAAAACAAGATTTAAAACTGAGCCAATACTTTTGAAATTTTGAGACGAACCTGATCTCCTGGTCGAAACGAGTAAGTGCCTGCAATGGATACATCGATAACTGTTCTTAAAGGGGC
This sequence comes from Pristionchus arcanus, assembly GCA_900490705.1. Classification (NCBI taxonomy): domain Eukaryota; kingdom Metazoa; phylum Nematoda; class Chromadorea; order Rhabditida; family Neodiplogasteridae; genus Pristionchus; species Pristionchus arcanus. The sequence continues at coordinate 151,736 of LS484864.1, read as the reverse complement.
AAACCTGAACTAAACAACAGCAGGCCGAGGCCTCTAGCACAACAACCGCATCACAGATCCTGTAATGTTAAAAAAAGAATCGATTCAATTTCCTCCAATTTAAAAATGCATATACACTTTGCAACAAAATAATCGAACTCTTCTCCAATCTCTTCTCTCGTCTGAACTCCAATCTACAATCCCATTTATCCTTCGACCCAATTTTCTCCCTTCCCTTATTTCACAGCGTTCTGACCCCACTGTTCTCTCCAGATAAGTGAAAGCAAATGAATTATTTTTTCAAATCATCGAAATGAGTGGGAGAGCTGCCCCCCCCCCATCCCCTTCTGACCTCACAGGCCTTGCAGTTCGATTCATGCAAATTGAAGTACGTGTACAACTTCTTCTCTATCGGAGGAGAATGCTGTGATTTCCAATATTTTCTTCTTCGCTTCAATTGTTACAATCTCCGCCTACTGTTTTTCAACTCATCGATTATGTAGAAATCCATCATTCTTCAATTGTTACTTTTCCTTCGCTGTAGTGATCCTTTCTATTGTAATAAACTGCTTCTCTTCAGAGAATCGCCGCCATCCCGTTCTCTTATTTCGATGCGCTTATAGATAAGATGATGAGTGCACCGGAGAAGAGAGTCAATGATAGGTATCGTATCTCCTACCGTAACCCGATCATGATCTTTGATCTCTTCTCAGACAATCGCTGTTGGTCGATGTAAAAGTGACTCTTGAAGAGGTTGCTACTATTAGCAGAAGAGGAATGCTCTCCTTCAGTGAGCAGAGTACTCTTCTACGCATCCACAAGTACCTCAATCTACCATATTCACTATCTACCATACTTCTCAGGGCACATCTACCGTTGCACGTTGTGGGCGACATGCATGGACAGTTTCGCGAGCTTCGGGCAATCCTCACGGAATGTGGGGACCCCCTGAACAACAGCTACCTATTCCTCGGAGACTACGTAGACAGAGGGCTTCAGGTACTGTAGCTAATATCCACTTCTCATTCTCTCATTCATTCAGGCAATCGAAACATTCCTCCTCGTGCTCGCACTAAAGATTCGATACCCTGATCGAGTATTCATGCTACGAGGAAATCACGAAGATGCAAATACTGCGATAGTCTACGGAACCTACGATGAATGCCTTGCCAAATTCGGTCCGGATGGAGAGGCTGTCAGTTTTTTTCTACCGTAACCAATAAGTACCGTACCCATACCTTTGTCTCCCAGGCTTGTTCCTATCTCTGTGCCGTTTTCAATTGGCTGCCCCTCTGCGCGCTCGTCGGAGAGAAATTTTTTTGCGTGTACGGGGTATTTCTCCTCATCTCAAGAGTCTTAATGATATCGAGCAAGTGAGTACGATAGTCTGGATAAATTAATTTACCGTAAACCTTGCAGCTTCCCCGCCCTTCCCTCATTCCGTCCTACGGCCTCATGTGCGACATCGTCTGGAGCGACCCAGACAGCAATGTACTGTACTCGCCTACCGTATTCCTCTCACCATACCTTTACAGTATCCTGACTGGGCACTCTCGACGAGAAAAATCTCATATACATTCGATAACAATATCATCAAGTCGTTCTGTGAGAAGATGGGCGTGGATCTGATCGTAAGAACACATCAGATGAACAAAGAGGTACAGTACCCACTGATTGACCTACCGTATCCTACCAGATGAAAGGCGGCTACAAATTCTTCGCGGATCGTCGTTTGGTCTCGATTTTCTCCCCTCCTTTCTACGGCAACGGCGGTAATAAGGGCGTTATTCTCAAAATTGGACCGGATAGTGGATCCTTTCTGATTGTGAAGCTTCGCCCCTCTGATATACCATAAAGATAAAAAAAAAGTAATGTCTAATACATTGTCATGACTATCCACTACTCACAGAACATTCGCACACAGACCCTCGTCCATTCATTTCCTTCATATCCTCGTTATCTTCTCATTCCACATGTTCTCTCATCCGCTAGTCTCTCCTTCAAGTGAATATTCTTCTGTACATAAATTAATATGTGCAGACTGCTCTTTGGTCTTCACGTGTTTGTTCTTCATCTTCCCCTCTTTTGGTTATCTCATCATATCCAATTCAAACTTCACCTCTTCCTCCTCCTTCCCTTATTCCCAATGGAAAGGTAACAACCGCATTGTCATCTCTTTCAATTTGTCGTCCATTTTTCTTCTGTGCTCTAACTTCTCTTGCTTATCAATTAGAACAACACTCAGCACTCGATGCTATTCAAGTGAGGAAAATGGAATGAATACGAGTGATTCAACTTTTTTTAGATTCTTGATTCATTCCAGAGAAAGAAGTGTAGTTTATTCCCTAACCGAGTAAGTTTTTGAGAAGAATTCAATTATAAAATTCCCCAATGAGTGGGGAGCAGGGGTGTGCATTTCTCGTTTCTCGATTTCTCGTTTTTCTCGACTTTTTTTCGAGAAAATTTTTCGGAACTTCTTCGGTTTTTGGCCCAGGCAACAACAGCTCCGAATGTGGAGGGGGTGGTGAATGAGAATGGTGGGGAGTGAATACTCTGCGCGAAAAGTCTGGCCAAAAATCGAAGAAGTGCCAATTTTTCGACGAGAAATTTTTCGATTTTTTTCTTCGAGAAATCGAGAAAAAATAGGGGAAAAGAACACTTTTTTAACGTTCTTGCTCGAAATTTTGCTGGAAAGCATTAGATTTTGAGCAATTTTTGAAGAAAAATTTTCGCATGTCGCGTTACGGGCAAAATTAGAAGTGACCTTGAAAAAGCAGAGATTTTGCATGTCGAGAAATCAAAAGGAACTGCGTGTTGAAGGCCAACAAATGAGTTTCTTCGTATCCTTGTTGCAGTCCGAGAAAAAAAACGATATTTGAGCCAGCATTTTGAAAGAAAACAATGATAAACACAGTTTTCTAATTTTTCTCGATTTTCTCGTTTTTCTCGAAGAAAATTTCGAGAAATTCTCGTTTCTCGAAATTTTTCTCGCACACCCCTGCATTACACCTCAGGGACGGGGCTAAAAATGGGTGCTTGGTTCTCGCTTCAATAAAAACATTTTGAAATTCTAGAAGTGCTATCATTCATGGCCAAGAGCCCCACAACAGAAAAATATATATGTTAAGTAGTATTTGAATTCTTAAGTGAATGTCCCTAAATAAATATGTGCTCTGAGTTTTCCACATAAATGACAATATAGTTTCGAGAAACGATAATTGATTTTGCACAAAACCGGAATCTGATTTTTTCCATTAAAAATCAATGGCTCAAAATCTCTCGATTTCCATCAGAATTTCGAGCAAAAATGATTTTAAAAATATTCATTTAGCACATTTTAATCTCGACTTGTCGAAAATAAAACGAGAGATTCACACTATTTGACCAGTTTGCATTAGTCGTTCTGGTCAAATTTAAAACAAAATTAAAATCTTTTCAAGTTTGGGTCAATACTTTTGAGACTTTTGAGGTTTTGAGACGAACCTGATCTCCTGGTCGAAACGAGTAAGTGCCTGCAATGGATGCGTCGATAACTGTTCACAAATGGGCAAACCTAAACCAAACAACAGCAATCCGACGTCTCTAGCACAACAACCGCATCACAGATCCTGCAATGTTTCCACAAGCCGGATCTGTTTTATAATTTTATAGGCTTCAGACCTATTGTTGTACAAATTCTTTTTGGAAAGGAACAATGGCTACAATTGGGAATGGATAGTATCCAAAGCGAACGAAATCTCATTCCACAAGGCAAAAATTATATATTTTTCATAAGCTTATTAGCAATAGCTCGTCAAAATAGCAGTGTCTGAAGTCGATACTTCCCGTAAAAAGAATGGAAATGAGCCATAAAAGTATATTACGAGTAAATGCCTTACTAACACGTGTTTCAGTAAGCATGTATTGCTCGAATCAAACTTCAACCGTTTAAAGTAAAAGAGCTAACATTAGTCAAACTTTTTAGGCATATCAAGTAATAAATTACTCATCTAATAAGCTCCAGTGGGGAGGGGGGGGGGCAAAACAGCCATCATCGGGCTCGTTCGCATCGCGACCCTGCCATAAATATCAGATAAATAAACTGTAATCTATAATGATTACTATCAAAGAACAATAAATGCAATAATTCGAAAAAAAACGAGCGGAAAACAAGCACGGCCCCCGGGAAGCAGACCTAGGGCTGAGAAAAACGTCCTGAGCTGCGAAAGATATGCTGTACTTTTTTCGCTAACCCCAGAAAAGGTGTTATACTTTTCACCGGATGCAGATTGGGAAAAACGCAGCTGCAGCGTAACTCAACGTGATTCAGGGTTGGAAAATTTCCAATAGCTTGAATTCGCGCTCAGTTGCCTGAGAATCACGCAGATTTTTTCGGACGTTTTGGTCGGCTCTATGTCGCCTCCCCGGGGGGCGTGGGCTGGTTCACTCGAGAGGTTTCATGCGTCGCGGTTACCGTAGCACGCGTCGCGTTTTTGACTACATTTGGGGTCAAGTTTTCAGACTGTTCTAAATACAATTTTGCAATTGGTTTCCGATTGTTCAGCGCTCCCGATTTAGTGAAAGCACTGCAAATTTAGCAGGAAAACAACCTAAGAGATGGAAATCAATGTGTTCGCTAGGTCAGATTGCCGTCGGACTCGACTCAAGGGGGTCGAATTTGCCAAGCAATGGGAGAGTTTCGAAAACTATTTTTGGTTTTATAAAATAGTTCAAGCTGTGAAACTTAGGCATTTTCAACAAAAACTGTGATTATAAGGCTGTACGATGCGTGACGGGCCCATTTCCACATTGCCAACACTGGAGCTGCATTTTTTTCAAATTGTCATCCGGCTTTTAGGAAACCACATGTTCCAAGAAACATTTGGTCTCGCAGCGAATTGCCTGCTAATTTTAAACCGCCAATTCAAACCGCTTTTGTAACCAACCAGCCGTTCGCCCCATTTTGTAACCGTCGTGAA
>LS484864.1:128297-145727 GCA_900490705.1 Pristionchus arcanus | reverse complement strand
TCTTCTCTTCTCTACCATTCTTCTTCTTCTTTCTTGAGTCGGCATTGGATCTCCATCTCTCTTCTTCTTCCCTGTAGAGATCAAAGATCAGATCATCAAACTATCATCCATCATAAATTGTCAGATATTAGCGATAGCCCATGCAATGAGAGTTAGAGAAAATTAAAAAAAAGGAGGAGCCTGAGCTATAAATAATCGCAAGATGTCATCGATTGCACTCTCTCCATTTCGCCCTACCCCTTGCTAGTCAGATAATCGAGATACTATTGTGAAAATCGAATCATGTTCTGACCGTATTAGATACATGATACCTACTCATTAATGTAATCGTTTGATTTCATATCATAATCAATTGTGTAATCTTCTCTTACCCGGAAGAGCCTTGGGATGGAAACCTCCATTCCAACTGAGGTTCACCATCTCCATTCCCAATCGTGCGCTTTCCACATCAGCCGGACCCGCTAGCGACTTGAGCGTGCCTGACAACCAAGAAATTTATAGAAAGAGCCGGAGAACCTTCATTACTACTCTATTTTTGAAAGTGAAGAGTAAAGGGAGGTTAAGATAATGGTAGTTCCGGTGGAATACTCTTGATGTTTCATTACACATTTAGAGAGAGAGTGAAGATTAGATATCGGATTATGTTTAGACACTACTCACCAAGCAGAGTCTGCGAGTCGGGCTCGTCCATCTTCTTATTAATCTCCACCTCTGAAGTGTGGATGGGAGGAAGAGGAAGAGCTTGGCCTGGCTGAAGTATGGATACCATAAGATTGATGTACGGTAATAGTTCGTACCATAATATCTATCACTACAAGACTACGATAATCATTTTTAGGATTGAAGATAAAAACGGTAGGAATATATCTAGTAGGATTTCTCTGCTTTAGCATACGTAACAGTGAGGGAGAACATCTTGAGAGCTACTGTAACTAATTCTTATTACAGGTACCTTGATGGTGGTGAATCCTTTCTCCTTGGGGATGAAGCCTCCTCCATGCTCTGCCATTCCACGAACAGTGGCGAAACTGAAAGTATCGAATTTTTTCTCTCTATCGTAGATTGGACTACCGTATCTTTGTTACCATTATATCTACGATTCAGTCGTCTTAAACTATACTAGACTATTGGAATTACAGTGATCAAAAAACTCCGAGAATGAAAAGTACAGTAATATTAAACAATAAATGCCGTACCTTCGGAATGGATTGGGCACCATTCGACCTTTCTCCACAGGCCACACCAGGATCTCGTCCTTTTTGAGCTGAAACGGAAGATTAATGATATACCTACATAATTCCTCCGCATAAATTCACCTATTCTACAGTAGTCCACATTGCAATGATATGAACCACATACAAGAAAATATCAAGTTATAATAGGTTATGAAGAATAGACATTGTATTTGATTTTTGATTTCGTATCATAAACTTTCTTAAACCGTATATTTCCAGTATTCGCATGAATGGGAGTATTCATATCATAGATACTCTACATCATCTACATCGATTACATACCTCAATCACATCTTCTTCTTCTAATACGAAGGACGAATTCGGGATGAAGGAAGGAAACTGACAGGGCTGAGTGTATCTACTTCCTGCAAGGCAATCGTTCAGATACAATACTACGAGGGTTCGCCAATATTGTCTACAATATCCATGAACACTCTTATTCCATTTCAACATACCTGATTATATTCTTCTGTTCAAAGATGGGACGAGAAGGAGGACGGGCATCCATGACCTCCGTCTTGGCCATCCTCTTCACAAGGTCACACTGCAATGGAATGTCATTCAGTAGGGAATACAGTAAAGAAAGGTACAGAGAGAATAGAATAACTGCAGCGACTTCTACTCAAGTCACTACCTCTTTTACCACTTCATACCTCTTTCTCTCACGTCGACCCCTCATTTACATAATAATTTGCATCCATCTCCAATTAGCAACTCACTGAAAACTGCATGAAAACTCAATTAGCATGGCTGAATCCCATTTCCATATCGTCTCTCTTATATTAGCCGTATCGCTGGAATGGAATTGATCACAATTAGAGATGAGAAAGGAAGAGCAAAAGGAAGAGAAACCGCGCTGCGTGGCGAGGAATGAGAGGGAAAGGAAGAGGAGGGGGAGAGATGAACTCTTATGGAAGAGTGAATTCTTATGGAAGAGTTATGGAAGAGTGGAATCAGGGAATGAGAATTTTTTTTTCTCTTTTTTTTTATAACCCTATTTCGTGGCGGTTTATACCAAAGAGGTATTATTGACATTTTTAAGTGCTTCCTAGTCTGTTTTCATAATGTTTTCATGAGGTTTATGACAGATTCTAGAGAGGAGTTTCATGACCTCCAAATAGGTTTTAGTGCTTCGTAACCAAGTGAAATGTTACTTTACAGACATCCCTTCCTCACCTAACTGACAATCAGCAGAAGGCACGATTAAAAATTAACGAAAGTCAACCGTTAGGGAAATTTTTGACCTCGGTAACAGCTATTTTACTGCTCAAATGTCCCGTCGATGAGCTTATTGCTGAGCTAGCAAAGATACATCTTTTCCAAGATCATCACTATACTTTTTTTCAATTGGGAGAAGTGTAGTAATGAGTTCCTAATGTATGAGGGAATGAGATCCTGTACAAAACGTTCTGAGATCAGACGCAAATCGCTCAGTTTTGATCGTATGGTCTTGTGATTGGTATCAATCGAACGGTTTTCTTATTCCTACAACAATTAAGCGCTAAAATCAACGAGAAAGTGATCTCTCTCTCACTTTGCCATCCACTGTTTCATTCTTATGGAAGAGTTATGGAAGATTGGCCATTCTGTCTCACTCTTCCATAAGAGCTCGGCGTGATTTGCATCAATTCGAAACTCTTCCTTCTTCCTTTCCCATCTCTAATCACAATACGCAATATATTTGCTCATGTCCATGATCTCGCTGTCGTTTATCTGAAACGGAATGTTGACAGCTCAAATATTTCCTCTGTTTCATTTCCCCTGTTATACCGTCGTCGATATTGCAAGGATTTGGATACAAGACAAGAAAATCTCGGAACTAACGTACATCAGAGTCTCCTCCCTCGCGGGTCAGTCGCGGAGGGTTGTGGAGGATCACGCATGGTCACCACGGCAGGCCACTTTTCACTCTACGTGTATAATTGAATTTCTATTTATTTTTTTGACAAATTTTCATTTCTCACTAGGGTCTATTGATCTGTGCCCTGAGACCTTTGAATTTCCCACTTGATCTTTGATCTGAGGAAGTGAATGGTTAACTCCTCCCCTCTCCCCTCCCGTCATTTGCCTAGACTGATCACTTAATTTAATCTCGGAATGGGAACAAAGAATGATTCAACTTTTGTGATCAATTGAAGAGTTTCATTACACCAGTTTCCCTTCTCTTTGAGCGGTCTTCATTATGGCTGAAATGAAGAAAAGCGAAGAGATTTCCCCGGAGAAAACTGCGAGGTACGATAGGACTACTGTATCTATACTATTCGAAGATGATGGTATAACAGTAGTGGGACTAGATACTGTAAAAAGTGTTCATGTACATAGATATTGTGAACGAATGATACGTTGGGAAGCTGTTGAGATATTTACTTTAGTAGATACGATATTCTACTTATTCTGTAGGCTACAATCTGTAGCCCCTATTGACAGTCCAACATCGTTCCATACAGAACGAATTACCATGTTAGTAACGTGGTATTCGGGATATTGTGGAATCGGAGATTGCTATGAACGTAGATTAGCTTATTACATTGTAGTCTCGACTCTACGGATCCCGTCTCCATTGAAGACAAAACAGTGAGTTACAAGAAGATGCTACCTGGAGAGTTCAGAAGAAAAACCGGTGAATAGGAAGCATCGTTTCAGACCTCCGAGGAGAAGGATGGATCCCTCTTCCCTCATGTTCCCTCTCGCCCTCTCTTCTCTTCGAGTGAATTTACCGGGTACGTTGAAATGGAATGAGTACAGTACTTGGGTACTGACATATTGGCGAATCCTTAATGAGTACTGTACGAGCACGGTAAATTTGCAGTGAGCATTTGGTGCCGAGTAATGCTCCTGCTCGAGTCCCGAAATCGGTGATTACATACAGGAAGACTGCAACGGTTGGTGAGGTATGTGATCGATGTAGATAAATGATGTACGATATGGAACGAGTTGGAATACTGTGGTTCCAGCAAATACTATTTATGTACGGTAAAAGAGAGTAATATTGAATATAAAAAAAAACAACTACAATCTATTTTTCATAACCTTTTTAATTTGATATTTTCTTGTGTAGTATCCATATCCTTGCCATGTACATAGATTCATGCAGAATAGGAGGAATGAAGCCGATAAAATATTTATATATTTCATCTTTCGTTTCAGTTCAGAGGGGGCGAACTACCCGAGTGGCGAGTCGAGAAGGACAGGATCGTCAGCAATCCATATCGAAAGTACGGTATTAGTTGTTTGATAGGTATTAGTTCTCAGTTGGTTTAGTTCTCGGATGAGTTAAAGGAATGTTATAATTCTAATAGTCAAGTATACTGTAACACCACTGAAGTGTAGAATGAATGGTAACAAAGATACTTTATTGTTAGTGCAATTTACTATAGAAAGAAAAGATTACGATATTTTCAGATATGCGACACTCTTGACCCTGAGCAAGAACGATGGCTTCGTGCCAACGGAAACGGGATTCGCTCCAGTTAAGGTTCAGTTATTATGATTATAATTAATTACAGTAGCTCTCAAAATACTTTCTCTCACTGTTATTTGTTCTAGAGCACATAATAACATTTGTATCCTTTTATATTCCTGCTCTTTTATGTCTTCAATTCTGAAATGATGGATATAGTAATGTAAAAAATATGGTGATACGCAATGTTATCGTATGTGATTCTAATCGTATCCATACATTTTTTTCTTCAGAGAAACAAACTTCCTCCTCCTCCGCCACATTCTACACAGGTCACCATCAACAAGGACAGCAACGCACCTGATTCCCAGACGTTGAACGGTAGGTAGTGCTTAACTGCACAATTCTTCCATATCCACCTATATTCTTTAGCCGCTGAATATGAGAATGAAATTAACACTCGATTGTATCTTAACTTGTTCCGATTCTCCGGCTCTTTATAATGCTCGGCTCTTAGGCACGCTCACGACGAAGAACGGTGAGATGAAGGCTGAATGCGTTCGAATCGCCAAGGAAATGGAGGAATTGAAGTGGAAGGGCGGATTTCACGCAAAGGATCTTCCCGGTAAGAGAGGATTCACTCAAATTATTTGTTTATGCAAACAATAGGTTTCATTAGTGATTAGGCATTGGGAAATACGGTCAATTTATGAGATGATTGGAAAATAGAAATAGTTATGATAAGATCATTTGTCAATACTTTCTCTATTATCTGACTGATGAAATATACGGCGAAATGAAGAGAAGAGATCATTTCTCGATTACAATCGATGATGCTTGATGATTCTGACCTTTGATCTTTGATACCACACATGTATGATATGGTCGTTTCACTAACTCTCATGATCTATCTCTGATATCTGTATATTTGATCTGATCTTTGACCTGATCTTTGATCTCTACAGTGAAGAAAACGACGAAGAGAGAAGGAGGACCGAAGCAGACTGCACCACCAGAGAAGAAGAAGAAGGAGAAAAAGTGAATCTTCCCTCTCCCTCTTTCCTGTTTTCCTATTCTCCCGTTAGGTCGGAAATAAACTAACGTTGCGCGGAGAAATAAATTAACAAGAAATAAAGGGGGTCGTAAAGGAATTCAAGTGTGTTGCTTCAATGAAAATGGAAGTTTATATCTAATTGAATGATTCTCGGTAACTCACTCGATTAGGGAATGAACTGCATTTCTTTCTATGGAATGCATCAAGAATCTAAAAAGAAGAGAATAACTCATATTCATTCAATTTCCCTCACTTGAATAACATCGAGTACTGAGTGTTGTTCTAATTGACAAGCAAGAGAAGTTAGAGCACAGAAGAGAAATGAACGACAAATTGAAAGAGATGACAACTGAAAAGAGAATAATAAACTGATTGATTAGATGAGTAAATAACCTCTGCCGATGTTATCTTTCCATTAGGAATAAGAGAAGGAGGAGGAAGAGATGAAGTTCGAATTGGACATGATGAGATAACCAAAAGAGGGGAAGATGATGAACAAACACGGGAAGACTGAAATGAAAGATCAAAGATCAGTCTGAACACACATAATATCGAAGGAAGAATATTCACTTGAATTCTTTCCAATTCACTCCAAGGAGATTCACCAAGGAAAGAAAAGGAAAGAGAACGGGGGAGAATAAGACTATCAATGAATCTTCTTCATCTTTACTGGATTGACTTTTCCATCGGCTTCATAAGTGATCATATTATGTATCATCGATTTGTTCTTCTAATCGAGTCGTAGTGTATGGAGTGAACCGACTCTCATGATTACAGTTACGCAGTCTTGAATGAATAATTGATATTATTCCTTTGATACCTGCAAATATCGTCGAATTGTGATTGCAATCTCATTTAACCCATTTCCCCCCAATTATTCTCATCCATTTTAGCTCTGCTCTATCTTCTTCTCTCTTCTTCAATCGGAGCTGTTTCTACTGTTGTTTTATTCTTCGTCTCAGGTTGATTGATGAAGAGAGGAATGATCTCTTCATTAGATAGACTTTCTTATCGGATGACTTCATAGACATTTCCAATTAATTTTTAATTGAAATTTCATTATCCGCAAGCTTCCTTACAACAAGATTACAACTAAATCATTTTGGCAGATAATGTCAATAATATTATACTCAACTTTGTTCCTCAATAGGATTCTAATTACTACAGGATCGCACACACTCAACTTCTCAAAACATTCTTGACACCTACTTGAGGGAACGCATCAGAGACTGCAAATGTCATCAATTTTCCACAGTTTAAAATTTTGTTATTATCTTTGCAAATCATTTTGCATAAACCGATCCTCTAACCCTTTTCTATAATACCTCATTTCCAGCATTTCCAAATTGATCTGGTGGTTAGTTCTCGTGCTCTCACTTCATATCAAATTAAAATGCTTCCCGCCCAGCAGGTATTGATTAGACTCTACAATTTGTGACTTAACGACTATTTAGTAATCCATCAGTCAATTTTACCCTTTCCCTATTGTGATATTACCTACTTTAATCACATACTTCTCAGGAAGTTGCTTCTCTTCCCTTGTCATACTTTGACAAATTTATACAGAAAATGATGTCTGCTCGATTGACAAAAATGGATGATAAGTAAAATCCCATACCGCAACTCCACTTTGATCTTTGATCTCTTCTCAGGAAATCTCCGCTTGTCTATGTGTCAATTACACTCGACGAAGTGGATAAAATAACAGGAAGAGCTATTCAGTCTTTCATGGAGCAAAGATCGTTGATTAGAATTCATGAGTATGATATCTACCGTAGCCTCCATCTTTCTACCGTACTCTTCAGAGCTCTGCTTCCAATGATCATTGTCGGTGATCTACATGGACAATACAGAGAGCTTCGAAACATCTTTAAGAGATGTGGAGATTCGATAAATCAGAGTTATCTCTTCCTCGGACACTATGTCGATAGAGGAGTGCAGGTACAGTAGATACCGTATTATCCACTTGTACAGTACTCTCTTACAGGGCGTAGAAACCGTGCTCCTCCTGATGGCTCTCAAAGTCCGATACCCGGATAGAGTATATCTTCTTCGTGGTAATCATGAAGACGTTAACACAGCTTGTGTTTATGGTTTCTATGACGAGTGTCTCGCCAAGTTCGCGCCCAATGGAGAAGCCGTGAGATTGCTACAGTAACCACAGATACCGTACTCTTATCGTATCCTTCAGGCGTGGACCCATTTTGTCTCTGCCTTCAATTGGATTCCCCTTTGCGCGTTCATTGGGGAGAAAATTCTGTGCATGCACGGTGGAATCTCGCCGTACATTTCCTCACTGGAAGCAATCGAGAATGTGAGTACCATAGTCTGAATATTGTAACTTACCGTAATCCTTGCAGCTGCCCCGACCGTCCATCATCCCTCCCGAAGGGCTGATGTACGATCTAGTCTGGAGCGACCCAGTCAACAAGGTACCGTACTCTCCTACTGTATCCCTCTCACCATACCCTTACACAGCATTCTGCCCCGACAGAGAAGGGGGGAGCACTTTACATACGCACTCGATCACTTTGCATGAACCGAACTGCAAGGCCTGGGCGGGGGGAGCGACCGCTCTCCCCGCTCTGTAATTTGAATCGAGCGGGAAATTGCAGTTCTTTCGTGTCGGGATTTTGGCGCGAAATTTGCATCCATTGTTCACCCTTATCTGGAGAGAACAATGGGGGTCAGAACGCTGTGCTTACAGTATCCTGACTGGGCACTCTCGACGAGAAATATACATTCGACAACAATATCATCAAGTCGTTCTGTGAGAAGATGAGCGTGGATCTGATCGTAACAGCACATCAGATGAACAAAGAGGTACAGTACCCACTGATTGACCTACCGTATCCTACCGTATCTCCAGATTAAAGGCGGCTACAAATTCTTCGCGGATTGTCATTTGGTCTCGAAATTCTCCGCCCCTTTCTACGGCAACGGCGGTAATAAGGACGTTATTCTCAAAAGTGGACCGGATAGTGGATCCTTTCTGATTGTGAAGCCTCGCCCCTCTGATATACCATTAAGATAAAAAAAGTAATGTCTAATACATTGTCATGGCTATCCACTACTCACAGAACATTCACACACAGACCCTCGTCCATTCATTTCTTTCATATCCTCGTCATCTTCTAATTCCACATGTTCTCTCATCCTCTCTCTTCCCTTATGCATCATGTACTCTCGACTCCGCCTCTTGGGAGGAGGAACATGCATCAGTCAGACTTTAGCTCTTACTTCTTGTGGTCCATTCCTTAGTATCTCTGGAGTCCAATTAAACGGTTTTTGTCTTTATCCTTCGGAGGTGTGTTTATCGAATGGCAAGGGAAAATTCGAGTACTGACAGTCCATTGGTCTGAGCGAACCCGAAACCGGTTCGAAAATTCCCTGTGACAGCATAAATCCATTTCCTCCTCTTCTTTTCCGAATTCAATATCGTGTACAAGAAACTGAGAGTAGTCAAAAACAATCTCATGATGATAATGAGATTGAAATTGATTAATATTTATGATATTCTTCCTTCTACATTCAATTCTCTTTCCATTCAATCTGCTGTCACACATGAACTGTATTTTTCTTTAACATGATCTAAGGGGCTTTTTATTATTTAGCTCATTCAACCTTTGTCTCTCCTCCTTCCTCTTCCCTTCTCTCTAAAGACTGCTTCATCAATCTCATCGAATCGTCTTCTCTTAGGAAGAGGAATTATATCTGTGAAAACCATGATCCTTCTTCATTCCCTTCCTCTCTCCTCTTCAATATTCCTCCTCTCAATGGTCCTCCTTTTATCTTCTCTTCCTTTCTCTTCGATACTCCACCCCGTTCTCTAATATACCTTCATTTAGATCTTAGTCCTTAATTTATCTGAAAGGGAGATGGATTCTTCAACATGGAGTGAATTGGAAAGAATTCAAGTGAATATTCCTTCGATAAAGTAGTATGGTCAGACTGATCTTTGATCTTTCATTTCAGTCTTTACGTCTTTGTTCTTCATCTTCCCCTCTTTTGGTTATCTCATCATGTCCAATTCGAATTTCACCTCTTCCTCCTCCTTCCCTCATTCCCAATGGAAAGATTACAACAGTAGTGGTTATTCACTCATCTAATCAATCAGTTTCATTATTCTTTTTTCAGTTATCATTTCTTTCAATTTGTCGTCCATTTCTATTCTATGGATGTGTGATTTATGTAAATTCTTTTTTTTGTAATTCTAATACGAAAGTAAAAGAGTAAAGTATGTTCCACTGTTGCGGAAAATCGGCTAAAATGATTATACTGATAAATTTGTTCGCAACACAAACTGAGCCGCTGCCATGGAGGGAGCGCATCAAAGATTGCGCTATCTTCAATATTCACTCGTATCCACACAATTTCAAACAAATACAAATGAATAATGCACTTGCAAAATAATTTTTGCATACAAATTGATTCTTCTCTAATCCCTTTGTCTCATCTCATCTAGATAGATATCCTCCAATTTTTTCATCTCCTCTCTCATTTCCACTATTTCTTCAGGAGACAACTGGTTTCCTAAGGATTCCGTTCAAGTTTTACATTTTCTGTCAATTGCTAAGGATGAATAACGGAAAGACTAGCAAGAGGATTCGTAAGGCAATGCAGGTATCGATCAATCTCGCCTAATGTGTATTCCAACTCATCCACTATTTCGTCCTACATTATCAATACTTTTTACCTTCTCAATAGCGATCTTATCTTCTGTAAAGAGATCTTTTCCTTCAGGAGGTGGCTGCAATCAGTCTTTCGTGGTTTGACACTTTCATTCATAAGTTGATGAATGCTCCTCGCAAGGAAAAGTACCGTATCCCTTAATACCATAATGATCTTTGATCTTTTCTCAGTGATCTACTGGATGTAGATGTCAGTCTGGATGATTTGTTCAAAGTGACTGGGCGCGGTATTCTGTCTTTCCAAGAGCAGAAAATGCTACTCCGCATCGATAGGTATCTATGGTATCCCGAAACCTCTTCCATAATCATTCTCAGCTCACTTCTTCCTATTTGCATAGTCGGTCCTCTTCACGGACAACTTCGAGCGTTAACAGTGATCCTGTCCAATTGTGGACATCCGGCTAATCAACGCTATCTATTCCTCGGAGATTATGTGGATATTCATAAGCAGGTACTGTAGCTATCGGAATATTCTCTTGAATAATACTTTCTTTCAGGGAGTGGAGACTTTTCTCCTCATCTTGGCTCTTAAGATTAGATATCCGAACCAAGTATTCATGCTGAGAGGCAGCCACGAGGATATAAATACTGCCATTGTATACGGTCTATACGATGAATGTCTCGCCAAGTACGGACCCGATGGAGAAGCTGTGAGATTGATACAGTATCCACAGATACCGTACTCCTATCGTATCATTCAGGCATGGAGTCATTTCGCTGCAGTCTTCAATTGGATGCCTATTAGTGCTCTCGTTGGCGAGAAGATTCTCTGTGTGCACGGAGGAATCTCACCCCATTTGCATTCATTCCAAGAGATTGATAATGTGAGTACGGTAGTCTACCATAACCAAGATGAAACTATACGATACCGGACCCTTTGAAGTTACCTCGACCTTCTATCGTTCCGTCTTATGGTCTTATGACTGATCTACTTTGGAGTCATCCCGACAACAAGGTACCGTATTCATTCTCCTACCGTATCCTTCTTACCGTATCTTTACAGTATCCTGGCTGGGCAGTATCTTCACGCGATATCTCGTACACCTTCAACGATGAGATCGTGAAAACTTTCTGTGAAAAATTCAGTCTGGATCTCATCATTCGTGCGGATCAGTACGATAATGAGGTACTGTATTATCTTTATTGATCTACCGTATCCCATCGTATCTCAAGATCACAAGTGGCTACAAGTTCTTCGCTGAGAGCCGTCTCCTTTCTCTCTTCTCGGCTATAAACTCTTGCAATAAAGGAAACAAGGGAGCTATCCTAAGGATTAACGAAGATTTTCACTGCAGATTCATGACGTTCGTGGCAGTGGTACTGTATCTTAGATATCATATCCCACTATCTTCCATTATTCAGGAGAAGTCAGAGGAAGAAAACTAAACTACAATGGAACGGGAATAGTGCAAGTAGAGAAAACATCATGATAAAATGTTTTTGATCTCATATTCTTCTTTATTCTGAATTTGGTGACTAATCTTCATAATACCAGATCAGTGAAAATGGATATAAAAATAAAAAGTGCCACAGTGTTCACTCAAGTGATGAGTGGGTGACTTTTGCTAAAGAAAAGTCAAGTGACTTTTCTTTAGCATGATCGACTTGCCCGTTTTATTTTTCCAGCTCCTTTTTCATCTCCCTCTTTCCACACATTTTTTCTCGAGAATAGATTATCCCTATTCTAGCCACATTCCTTCCATTCTCAAATCTTATCACTTTTTCATCATCACAAATCTGGAATTCCTTCTCAGTTCCATTCCTCCCTCTATCCTCCTTCCCTTCCCTGATCATCTCTCCTAAGACTGCTTCATCAATCTCATCGAATCGTCTTCTCTTAGGAAGGGGAATGATATCTGTGAATCCTCTTCTTTCCTCTCCTCTCTCCTTCTTCCTCTTCAATTATCCTCTCAATGTTCTTCCTTCTCTGCTCCAAGCAATTATATTATCATACTAATATTCCTTCCTTAGATCTCAATGAATCTTCTTCACTTATCTGAAAGAGCAATGGATTCTTCAACAAGGATTGAATTGGAAATTAGAAAGAGATATGGTTTGGGAGAATAAACATATTAGAATACTGTTGGGAAGAGATGATACAATAGAAGAGAATAAAAACATCCTAAAATTACGGCTGGGTGTTTCGGTCCATTGGGTCGTAGACACCCAACCGCCTCACGAAGTGTTTACATTGTCAGTACGACGCCCTTCCCAAGTAGAGAAGCAAGAGAGATTGGGAGGGAAGAAGATGAAAGTAAGCAACAAACAACTTACGCGAAAACGAATCAATGTATCGCGCAAATGAACTAAAGGTGACTGTAAGTATATCAATATAGGCTTAAAGATGAGTGTGGAATAAACAAATTTGACAAGAAGAGAAGTGATCGATAGATTGAGGGGAGAGGAGAGACGGAAGGTCTATAGTAAGAATTCAAGTGTATAATAGTGTCTCTCATTCCATTTTCTCTATCTCTCACCCTCCTCTCTTTCTCTTACGAGCCTTTCTTTGTCCAGCTCATTCACCGTTTTCCTCTATTTCATTCACTTTTCTGACCTTCTCTCTAAAGACTGCATCTCATCGAATCGTCTTCTCTTAAGAGGGGAATACACATTAACCATTATCCCTCACCCTCATCTCTTTCTCTTCAATACTCCTTCTCTCAATGTTCTTCCCTGATCTCTTCTCTCATCCATCCCGTTCTCCATTATTAATAGTGAATCTTCATCATTTATCTGAAAAAAATTGATGAACTCTTCAACATGGTGTGAATTTGAAAGAATTCAAGTGAATATTCTTCCTTCGATATTATGTGTGTTCAGACTGATCTTTGATCTTTCATTTCAGTCTTCCCGTGTTTGTTCATCATCTTCCCCTCTTTTGGTTATTTCATCATGTCCAATTCGAACTTCATCCCTTCCTCCTCCTTCTCTTATTCCTAATGGAAAGATAACAACAGTAGAGGTTATTCACTCATCTAATCATTCAGTTTTATTATTCTCTGTTCAGTTATCATCTCTTTCAATTTGTCATCCATTTCTCTTCTGTCTTTCTGAATTATGTACATTATGTAATTATGTACGGAATATTTTTGCATTATCTGATGCGAAAGTGAACGAATAAAAAAGTAACAGAAAATTGCCATAAATTATGAGTGAATTGATGATCGATGTTTTGGAAATTCTGGTAAAAAGTTCCAACTTTTTTTTGCAAGTGGCGCTTCCTCATCTTTACTAGACTTTTTTTTTTGTTTTAAATTTGTGTGAGTCATTTGAACGGGCCTTAAACAAATTATTATCATAGGTAGGAGAATCCTTCATCTTCATTTGCTGCTTTTCTTCTTCCTACTATCAGCAGCATCTCTGAAGATAAATTACTTTTGATTAAGCAAGTTTGTCTTATCCATACGATTCAGAAAAACTACAATATTACTCAAGAATCATTTACACCAGACATCCCAACTACAGTACGACACTTACTAAAGGCTTCCACAACATGTCTAATCTCCCGGTAGCTAACGTATTATACTACCTAAAATTCCCTTCTATAATCCATACCCATTCATTTCTCCATTGTCCTTCTTCTTCTCTTTCTTTCCTTTGGACGAGGCCGAGGATGCCGTTGGGTCTCCTCCCTTTCTGAACGAATACCTTCATTATTACGTTGTACATAATTTCACGTTGTCACAGCATGATCTGTATTCCAAATCACACTAGAGTATTCTTACCTGTCTTCCTCCGTTCCTTTCTTCTTCGCATCTCCAACTCTTTTCTTCTTCTTCTCTGATACTCCAGTCTTACCATCAGCAGTTAATTTTCTCCTCTCTGTAGAGATCAAAGATCAGAGCAATATGAAATCATCTCTCATAAATTGGCAGATATCAGAGCTAAACCAAGAGAGTTGGTGTACTACAAAAAGTATAGGTCTGAGTTATAGAAGATCAAAGACTACAATCGTCAGTTTTCATCGACTGGAATAGATCAATGATCTCATCTGTTCATTATCCATTGACAGAGTATTTCGAAATGAGAGAGGCAGATAATATGCCTTGCAATTGTATCCTACTCACATTGTATTAGATACATGACACCTACTCATTTCATTCGTCCTACGATATCATAAATTGAGTAATTCTCTCTCACTGGGAAGTGCTTTCGGGACGAAACCGCCCATCCAGCTAATCTCCTCCATCTTCTTGGCCAAGCGAACTGATTCGTCCACTGCCGGGCCACCTTCCGCCTTGAGTGAGCCTTAGAACGGATAGATAGATAGATAGATAGACAGATAGATAGAGCCGGAGAATCTTCATGCCCACATTCCTACTCTATTTTTGGAAATAAAAAGAAAAATCGGAATTTACAACGAAAAACATCGAAATTGGTAGTTTCGATGGTACTGCATCATGTGTCAATACACAATTTGAGAGATTAGACGTCGGATGCTGTTTATGTACTACTCACCCATGAAGGACTGTGAATCCGGCAGATCGGAGTTCTTATTGATCTCCACTTCGCTTGAGTGAGCAGGAGGATTGCCGATGTTCTGGCCGGGCTGAAGAATGGATACGATAAGAATGAAAACAGTAACAGTTCGTACCACCTTATTCATACATGACTACAATAATCACATTAGGAATGGAGATAAAAACGGCAGGAATATATCAAGTAGGACAGATTTTACGCTGTTCTAGCGTAAGTAGCGGTGGGACGAAGTGTCTTAGGAGCTACTTTAACCAATTATAATAATAACAACTGCATACCTTGATGATCACGAAGCCTCCTTTCTCCTTAGGAACACATCCTCCGGTGGTCTTGGCAAGGTCATTTATCATTGCATAACTGAAAGTATCGTAAACTTTTCTCTCTGTCGTAGATTTTAACCGTATCGATCTTATCATTATCTCTACGCGTCAGTGGTCTTTTATTAGACTAGTAATATCAAACAACTAGTAGCATACCTCCGAAAGGGGTTAGAGACCATGTTCTCTTTATGAACGCCCAACGTCAAATTGGCGCCTCCATTGTACTGAAACGGAAAGTCGATCATACAAATATTCATTCGGCGTAAAAAATATAAAGATACCATAGGAAACAATATTTAAAAAAATAAGTATTTGATCTTTGATCTCCAATATCACGTACATTCACATCTACAGTATTTGCAAGAGAAATACAGTATTTGAAGAGCATCATATCGTCCCTAATTCATCTCCATCGATGGCATACCTCGGAAACCTCCTGTGTGCTGTCGAAAGAGACGGCAGAAGGAAGAAGATTGGGAGGAAGATTAACCTTCTCCTCTTTCCTTCTGCAATACTACAGTACTCAGTTAAACAACATAAATTGCACTTTCCTACTGTAAACTATAATGAATATGTACTGTATCTCTAATGTAGACTTCTATTCTGATGACATGATGTATTCTCGTCATTGGCCAAAATTCCATTCCTCACTCTCTAATGACTACTTCCATTCCAACATACATGAGTGCATCGACATCAAAGAGAGGTCGAGATGGAAGTCGGCCGGGCATTTGCTCTCCATCATTGGTCCGACCCCCCTTGACAATTCTGCAATGGGATGGCCAAATGCTGGCTCCATTATTTCCCTGCTACCGTTATACTAACTGGACATGGTACCAATACCGTATCAAACTTCCCGCAGTGACATGCAGTATCTCATATTCACACTGTATTAGTAGACTAATACGTGCATGAACTGATGTTCCAGCACTCACGCTTATTTAAGTACAGTATTCTAGATACAGTAGCCCTATCGTACCTTTCCTTATCCAATTCCTTGTCGGTTTGAACTTCTTTATTCGGCATTTGACCGGTTGTGTAGAGGAAGTGGAGTAGAAATAACGATTTTCTATGAAGCAGTAACGTAGTCAAATCGCACATTATTATGCTATTTTATCAATTTCCATATCTCATCAGCTCAGCTTGATGGATGACGCTACCTAGTCTAATCGTCATCCGACTGTACTATTACTTGGCGTGGAAGCATCTTTACATTCACCTTTAAACTAGTCTTGTCATTCTCATCCCGAATTCTTCTCTTTTTTTCATCAGAGTTACAGGTCTAAAAATTTGTAACGGCGGATCATTGCGTGGCTACGTATCGGCTGTTGGAAAAACTTAAAGACTATCCTTTTCAATTTTTCCAGCTCTTCAAACTGAATGCGCCTTCGTTTAACAACAGACAGATAAGAAAAGCTAATCCTCTGAAGACGTCAGACATTACTCATAGGTGGTATTGCAGTGTTCCTGCATGCATTGACCTACCCCATGCATCCGCTCCGCATTAAGAAAGAACCTATTCAAATTGTAAAATAAAATAATATAATTCAATTTTTAAAATATAAATGTCAATAAATAAGCAATATTTAGTGACACACATTTTATCTACATTGAACTCTACAATATTTACTTGAACACAAACCAAACAATGGTGGACTGGAGTTGTATGTGATGAGTAGTTTATGGGCTCTCATCAATGATTCTCTGATGACCTCAATCTCCCGAGCTATCTCTTCTCTGGCACCATTGATGGCCATCATCGATTTCTTCTTGTGTGCAACTACTGTAACACGCTATTTTCGAGCTTACAGTGACATCGAGCAACTTACAGTCATTTGTGTGCCTTCTATTATCGCACTTCTTCATCTCAGACGTATCATTCAGAATCTTGTACAAAGCCATCGTCGGCTCTTGAAACACCTGAGACGGCAATTTAATGAGAAGTGGATAAAATAATTCAAATTACTCTAGGGACCACCATGCAAATTTTCAAACTTCTTCTAAAATTCCAATTTTCTTGCAATTGGTTATTATGCGGTGTAGAATCATGATAGCGCTTCTAGATTTTCAAAACATTTCAATTTAAACCATTATTATCAGTTTAAGTATTTGGTGTATTTTCACGCGTTGCGGTCGCTGCGTACGTATGCGTCGCGTCATTCCACGGAGCACCTCCTCCACCTAGTATTTGTTAACGATTTTCTTTGCATTTTGAGATAACTGATGATTAATTTTTGCATTTCTGAAATAA
>LS484864.1:34875-126873 GCA_900490705.1 Pristionchus arcanus | reverse complement strand
GTGTGAAATTTCAGTTACCCATTCGTAGATACCGTATACCTAGGTCTAATTCAAGATCACTGCTAGCGCTAAGCGAAGAAAATCACCTATCACACTATCAATTCTTAAGTTTCAAAAAATGCTCTACAAAATAGAATAGAAAATATACAAGGAAAGACAATTTGAAAATCACAACTGTTGACATGCCGAAAATATGTGACCAAGCGAACCGTGCACTCGCTGTCACTACACCACGGTGGGCGGGGCTTAGAATGGGTGCTTGGTTCTCGCTTAAATTATAATATTTTAAAATTCTGGAAGTGCTATTAGGATTCTGCACGGCCGAGAGCCCAACAACCAAAAAATGAGAATTTTAGACAGCGTTTGAATTTTTACGTGAACGTCCCTAAATCAAAAGTTCAGAGAACCAGAGAACCAGAGAATCAGAGAATCAGAGAACCAGAGAACCAGAGTTCAGAGAATCAGAGAACCGAATCAAAAGTTCACAAATGAACCGTGGATACCGTATTCAGTTCATGATGGCGCATCGCGAAGTGATTTATTTCGTGCAGTTATTTTCCAGGCACGCACTCAATCGAGAGTTATGGAAGCAGAAGATCACCTTTCCTGACCCCGTATTACGTGAATGAGAAGAATAGCCACTAACATCCCCGGCCTACCTCTCATATACAGGAAATAAATAATTTGAAATTTGATTTTGATTTTGAATTTGAGATAACGAAAAGAGGGGAAGATGAAGAACAGATCTAAAATGAAAAGATGAATTCATCGATGAAATGAAAGATCAATGATCAGTTTGAATACACTACAATATCGAAACAGAGTAAAGAAGCGAGAAGGAAGACTATTGAGAGGAGGAGTATTGAAGAGAAAGAGCGAGAGGATTGGAATGAAGAGGGATAATGGGTTCTACTGACAGATATCATTCCTCCTCCTAAGAGAAGACGATTCGATGAAATAGATGAAGCAGTATTTAGAGAGATAGAAGGTCAGTGAAGGGAAAGAGGAAGGGGAAAGAAGGGAAGAGATTACAAATCTCTGATAATGAAAAATTTAAAAGATTTGGAAAGAAAAGGGAAGAAATGTGGTTGGAATATGAGAATGAAATTGTACCTATTCTGGAGAAGAAAGTGGAAGAGGAGACAGTGAATGAACAGGTAAGATATATACCCTTTCTTTTTTCCATTCCTCTTTAATGATATTTAATTGCAGACAATTGAGATGAAGAACGAGACTCTCACTGAGGAAGATGAGGCAAGTTCACACAAGGTTCTCATTATCATCCATCGTCATATTCTTTTCAAGTCATTTGAATTATTCGTCTCAACTCTACAAAGCTCTCGTTTTGCAAATCCAACTCCTCTCTAATCGATCCGCCAACTCTTCTCATTTCAATCACAGCATTCTGACCCCCATTGTTCTCTCCAGATAAGGGTGAACAATGGATGCAAATTTCGCGCCAAAATCCCGACACGAAAGAACTGCAATTTCCCGCTCGATTCAAATCACAGAGCGGGGAGAGCGGTCGCTCCCCCCGCCCAGGCTTTACAGTTCGGTTCATGCAAAGTGAGCGAGTGCGTATGTAAAGTGCTCCCCCTTCTCTGTCGGGGCAGAATGCTGTGCAATCATTCAATTACCAACTTGCGGGTTCCCCTCTTCGGTCTCTTTCAAGTGAAGTAATGGAGCAGATTAAAAAGGTATCGATTGGCATCGCTTACTGTATTTTAACTGATCGATTCCGTCGAAATCAATCAGTCTCCTATCAATTTTACATTCGGTGTAACTATTAAACCTGTACCGATCCTATCCACCGTAATACGATCTTTCCCTTCAGGAACTGGCTGCCGTACCTATGACATGGTTCGATAGTTTCATCGATAAGCTGATGACTGCTGCGGAATTCACACCGCCTAATGAGCCTGAATCGGCAGAGTATCTTATCCCATATCCCCACTATGATCTTTGATCTCTTATCAGGAATGCTCCTCTTATCAAAGTCACCATCTCGTTGGAAGAGATAGCAACGATTACTCGACGCGGAATGTTATGCCTTGAACAGGAGAAGTCGCTTCTTCGCATTGACAGGTACTGTATCTACCGTATCTTCGATCTACGGTACTCTTCAGAGCCCACCTTCCTCTTCATATCGTTGGTGATATTCATGGTCAATTTCGAGATTTGCGGATCATCCTGAAGAAATGCGGAGACCCATTGAATACTTCATTTCTATTCCTCGGAGATTACGTAGATCGTGGATTGCAGGTAGAGTAGCTACCGTAATATCCTCTTATATCTACAGTATCCTCTTACAGGGCGCCGAAGTGTTCTTACTCGTACTATCGCTCAAGATTCGTTACCCTGACAGAGTCTTTATGCTGCGAGGAAACCATGAAGATGCCAACTCCAACATGGTCTATGGATTTTACCACGAGTGCCTAGCAAAGTTCGCGCCAAATGGAGAAACAGTTAGTTTGGCCTACCGTTACATCAGTACTCCTACCGTATCCAGGCATTTTCCTATTTCGTCTCAGTCTTCAATTGGCTGCCTCTCTGTGCGTACGTTGGGGAGAAGATTCTGTGCATGCATGGAGGAATCTCGCCCCATTTGACTTCACTCGAACAGATCGAGAAAGTGAGTACAGTAGTCTGGATATTGTAACTTACCACAATCCTTGTAGCTTCCCCGGCCCTCGATCATTCCTTCCCACGGTCTGATGACTGATCTACTGTGGTCCGACCCCGACAACAAGGTACCGTCCTTGAATACCGTATCCCTCTTACCGTACCTTTACAGTATCCTGGATGGTCGATCAATCCGCGAAAGATCTCATATTGTTTTGCACTGCGTTCTGAGAGGGAGGAGCGAGAAAAAGAGAGGGCAGAGAAAGAGAGGGTTTTGCATTGGACGCCGCGAGCGCTCTCGGGGATGGCTCAGTAGGTAGTGTGTCTGCTTGCAAATCATCAATGCGTTGGTTCGATTCCCACTGTCTGCATTATTTTTTGCAACATTTTTCTCGTCGTCCCAAACAGTTGCTGTCGTTAGAAACACCAATCACCCAATAAATTGAGCTTGGTTGTTAAAACATACAAGATATATCGGAACATTTATTTTACAGAATTTAGCTCGTCACATCGAATAACACAAAAAAAGGAGAATGCAAATGTTCGAATGTTTCAGTGTGAATGTGGGTGTGTAATGGAGGGTTCGACTACTTTTGCAAATAACAAACAGTAATTCAATTATTAGCATGAGATTATAAAATGAATTGTTTAAGCAGCGGTGCAGGCACGAGAGATACGGCCAGTTCCCTGGCAGTTGTAGCATCTCTTCTCAGATCCTCCGCTGGATCAGGACTCGGTGCACTCGCGGGAGATGTGTCCGGGCTGAACGAAATAGGAGTGAGATGATGATAAATGATTTTCGGCCCTGTCGGAATAAGGGGGACCCATGACAATAAGGGGACCCAACAAAGTCTGTTGGAATAAGGGGCCCCAACACAAAAAATGGGACCCATGTAAAGATTACCCCAAGAACAGGTCGCGGATTGACCCCAAAACCGTGTTCGTAAATAAACAAAGACAGCAATTTATGCTTATACTCATCCATTTTCCTTTATTGCACAACAAATATATAATCTTGTATCACCTGTAGTAGTTATTTCTGATCCCATGCCATCTAACAATTTAAAATGGAGGGATATTGGTCATCATAAGGACAAGGAAAAAAAAGAAAACATTTAAATTAAATGATCTGATATGGTCCTTGATTTTATTTTTTTTATCGCCATCGTCATCAGCATACTCGAGAACCCCAAATCACAATGTTATCATGGGTAACCCTTATTCCGACAGATTTTCAATACGATATCTAGAAAACTCAGCTTACCTTGCCGCAGTTGTAGCACTTCTGTCCACCTCCGTAGCCTCCTCTGTCCTCACGCTGCTCCTGGCACTCGCGAGCGAAGTGACCACACACGATCTGAATCAACTCCAATAGCTCAAAATCTTGTTCTGTTTCCAAATAGCCACTCTGTCACATTTCCGCCACCACTTCACTTTCTCCTCTCTTCCACGCCTGAACACCCGACACTTCACGCGCCACTGTTACCACCGAGCAGCAATTTTGGTTAATTTTTGACATGGTAACAGTGCGCCCACTCGCCTTCATTGCCTCAAGCAACTCCAGTAGTGGGTTTACCTTGTGGTGTGTAGTGCGGCCGAGGGGAGTGATTAGCGGGTGTGCGACGAGACGGGTTTACACAGTTTTCCTGTCTAAATCGACATAAATCCCCACCTCCTCCTCCTCCGCCACGGCGTCCCTCGTCCTCGCCGACGTCGGGGCGGTTGCGGGCGAAGTGGCCCGACTGGTGGCACTTGAAGCACTCGTCTCCGGGCATTGTCAGAAAGTTGATTACCTGAAACAACTCAAATTAAAAACAAAAAAGGTAGGCAGTAGACTACTTCCCTTTCCGATTCCCCAGGCTCAAAACGAAGAATAAAGTTTTCGCCAAATACGTGAACAGGTATCAGGAAGAAAATGATGGGAAGACAGTCGAGGGAGACAATCGGTTGCGTTTAGTGAAAATAGCGACGACGAAAACAGATCACCAACCTTCTTGACAAGAAAATACGCGTAATGCACTTTCAAACTGTGTCAAATAGTCAAAACGGATATCGCTAATTATTCGCAATCGATTTTCGAACTATTTTAACGCTATAAACTGTAAAATAAACACATACAATGAAAAATAGTGCGAAAAGAGAAAAATATCACACACGTCCGGAAATTAGTTGGCACCGTGCCAAACCTACCCCACCTCGAAATGGTCCCATGCGGAAAGCGATACTGGGCGAGTTCAGAACGCAGTGTTTTGACGATAATATCACGAAGAAATTCTGCGATGAGAACAAGATCGATTTGATCGTTCGCGCCCATCAGATGAATAAGGATGTACAGTACTCTCTTTGATTGACCTACCGTATTCTACCGTACTTCCAGATGAAAGACGGATACAAGTTCTTTGCCAATGGTCGTCTCCTTTCCATATTCTCGGCCCCTAATTATAGTAACGGAAGAAATGAAGGTCGAGTGCTCAGAGTTGATAACGACTTCAAGTGCAAATTCATTGTATTCAGAGCGATTGTGGTACGGTCCATTTCAATACTCTTCATTTATACCGTTCTATTTTAAGGCTCCATCGGGAAAATAGTTCAGGAATCAGAAGCCAGAAGATCGATCTTTGACATTACAAGATAAATGATCTTTGATTTTCGATTCTTCTTCTTTTCCGAATTTTGTGTCTTATTCGCACCAAAAAGAGAACAAGCAAAATGGTCTTCAGATGATGGCATGGAGAAAGATTTTTCTTCGCCATTAAAAATATACAAAACGATCGACAATTGAATACATCACACTTCTCTCCCTTAAATCTTTAGTGCAAATGGAGCATTCGGATCCTTTCGAACCAATTTGGATGAACCAGATGATGATTCACGCAATTCAGCCAGAAGATCTTCCACTTCTCCATGAACCTGCCAATGAGAACACACACTTACGATAACTCACGAATCATCTAGCCAACCTTCATTTCATTGACGAACATAACTCCCTTTCTCATGAATGCCTCTCTCTTTGATCTATGTTCCCTCAGGAACTCCTCATGGGGAATCAGACAATCAGCTGTAATGAACTATTTCGATATATTTGCAACGATAATAACAAACGTACGATACACACTCAATGACAGAGGGAGATCTTCTCTCATAAGACGTCGGAACAATTCGATTGATTTATCTGAATCACAAATTGAATGGAATGAATGAAAGGCGAATAACTTACGTTTCTCATTGGATGATCCTCCTCCAGTCCATGATTCCTTTCCTTCACATTTCATTCCATGGACACAGAATTGAACACAAAGGGCTGGTTCAATTGTGTGACTGAAATGGGAAATGTTCTCGTTTCATCCCACAATCTTTCTTGCATTATTCGAATAAATGTGAATATCGATTATTCATGTATTCGATGGAATGGACTCACATGGGATTAATATGGAAGAGTGCTCCATACATGACCATATCTGTTCCTCCCGAATCAAGGAAACGAACGATTGCAGAGATATCATTCGTTTGTAATACCTGAAAGAGAGAGAATGATATCACTTCCCTTCCCCTTTCCCATTGGATACCTCCACTCTCTGCCATTGTCCCGTATATTCAGCTCTCGATTCACTTGCTTGACAGATCCCATACACTCTTCCATTATCCGAATGCACTCGTTCACTGTAAATGAGTCCATTCTAATCATAGCACGAAATGATGAGTGGAATAGACAATTAATTTAGTGAGAGAACACCGTTTTCAGCCCTGCCATCGATTGGTACAATAAGAGAATGTGATAATGATAGGGAAACGGTGATGAATCTCGGCCAAGAATCGAACAATGTCCTTCCCCTTCACCCTTCTATCATACATTTCCTCCCTCGTAATCTGCTTTCTGTTTACATCCTTTGAGTAGTATAAATCCAGTTCAGTAGCGTGATTCCTTAATTACACAATTCCATTAAATAAATAATTTAAGAATACGAAATACATACTTGAGTAGATTGTTGCCCTTTAGCATAGCGTCAGCCTGTCCCAACATCACAGTCTCTATAAAGGAAAAGAGAAATACATCAGTCAATAAATCACAATTCTCTCACTAATTATTATCTGGCAACTCACCCTTATCCTGCATGTCACCACCAGATGGATCCACATTCTCTGCAATTTATTTATGAGATTTTTAATCAACAAAAACAGAAATTCTGGAACAAGTAGATTCCTGAGTAATCTATTCCTGATAGACAGTTGCAATTAACGAGTCTCTCTTTGAAATCACTTCTTCTTCCCATGCTCTCCTCTCATATTTTTACCTTGAGACTCCGTTAGTGCGAGATCGACATCGTCAGTCGGAGTCGCTAGAAAATAATTACGATATTAAACTTTTTTTCGGGATTCAATAGGAATGGAAGATTGAAAAATAGTACCATCTCCTCCTTCCTTATCAATCTCTTCTTTATCCACAACAATCTTGATCGGTCTTCCATAGAATTCCCATGGTGAAATGGTATGAGCTCCTTCGAGGGAAATATAAATACGAGATTCATATGTGTATCTGGAAAGAGTTCATTGAACCCCTTACCATTACCAAATTCCTCCTCATTCCACTCACTTCTTACTCTCTAATTCTTCGAAAGTCCAATCTTTAATCTCCACACTATTCAAATTCTTTGCCCAACTATCGGCTCCTTAAATAAATCAGTTATGAATGAACGGGATGGTGAATGAGTCGTATGTTGATATCTCAACTAACTTTGTTCATTCTCCTTCAGATCCTTCTTCCATCCCATTATGCATTGCTTTCGATAGTCTTCGATGAAAGGTTCCGTCTTCGACTGAATCAATCCATTCTCATCTCTTTTCTATCTTTCACTCACTTGTTTCTTCTCATCTTCAGTCATTCTCATTTCGAATCTTTCTTGTTTCTTTCCATCATATAATCGAATGGCTTCAACTTCACGAGGAAGTCCTCCTGCCAGCATCGAACCAATATCCATCTCACAATCAATAATTGTACTCATTCCCTTCTCATTATCTCTTCTCTTACCTCTTCAGGCAATAAATTCCTTGATCGTTTCTCTCCTTCTTCAGCTTCCTTTCGTACGTGTAATCCGAAAAGATATGCCTCAAAAAGGATGAATCTCATTCCTCGACCTCTCTTCCCCCTCCCACCCCCTTCTTCCCTTCTGACTCACCACAGATGCCACTCCATAATCGTTATTAGTCATACTCAAAGTCACTGCTTTCACCTGCAATATTATTATCAACACAATTCAAGTTGTGTTGCATATAGAATATCTATTCACTGTCAATACTCATTATGAATCAATCTTCGAATTCAGATGGAAAATATACCTTGAATGTCTGATATCCATTGATTATTCTCTGCAGTCTTTTTGTTACATTCTCACTCCACTTTTGATCAATATTCTGAGGCTGAACGATCCAACATTATGAGAGATCATGTATCTTATCATCCCTAACTAATCAATCACCAGTAGACAGTGCCCTCAATGGTTGCTCTTACCGTCTTCTTTGGTCTGATTCCAGCCAGAGAAATGGCCTGCACTTGCCATGGATGATACGCGAAGTCTTTTACTCCTTTTGATCTATCTGAAATCATTATTCATTTACAAGGGAATCAGAAGGATATCGATATCCATCTCGTTTCTTCAACTTACCTGGATCCATTGATACAAGTGATGTAGAGTCAGCCCATCTGAAATTAAACAACATTTTAAAGGGGTATATCATAACTAAACATAGGTCAAATAGTCCTCCCGAATGGACCTATGCATGCCACATTTTTAGGTCAATTTGAACAAAAAAAATTTTCATGACCTGTGTATTTGACCCCTGTAACTAAAAAAGGAATTTCAATCAAACGTACACGATGGTTCCATCATCAATGAGAATAAGCTGCACCAACTTCTTCGTTGAATCCTTTGGATCTTTTATCTGAACAGATCATTCTTCGAAATTTCATTTTGATTATTCCGAATAAAATAAATTGAACTGACAATCCTGAGAATTCTCGCCCTTCCATACGCTCGTTCCTCGATTGGACACATCACATAATTGAATTCGACTAATTCATGCTCATCCAGAGGAGAAACTTCCGATCTGATCAATGGTAGTGAAATCATTCTAATCTTCTTCCATCAACTCACGGTTCTCTCAACACGAGTTTGTCTCTGATGTGATTGGTAATACGAACGAAGATAAGAGAAGGAGAATGGGCAGCAACAACCTGAGAATGGAAAGAAGAAGTAGACCGATGATCAAATGAATAACTGACCGTCACTTCAGCTGTGGTTATCATTGGCACGCGGTTGATCTACAATGAAAATGGTAAATCAATCCTCTCTTTCGATCTCCAATTTGTGAGAGGGAGGTGAAATGGACGAAATGAGCCAAGATAAGTCGAAATACTCCATGGAAGACATCATTCCAATCTATCTCACCTTGCAGACTCTAACTCCATCTTTATCGAAGAAGCCATTGGGTAACAATTCCTTCTCCTCAATTCGAATCTGCTTCTCCGTATTGTGCTGAATTAGTCCATGTTATCAATTGTATTCGAATGTGCTCCAAACCTTTCCCATAATAGGTTTGGTAGAAAAGATGGGTGACCTATCTCTCCTCCATCTCTTCTCCAGAGAGGAGTCCATCTGCAAACAATATCTATCATCAGCATTCAATTACGGGTATTTGGATCCGAGTAGAAGTCAAATTTCGAAAGAAGCGTGTTGCAAGGAATATGGAGGATACTCTCTCTTATAAAATAGATATGATTC
This sequence comes from Pristionchus arcanus, assembly GCA_900490705.1. Classification (NCBI taxonomy): domain Eukaryota; kingdom Metazoa; phylum Nematoda; class Chromadorea; order Rhabditida; family Neodiplogasteridae; genus Pristionchus; species Pristionchus arcanus. The sequence continues at coordinate 117,475 of LS484864.1, read as the reverse complement.
ATGTCGCATTAAAAGAACTAAAATGATTCTTTAATATTTCAGTCTTCATAGCTCAGATATTCACCATTCGAGACGTGACGAGTTGTTCAGGGTCTTTCAACCAAAAAATTCTTATTTATTGAAACGATCAATTTGACTTGACCAAAGCATATGCATTATCGAATGAACGGTGTGAAAAACAATAAATTACATCGTAAAATCGGTTCTATACTTATCCGCACAGATTTAAAATGTATCTTATAACTTACATCTATAAATCTACAAATCCTTTTCGCATTTCATACAAATGATACTCACATCGTGAGCTAGAACAATGATAACGACTCAACCTGACACTAGACCAGAGGTCTCGAGCCAGATTTTACCATTAACAGAGGAGAAATTGCAAGTAAAAGAAAGAAAAGACAACAACAATGACTGTCAAAGGGGAGATAATGAGTCACAGATGGTTGAGTGACTTTCATCCATGTCGATTGCTTAGTTCTTAGCAGTGGAGAGGAAGGCGACAACACCAGCAGCTCCCACCATGGCGATCGATGCGTTGAAGATCTATAATACCATGATTCAGTAACGAAACAACAAGGAAAACGCAAAACCCATTGTTTTCAAAGATCCATAAAAAACTGCTCAATACGAGTTACCGTAACTAGCTCATTGTGATAAATAAACTTGAAACGTACAGGGTTGAGGTTGGCGAGGAAGAAGAAGGCAAGAACGAAGAGGATGGAGACGAAGAGAGAATTGGTGATGAAGACAGAGAGATAAGTCGATTCCTCCTCAGCAACCTCATTGCGACGGTAGAGGATACGCTCCTAGAAATAATCAATATTATCACCATCAAGATTGATTTACAGGATACGAATTTCATATTTTTTTCAAATATACCATTTAAAAATAAATATATACCTCCTTCTCCTTGGTGGAGATCTTCTTGTCGGCGTACTTCTTGTTGATCTCACGGGTAACAGCCTCGGCACGCTTCATGACGATCCTGAATTAAAAATTGTTCGATTTATCCCAGTAGACTACAATCAAGAAAAACAACAGCTGAAAATCTTTACTATCTCTTCGAATATTTCAGTGTATAAAGAAAATGAGAATTGTAGACTCACTTGTGCTTGAGGATGTGCTTGAAGTTCTTCGAGGCGAAAGCGATTCCGTAGATGGTAGCACAAGAGACGATGACGAGGGGAATCCACGTCTCATTCAGCTGAAATACACACAATCCGTGAAACAACGTATTTTCTTGTAGTATGCATATTTTGAAGGCAAATGCACAGACAAATCTATATTGAATATGAAGAAAAAACTGACATCCATGTGGTTGATGCCGAGGAAGAGATAGACGGGAGCAGCCGTAGAGATGAGGGCATTCAGATAGAAGATTGCCTGTCTGACAAGGGAAGGTTGCGATGTCGATATGGAGTTGCCAAACGAGACCTAGCGGGATCGATAGAGGAAAAAATTCTAAGAACTCCTATGCGGTTCAAATTTGCTGAGGGCATCTTGGAATTCCTGCGCTGTTGTAGTGTTTCAAGCATTTCTATCTAGGACATAGCCGCAGAAATTGGTGCTTCCCATACAACAGCGCAGGAATTCCAAGATGCCCTCAGCAAATTTGAACCGCATAGGAGTTCTTAGAATTTTTTCCTCTATCGATCCCGCTAGGTCTCGTTTGGCAACTCCATATCGACATCGCAACCTTTCCTTGTGAAACATCAACATTTCATTATGGATAACACATAGTGAACGATAACAAAGTAAATTTTAAAATTAGAAGAGAAACAAACCCCTTGGCGGAGACATTGTTGCTGTACGAGTCGAGGAGAGCCTCGTCTTCCTTCGAGAACTTGGTGGTCTTGGACATTATTACCTCTGAAAAAAGTACGCTTGATTTCGATTCATAACAAATAACGAAGGAGGAATGTGAAAGAATAACAGTTGCTAAGTGTTGTAAGATAAGAGGGAGAGGGACGATCGTCGCAACGACATTCAAACGCAGTGCAGAAAATGGAGAGAAGGCACGCAACGCGACACGCGACGCGTTGGGTTACTGTAGAACTGCAATACGTTCGCGAACTGACTTATTTTTTTTAACAAGGTCTCGGACGGTCTGTTAAAAACACAGAATAAAAATAAGAAACGATTGCAGCACGAAGAATAATTTGCATAATACTAAATTATAATGAATCAATGGAATTAATGATCAGTGAAAAATTGAGTGTTACTCATAGTTTGATTCTCTACAAGGAAAGTTCAAAAAGAGAGATAGATACCACCTCAACGAGAACAAAAAAACTTTTCTTCTTACAATTAGCTTCTTTTCTTTAATGTGGTTCAAATTCAATACAATTAAAATAAAAAAGTATTTATCCATGTTTGTTCATTGAGAGGAGTAAATTTTGTATCACAAATCAAGAGTGAAGGCACTGATTCAATTATGCTCTGGTAACCGTAGATTTATTAGACAACGATATTGGACTACGTTTCTTGATTAATTAATCTTGCTAGGTGGTCTCATGAAGTGATTCATACATACAATGGGAGGCGGTTTAGATGTAGCAAGTGAATCTATCATTGCCAATGATTTCTTCATCAATGCTTTTCTCTCTGCATTTTTTTTCTCTGCCTGAAATAGTTAGTTCTCAATCATTATGTTCTATCTTATACCTACTTTTAGCACAGTTGTCTTCATTTGTGGTTGAAGGGAATTCCCCATCTGTGATTGATCGACTACCGTATCCTTTCCATTATGTTCACTCTCACGACGACTTGATGGACGACTCAACTGCAGATATCGATTGATCTACCGTAGTTCCTACTTTATCTTACCTCCGTGATAGTCTCATCATCTGAATCCGAGAAGAAAGGATCATCATTTACTTCGGAACAATTCTCTAGTATGGGTTGACTGTCGTTTGAAGGGGAGGAAGGGGTACTGTAAGCATGTAAATTACGATGAGTACCTATGCCTTCGATCATTATCTACTTTGTTTCTTCGAGTATTGAGAGAGTTTCTTTCTTGACTGCATTGGTCTTAGTCAGTCTTGACACTGAGATCGGTTGAACTATCGTTGGAGCGAGAGAAACTGCTCCTCCTCCAGAAAAGAGAGACGGAACTTCCACTCTCAAAGAGTTCAAAGATCAACGATCAGTGATTAATAATAATCTCACTGATTTCCATTCGCTTGTGCTATGAGTGTTTCTCCCATGTAGAGGTGATTAAAAACTGGGGCAGAAGGAATCGATTCGAGTGGACAACTGAATTATTGATTATTTGAAGATCAAAGATCATGAATTCTCACGATGAATTGGAAGATGAATTGAGTACTCGTGATGCAGCCGCTTTCCCATTGGAAATCGATGTCTGACCATGTCGATACGCAGCTGAATGGGAATAAATCAATCTGTCATCTCTGATCTGGGATACACTCACATTTGAGAATGAGACTAGCTTGTTTCTGCCTCTGTCTCAATAGATTATATTGCTTCTGAAGAAGGGCCATCTCTGATTTGGAAGTTCCCGTTGGTTTGGATGGAGAATCTGCAAATACTAGATAGATGAGTTTCGATCATCTTCTAATAATGACCAACCAGTAGAGAGATTTCCTCCAGTCGATTCGTTATCTCTCTCATCCTCATGAAGAATATTCGTTACACTTTTCTGCAATGAGGCAAACTCAATAGGCAAATAAATTATTGATTTTACCTGGAATAACTTGAATGTTGAACTAAGAGGTTGAATGTTCCATGTGTATTTCTCTCGTAATTCTGCCAGTCCAGGATAGGGAAAGACAGACATCGAATAGATTATCTGAAAGAGATCAATTATCGAAACGAGAGAAGAATGACAGAATAACTGGACGCGAATCGATAGAGCTTATCACCCTCACACCCATTCTTATCATTCTTTTGAAAGAGAGGAATGTACACGAAATAGGAAGGAAAGGATGGATCTCACGTGCAATAGTTGATCTTCTTCCTTCTCTCCCAACTCTGTCAATTCTCTACACAAATTTTCCATCAATGAGTAGAATTCATCGGCTGTTTTAGTGAGAATTACTCGTCTGCAATCGTTTCATTATCATCCAAATGCACATTTTAATCATCTCACTTTCCAATCTTCGACCATATGGCTACAGCAGTTCGCAGTAGAACCTCACTCCCTTCCAGCATAATCGCATCCCAGATACGGTAGACCTGAGCGATCGATAACTGATTTCTTCCCCAATGGTTACTTACCGTACTCCTGGGTAGACAAGTTGCGAAGAGAGTAAGGAACCAATGCATTGAGAACACATTCGTTAGACCAGGCTCGTATTCATTGCCTGGAAGGAAATGATTCCATTGATCTCCATCCTCATCTTCCTCACCCGAATTCGCCCTCAGATTCTCTAGATGTGCGACAGTCTTTGGTAATCTCTCCTTCATCAATTCCTTCAATACAGCCATATCAACTGAGAGAGCACGAAGAGATTGATCGAAATATCCACGAGGAAGAACTTGTTCGATTAGGAAGATCATTATCTAAAGGAAGAATGAGTAGGGGGAGGGAGATCAAAGATCAAACCTTGAGGGCCACATCAGTTTTGTGATCGACCACCTGGAGGATGAGAGCTGCGATGATATTGAATCCCTGGCAGTATCCAATCTGCAAATATCTACGATGTGAACATTCCCAAGAAACAAATGGATGGAAAGGTACCTCCTTATTATATCTTGCATATCCCAATAGAACTCTCTTCAATCTGACTCGATCTTCCTCTGAATCGAATCCGGGACAACCAGTTCGATGAACATCCTCAATAACTTTCTTATTATTTAAAAAGACTACGAGACAAACCTTTATGATCTGACTAGTCAGGAAATGGTCCTCGGGAAGAAGTTTCTCTGAGAAGGCACTCTTCACTATCTGAATGTAATACTGAGATCAAAGATCAATAATCAGACCGACCTCATCCCAATTGACCCCCAGAGAGTCAATGTGTTGTGTGGCTAGTGTGGACCAGAGCTGGAATGGAAGTAATAAGAGATCAAAGATCAAAGTGTCTTTACATTTTTCCTAAAATGAGGGGGAACTCCTCCAGGGAGTCTTGCCACAGCCTTCATTGCATCTCTCCATTCACTGAATCCACTTTCTGTTGCTGGAGGATCAATGGAGAAACGGAGTTGAGAATCAACTCCTGCAAGAACAAAGATTATCTGAGAAATTGACTCAATTTCGAGAGATTTGTACTCTACGCAAGTATTTCCTGGATATTTCCCCCATCTCACCTAGGAATCCGCTGAGATTGGATCGAAGTCGTTGTGGAATGAGAAAAGACATGAGAAGACTGAAGAAGAAGAGAAACTAATCAAATTGAAGAATATGGAAAGCGAATGAATAGAGCGAGAAAGGACTGTTGACAGGGCAATGAAAGAGAGAGAGAGAAGAGACAACTCAATTCCACTTGGACGATTCATCTGGCAAGAATGGAATCCAGATTCGGAAGAATAAATCACCGAGAAAGGCCTTACGAAATCCCCAACAATCGAAGGATTGACACGGGAAAACGAGGAGAGAATGCGGGGGAAATTGTAGCCTCAGGGCGGGTTTCATGAAAGGGGAAAGAGACCCGTAATAGACAGATGACGTCATTCAGTAATTCCTTTCTCGAATGGAAGGATCAATTGAAGAGATAAGAGAGAAGAAGAGAATGGGCAAGTGAGAAATATAAGGAGAAGGAATGATGGAGTGTTCTCAGAAGAACGGCATAAATAAAAGTTGAGTCGGAAGGAAGAGAGGAAAAGAAGACCAAAAGGGAGAAGATGTTGAAGAAATATTGAGAAAAGTGGAGAGAAAGGAAGAGGAGAAGAGAGAGAGAGAGAGGTGAGGGTGGATGAAGACTAAACGCTTAGTCGACCTCCCCCATTGAAAGTTCCCATGGGAGCCATCTCTCCCTTTATACATCTTAGATGATAATGAGATGAATCGATGAGATATAAGAAAAGAGAGTAACAAGATAACAAATGTTCGTCAGAGAAAACATTTGAATGGAAGAGTGAAGAGATTAGAGGACAGAATCCATTGTGGTCACTTGAAGAGATTTACTCCGAAAGGAGAAAGAGAAGAAGAAGGGAGGAGTAACAAGGGAGAAACTCTCATTGAGTATGCTGTAGGGCAGAAGGAGAGAAGATTCCATCACGCTTCACTCCTTCACTCCCTTTTACTCCCGTGGATTTCCAATACGAAAACATTCCCATGTTTCTCTGACTCACACGCAAGTAATCAAAGGAAAGCAATAAATATTCGTGAGTGCTCTCTTATCCCATTATTGAAGGTAGGAAACGGATAAACACTGCAATTTATTAGAGTACGGAGAGTCATTTATCCTAGTATTCGAGCTAGTGGTTACGTATTCGGACGGGGTTTAGAATACTCAAGTGAATCTTGGATGCTTATCTCCCCCCCCCTCCTCTAATCCCTCCTCTTCCCTCCTCCCTCTTCTCACTCACTTCTCTTCTCCGACAGAGCCTGCAGCACTGCTGAGACGATGTTGCACTGCGATCTGCAGATTATTATTTAATTCATTGTTTAATTTAATTATTAATAATATTATTAACCTCAACTTGCTCTTCTCATGTGCACACTTCTTCACTGCACGAACCTGCAATGAAAGATAGAAGGAGGAACAAAGGAAAGAGACGTACCAAATGACGATTGATCTCTGATATCTCATCCTGTAGAGAAGCTGCTCGATCTCGAAGAGATTCAATGGCTAAAATTTAGATGTCAATTTCCAAATATTGTTCAGATTCCCAGTTCATCGTCAGTTTACAAGGAGATCACCACTAAATAGTGCTCACTCATGGTATTGAGAGTTTCTTCATTGATGGGTGCACTTCTCTCTCCACTTCCATCAGAAAGAGCTGAAGTACACGAATAATGAGAGGAAGAGTAGGAAGAAGGAGATGATCGTCTAAAGAAGAAACAACATTGTCATTACTCTACTTATTATTCTTCCTAATTCACGAGTCTTGCGTTCCTACAATCTATCAAGCTTGATCATTCTCTCTTGATCATGAATCAGCTTGCATCAATTGTCTCTTTCTTCCCTTCTTCCCTTCTCTCATTCATCTCTTCCTTCCTCGGCATTCCTCTTCCCTATTTCACAATGCCAAACAGGGAACAGCTGGTGGAAAAAGGATTCGTTTCCAATAGGAGGATTGTGAAATATTTGGGATGCACATGCTTATGCAAGAAAAATTACAATGGCAAAGGAAATGGAACTAACTTTTCATCCTTTCCGAATGCGTACAATTCATTGAGGAGATCTGCCAATTTCTTATTCTGTTCTGTCATTTCTATGGTTGAAACAGGCACTGCTGAAGCAAGACTGAAAAATGCATTTTACAAATCATTGTCATCATTTTGCAAGTTTTCATTTCCTAAACTGGACACTGATCACTGTGGAAATATCTGACGGCCCTCTTGTAATCGTTCCCAATCGGATTACGAACGATGAAAAGTGTTGGTCACTACACGATAAATGACCAACCTCAGTGTTCTTGTTAATGGTTTGCTCTTTTTTCGTCTTTCTTGAATTGAATTTGAAGATGAGGAAGGAAAGGATTTCAATGGACCCTGAATAGATCATGCTCGAATATGCCATTGAATTTATAATATTGTTTACTCGACTACACAATATATTCAATCAACATACAATTCCATCGAGTGTTCCATCCAGATCGATTTCTTCCATTTCTTCAACAGAAATCGAAGATTGAAAAGGTCCTCTCGATTGGAATAAAAAGACAGGCTGAGATGCCGATCGTTGTTTGTATCGTTGACTGAAATGATGAAGAATCACATCGAATCGAATTCCTCAAGTGCTCTTTAGGCAATTTCACGATTGACGAGGAAATGAAAGAAGGAACGTACTGAACGAGAGGAGATGGTAACTCGTCCAATGTGAAATCCATTCTGAAAATGAAAAGAGAATATGAATGATGAGGATAAAAAGTGGTCAGTGTGCTAAATAGAGCTGAATTGTGACAGGTGAAAAGGAGGAATGGAGAGATTGAGAGAAAGAGAGGACAGACAGATTCAAAGCTGGTCAAATTCATCCCAAGAATGGAATAGAGAAACACTGTTTCTTTCTCTTGAGATGAATCACATTCTTCTCCTTCGTCTAATCAAGAATCAATTCGATTGAATATGAATAGATCTTCTTTACCTGTCATCTCTAACTAGAATCTCATCGAATTCATCATCAGATTCATCAATAATCGATTGAATTGGCATAGTCGATGAGAGAAGGGAAGAAGGCAGTCGACCACTACTACTATCTCACTCTCTCTTCTGTATTATGCTGCATCACAAGTCGTTTATTGTCGTATTTCAACGATCACTTCTTCACTCTCTTCATTTCACACACTCTCTCGTCATACGATGATCACTCTCATTGTCTTCCACTCTCCTCCATTCACTTTATCTCTCTTCATCAAGTCAATTCGCTCCTTTTTCTCTTCTTGTTCAAGAGATGAAGGAACCGTTCCGATGTGCAGAGAAAATTGAATCAGTGACACCCTCGAGAAAAGGATGAGGAAGGAGGAAGGACAACCCATGAGTTTATTCCACCCAATTCGTAGATAAAATTCCATGCTTCCATTACTGTATTCGAAATGTAATATTAGATTCAGCACTGAATTATTCGCCACTGTCTTAATATTTAAAGGAGGAGTAACATGAAAGTTTAGTTGATGTCGTTGTGAACATGATCCGATTGGAATCAGGAACTATAAATTAGAATTCAGCAGTTTGGAAGTTGTACATTTATTTTAAACCGAGATATCCGCCCTGATTCTCTAATCAACTCGAAGATAAATCTGAACCAAAACGAATAAAGAAATGTATCCAATCATTGCACGTCTTCTCTCTCTCTTCTCTTATCTCGTCAAGTGTCTTATTATTCCCATCTTTTCATTGTCTTCTTCTTCTAATCTTCTCAGACGGTTTCCCTCCTTCTTCTCTCTCTTCAATTCTCTTCCTCATTCGATCAAGTGCACAGATTGTGACCACGGAGAGTCTTAGAACCGGGAAGAGAGGGAGGGAGGAGAGTGGGGAGGGGGGAGATACCTGCGAAGAGCCAGAAATGGAGAAGAACCAACGGAAGAAAGTGACAAACACACGCGATTCCGAGCGCCTTTTTATGCCATTTCACTCGGTTGCCAAAGGGGGAAGAAGGAAGGTACAGACACAGGGGAACTACAGGGGAGAATTAGGACGAAGGAAGAAAAGGGATCATCATTCAGATGATATTGAAACGTCTTCACACTCATATAACCAGGGCAGTGATCTCTACGAATTCGATCTGAAACTATCTCAGTTCAATCACTTCCTTCATCAGAATCTGCAGACTACAGTAGTGAAATCTCACGTGAATCATCATCCAACTTGATTGAATGACCTCCGTGTCAATACCCCTCCCTCTCCCTCCCTCCCTCCCCTCCTCCCCCTCCTTCCACCATTGAATTCCAGACCGGCTTCTTGCGTACAGATTCTAGATGGCACCTCTCTCTCTTCGTCCACTCCTCCCCCCTCTCTCCTTCCTTCCCTCCCTCTGCCACACGAACCTCATTCCACTTGTAGTATAGTACAGTGTACCTTGTCACTCTCTTCTCCTTCTCATCATTCTCATGCCATGTTCATGGTCCATTCCCTCCCTTTCATCGTTATTCCTTCTTCCTCTTCTCTATTCCATCATCTTCATTCTTCCATTAGTCGATGCACAACGAAGAAGTCGATTGTGGATGCTAACTGGTTCGTTTCGCGCCTTATCTTGTATTCGCTCATTCACTCAAGCATACACTGCATCTATGTCTAGTATGCAGAATCAGGCGCTTTTGTGAACTATCAGGATCACTTTTTATTGTCGCATCAGCAGCTGTTTCAAAGCTGTTTCAATGTCGATAGTTTCCATGGACTATCTCATTGAGACTATCCCTTCCTTCATGACTAACTGAATCTCCTTGATAGATTGATCACGTAGAAATGAGTAATGGGGGCAAATAAGTGAATCAGAAGGAGAGGAAATTCCCTCAAGGAAGAAAGGGGAGAAACTTCCGGATGAGCACGTGAGATCGAAGGACAAATACCCACGTTTCAATGATTATTTTTTATCATCAATCTCATTTCAGGAGGCGATAAATTCCAAGGAGATATCGATGGAGTTGATGCAAGATTACTACATGAACCAGTAAGTTGAATATTTATTTTGAATATTGTTTCGAAAATGCAATCATTGATTGAATATGAGTTCTTGCATGCCCTTTTCCATCCCTTCTATCCATTGATTCTCTTGACCTCTCCCCTCAATCTCAAACCATCCTCCATCTTCTCTTCACTATCACTATCACTATTTGTCTCTTCCATCGTAACAGAGAGAGAGGGAATCCTTCAGAGGGAGATCCTTCGATGAAGAAGTAGACACATCGTTCTTGAACGCTATCACTATCCATCCTACCTGGTCCCCTCCCCTCATTCTCCCTTTCCCTCTCCTCCTCCTTCTTCTCGCTCTCCATGCAAACACCGTGTGAGAAACAACAGGAAACATCAGAAGAGAACGCAAGATCAAATGAAGCAATCTATCTATTTCAGAAGGGATTCGTCCTTTTCAATGCATTGAAGAACCGTGGACTTCGATGGCCGAATGGAATCATCCCCTACGAACTCGATCCCAACTTCAGTATGTGTACTTCCTTACCTGTGTTTTGTCGCAGTTATTACATCCATATAATGGAAACAATAAACTCCATCCTACGTTGAATTTCGTTCAGCTTCTCACGAATTGGAAGTGATGAAGAAAGCGTTTGCATCCTACAGTAAATCGACGTGCATTCGATTCGAACCAAGAGATGGAGAGAAAGATTTCCTCAATGTCGTCAAAGGATACGGGTAGGGACATCTTCTCATTATCATTCATAATCATTCCTTCAGTTGTTATTCTCAAGTTGGTCGTACTGGAGGGAAGCAAGAGATCTCACTTGGAAGAGGATGTCTATTCCATGAAATCGTCGTCCATGAATTAATGCATGCTGTCGGATTCTGGCATGAACACTCAAGGGCCGGTAGGTCATTCTTCTTAATTGGAACACTTCTCTTCATCTTTGATCTCTCTCTTTCTTCCTTTGTTTGTCTAATTCATTTCGTCTCCATTTCTCTGCACAATCAGATCACTTTTCTGTTGCGAGATCTGCACGATGGAAATGGAGATAAATGGAACACTCTTTGATACGCTCGTTTCAGATCGTGATGATCATATCAAGATTGTATGGGAGAATATTTTGCCTGGAATGAAGAGTCAGTTCGATAAGATTTCTGCCGCACTCCAGGTATTTAATATTTGATATTATTTTAGAGTTGTTCATTCATCTTCTCACACTTGAATGTCGAATACTGTATAGATACATCGTCTTGGTTACAGGATACTCAGGGAGAGGCGTACGACTATCGATCGATAATGCACTATGATTCGACTGCTTTCTCGAAGAATGGGAAGGATACGATAACGACAGTAGTAAATGGATTCACGTCTGTGATTGGACAAGCGACTGATCTAAGCAAGAATGACATTATCAAGGTTCGCAATATAATCTCATTTCACTTTCCCTTTACATCGAAATGATATCTCTATCTGAATTGTCTTGCAGATCAACAAATTGTACGAATGTCCTTCTGGTGAGAAGAAGAAAGCTCAGCCAAGGGAAGAAGATCAAGAGAAGGAAAGAGAAATGAAATTGAGAAAAATGAAGGAGAAAGAGAAGAATGGAGGAGGAATAGGAGGAGCTAATGGGAAAGGAAAGAGAAGTGAGTTGATCTCATTCTTTACAGAAAATTCTCTATGACAAAATATTTCTTTATTTCCATTGAGTCAATGAGATCACTTTGCGATCCAATTCCATCTCAATTCTTCGATCATCTTCTTTTCAGAATGCGTTGATCATTTCGTTGATTGTGCTCATTTCGCTCGATATTGTGATCGTCCTTCCTTCTTCTTCATAATGAAATCATATTGTCCAAGGACTTGTCGGTATGATCATCATCTAGAGAGAAAGAAACTCTCTCTATCATTCAGACATTGTACAGAGAAAGACGTCGGAAAGGATGATGAATCAGAAAGAGATCAAGAGATGGAAGGAGATGATGATGAGGAATGAAGATGATTCCATTGAATAGTTCACTGTTCATTGTTAGGATATTCTATTACCCAACCACCAGTTAGTTTCTTGCCGATTTTTACTCGTTTCCCTGATTTATCCGGTGAAATGAGCACGAAATGTCAGTTTGAGTAGAGGAAAGTGACGCGAGACAGTATTTCTCCCGTTCTACCTCCCGAGTGTGCAATTACTCAATAATTATTAATATTTATTAAGTTATTCACAAGTTATTGTGTGTACAAACGAATAAAGAGACTTATTTGTTATAATGCTAGAGAGAATGACTAGAAAGTTCGAGGAAAGATCAATTATGCAAGAATTCTAGCTATTTACAAAGGGTACAATAAGCATGATAAACTAGACAAATTATGAAACTATTCAAACTGAGATCAAAACGTGGGAAATCATTAGTGGAATGGCCATGGTTGTCTACATGATAATCATTAATCGATGGATAAAGGTATGAAATCTGTTAGTCTACCGTACTCAATCACTCTCATCATCCGATCCTTCTGGTGTCTTCGCATTCTTCACTAATTCAAGCACATGCGATACTTCCATCGGTTTCCCATCGGGACCAATCGTACCTCAAATTGAGCCATTAGCTAACACAAGTGTAAAAGAAATAAAATGAAATCTTACTCACCAGGTTTAATGAATCCTTCTCCCATCAATCTATCCATTGCACTCATTAATTTCTCTGCTTCATACATTTTCTGTTCTTCACTCATATCAGCCATTGGATCCGGTCTCTCTTCTCTCACGTATCCTGTCACTGGATTCACTCTGCAAGTTACAATTTCAATATAATTTGGAGGAGAATAGTTGATAAACACCAAATAGAATATATGAAATAATCTTACTTCTCTTCAACTTCTCTATAATCTTCCGTCTCACTATCTTCACTATCACTTGCTCTTCTTCCTTCATTTATCCTTCCCAATAATCCTGAATTTGCCAGTAGACCAGCTGCATTTCCCAGTCCAGTGTACTTGATTAGACGAGGAACTGAAGGGAATGAGATTGAATTTATGATCCATTTGTGAACAAATAATATAAAGTATTCTAAAAAAAAACACTGACCTGATCTCTTGGAGAGAACATAGAGGAATTGTGAAGCGAGTTCTTTCGGTTGAGATGACGATTGAATCACTCGAATCTACAAGGAATCAAGTTAGCATTATCAATTACAATTTTCAATCAACGAATCTGATAAACACACCTGCGTACTTCATGTACTTAAGTACGCGGCTACCCGTTAAAAAAATCTGATAATCGAAAAAAGTCGGCTCCCAGTAAGAAAATTTTGAATTTTCACAGTGTTTTGTGCAAAATATGACGGTTTTTGATAGGAATAGGTCGGATACCCGTTGAAAAAATTGCTAATTATTTGCGGCTACCCGTTCTTATAGGAAGCTAAAATTCCAAGCACATACTTTGCACAGGTATGCTGATAAAATATTTTAGAGTTTAACTAACAATCTTATTCCTCATTGTATCTCCTCTCTCCGGTGGTCTCTCCACATCAGATGCATGTAGAGGAGGCATGATCTGATTACGTTAATTTCTTCACTCTTTCAATTTATATCCTACTGTACCTTCATTCTACAGTATCTCCTCACAGACTTGCTTGCAGATGCAGAAATGATGAGGAAAGTGAAGTACGTTCCGAGGATCTCCACTCCTTCCCACTGAAAATATTATTATTGCTAAATTTCAGGTGTCTAGGAGAACAATTGTAGGTGTACTGTTCGAAACTTAATTCACGATCCTACGAAACCATAATGCTACAAGACAAATATGAAATGAACTCACTTTCTCAGTACTCAATCGATCTCCCAGATCATCCATAATCACTTGGGCGACTTTCATCGATCGATCGTCGAATGAAAACTCACGAGACTGAAATTACAAAGATCGATGCATTTTGAAACTTGAAACTTTTAATAAACCAAACGAATCATAATCTCACCTCTCCCTCCTCCAACTTCGGATAGAAAAATTCAATATTAATGGGAAGACATCCCAGAAGGTTCACCACATTCTGAATCATCAATTTGTATTTAGCACACGTTTAACAAGTATCTCGAGATCAAAGATTAATCTCACTTGAATCTGGGTGCTTCCTCTGGGCACAGTGAGAAGGATTTTCCTTGTCATCTGGAGACATTCCTCGAAGATTGCCTAGGAATGATGAAAATTGTCTCCTCTGCTCCTCTCAATTGACTCACCTCATCACCCTTTCCATTGCAATGACAGAAGAGATTGAAGAGAACTTTGAGGGCTTCGTCCGCGTTTTTAGGTAACTGAAGGAGACGATTAGCCAGCAATATGGATGAAGGAGCAAATGATTATGCACGAGTCGGAGTCCTAATACTCAAAAATATAAAATGGGATACCTTCTCCCATTTCATTGCTTCTTCACAGAGAAGATGAACGAGTGGACCATCCCCTCGCCAGTGATCCTATAAATTGTATCAATCATATTATTTACCTTCATCATTCCAAAAATATCGCCTAAAATCAAACCTGTGCCTGATCAGATCTCGCGGATACGACGAATATGAGATGGAGAAGGAGATATCTCTTCTCTGCATCTTTCTCCTTTACTGTAGCTGCACTCAATCCATTCATAGACTGCAGTTCACTGAAATGGAACCATCTCCTCTTCTCCCTTCCAATCTTCTCACTCACATGAACACATTTATACTCGGTTTGTGATGGAAGAATGCATTGATGAGACATTTAACAGCTTCTATTCTCTCTGCAATGGAATATCATCTCATTTATAGCCACCATTCCCACTACAGTATACCGATTACATGATTGTATTCAATCCATTCTCAGAATGATATTTCTTCTCCTTCCTACAATTGTATACCGTACCTTCCTGAGGTAGATCAGCTTCACAACAAGAGGGAAGACCAGTCGATCCAATCACATTCTCCATTAGATTTCTACTCAGGAGACAATCGATGACCTTCTTCTCACGACAGAGACAACTGAATGAGATGAGATTCACAATGTACCCAAGAGAAGATGTATTTAGATATCTCCCATAAATACTCCTCTAATCATCACCATATGTTATCGTGGGTAAAGGTTGAACTATCAAGAACATAAGATATCAATAGGAATGATCACGACTTCAGTCTACCGTAATCATTCCACTCACCGTAGGATAATACAGAATCCTTTTCTCAACGATGACGATGCATTTGGCCATCGTTTGCACATTACAGATGCAAGACTCTGCAAGGAACATCATGAGAGAGGCTCGTTCAGAACGAATATATATTTGCAAAATGGCCACAGATGAATTATTCAGAAAATTGATAAAAATGAATGAGTTTTGACATTTCTAAACGCGGTGAGCCTATAAGATGTGCATTAGTAGCATGACGAGTGAAAATAGAGAATTGTCTGACCCGTTTGAACTCTGAATCGTAGGAGAATTCCATTTGCTTTGTGGCAACTTCCGCTGTCTTCGCAACCTGAAAGACACTCTATTACTACAACGCAATTATGTTCCGAGAGAAATATGCAGTTAAGAGATCAGAAAGTGGTAATACCACTTTCTGATATCTTAATTGCTATGCAAACTATGCTCTCTGACTAAATATATACCTTGCTGGTCAATTGTCCTTCCTCCATTCCTTCCCATTCTGAGAGATTCTCTTTCGTTAGTATCGACTCCATCTACAATTGGAGTACTTGAGAGACAGGATAGAGTGGAATGAAACATGAGTATATTGAGCATAGTCTAGTGAATGGAGTATCGTGAGAATATATTCTATCCATTGCCTTCCTTCTCTATCACTACCATGTCCACTCCTACAATTCCCATGGCAACTCAGTTAGTCCCATAGTTACCTCTCTGGTAAACAACCCATATGATCACTCGTGATCAGAGATAAACTATTCGCTTGGTTGCATACCTTTAAACCATGACAACGGCTCTTTCTCATATACTCTTTATACGCTCGTAATCGATACAACAGGGAAAAGAGAGGGAAAGAACAGTCTACATTCTTCTATATCTTCGTCACTATTCCATTCAGGCCTTCTTGAATGAAGGAGCAACATCGGGTTTCTTGTTAGTTGGCTGAGCAACGCGATGAGAGGCCATTTGAAGCTGAAAGAAAGAGATAGAGAGGGGAAACGAAGAACAATCAGTGATAAGATAGTACCTCGGGATCGTAGAAGCTGTGCTTGTTGAAGTGGAGATACTCAGAGCACTTGTACTGACTCCAGTCAGCGGGCTTCGGGTTCACCTCAAATATGTTATTAAACCAGAAAAAAACAGTACTTGCCCCTTCATTAAACGTATCAAATAGATTCCAACAACATGTCATATAAAGTATAGGGAAATGTAGTTTAGTCTCAAAGTAAGTTGATAATAGATTGAATGCGCTACCTTCTTGAGTGCAGTTGCGTGTTCGATTCCCGTGGTAATCTTGGGAGCAGCAGAGGGACCAGAAGAGTGGGAATGACCCAGACGAGTGATGATACGAATGGGAACACGGGCCATTACTTAAATGAACTATTATTGACCATATCAAGAAGAAGAGATACACGCACTATACATCGCAACACTACAAATCTCGCAATTGCTCATTTTGCGAAATGATATAATTGAACATTTGCCATAAATTTAGGAACCAAGGAAAATCGAATCAGCAAAGGAAGAAATCTAATTAAAAGAGCAGATGGTTCAAGAGAGGAAGAGTCTTACAGTACACTCGACGAGCTCACTGGGACATATACATGATATCATTGTTGGGGATGAATAATAGCAAATATCGAGAACAGCCTCTTACTGCTTTGTAGAATGTGACAACCAATTAACTCGAAACTTTATTCATGAATACTTACACAATTAGCAATTGAATTACCTGATCTGAATATCGATCTAAGCTTCGAGTAACGAGTAATGAACCAAGGCCAAAGAATATAGTCACTGGTGATAAATGTACATGCTAAAATGTTGATCGATTAAAGTCAGCGGGTAATATCATGGATATCTCAATAAGGCCTGTTAAATAGTGACAAAAAATTGAATAATTAAATTATTTAGAGAAGGTCTTCTTTAGTTCGACGAACTGGATATGTCGAATATCATTAGAAGGAAGTTTACCGAATCTGAAATATCAATTCATTGAATGATTATGAAAAGATTTAGAATATGATGTTATTCATAGTACCATAATCGTTATCGTAAACAAAATACAATACTCACCTATCCTCTCCCTTCTTGAGATAATAACTGTAGATCTTCTCGAATATCATTTCATGAGATTCCACGGGAAGAATCTCCTTACACAAACGAAGAATCTGCAAAATTATTGCATATAATTGGAATCGGAAGTGTACTCATTTGTTCGAGAAGAAAACCATCGCACATATACTTTCAGATTTCAAAGATCCTTCCTCTTCATATTCACATAAGTCCATCATATCACCTGTCTCACTCACTCACAAGACAAAATTCAATGATTTCACTTCAAAGGAAGACAACATCATGACTGGTCCATAGTCTCTCCTTCGATAATCCTCATCTATCCCCCCGCATCATGGAATCCAATTACTCATTTTCCCCCAGTCATAAGTCTTTTATATCTCCAGTGACGCTATGCACGACTTCATCGTATAAATACCTTGAAATCTTCTCATAAATTGATCTTTCTCAGTCTCAGTCTATCGTGAATTTTGACACCCCATTCCGTCGAAGGCTTTTCATAATTGGCCATCTCCCTTCTATTCAATGTCAGTCTTTTCTATCTCTCCATTCAACCTCTCACAATTTTTCCTATTCCGTTTCTTCATCTGAATGAATATCTCGACTATCAGATATCACAATCCCATGGTATCTCAATAATGAACATAACAATCTCTTCTCCGATAACGGAGAGAATCGAACGATATCTCGTCACTACCAATGCGATCACAGGTATTCATCTCTCATCAATATACTATCCCTTCTCCTCTTCAGGAACTCTCTTCTTCTTCATCAATATCTCTATTCTCATCTGGATATTTCGTGTTGATTCTGTTCCCAATAGAAGTCATCTTCATCACTTCGCCATTATTCAAGTTCACCTTCCACTTTTCCCAATATCAATTCTATCCTCTTCAGTGTCTACTCATTCTCATTGATCTCTTCTTCTCTTTTGGTAATCCCATTCTCATTCGTGATTCCTTCTCTCTTTATTCCCCTCGATTCTTCCTTCCCTCTTTCCTCGATGCAAGTGCTTGCATGGTCAGTCATCAGCCATTCTCCCATCTCCTAATCATCCCATCATAACTCCTTGATTCCAGACTATCGCTCTTTTCTTCATTCTCTCATTGGGAAATGTCTTCTTTTCTTCAGTTCTCACTCGATATCAGGTAGGATCTAATATGTTCATTTTACAATTCCATTATTTGAGAGCGTGATTCCTCTCAATTCCCCAAATCGATTTACCAAATGGCGTCTCACTCTCATGAGATATGTCCATTCTCTCAATTTCCTCTTCATTCCTCTCTTCTTCTATTCACTCCAAACGAGCAAATTGACTGATTCGGTACTGATCCAGTAACATCAGAAGAATAAGAATTTACTATGCTATTGAAGGATTTGGCGCTCCAATTTCCTTGGATTATTCAATATCCAATTCATATTGTTCTCAACTTTACTCCTTCATTGAAAGCAGTTCTACTTGGTAATCATTCCTCCTCTATCACGATCATATAATCAATCTCATTGTCAGCTCTAATTATTCTCTCCCTCATTCCCATGTCATTCACTGTTAAACTCTTCCTTCGAATGGTTCACACCATCACTCTTCGAACTTCCGTCACTACAGTCAAAACACTGTCAGTTCTTCCTTCTCTCTTTTGATGATAAAATACTCCAGATCTCACGATTCGCTCATCTACGCACTCGCCCTTGAGGTATTATAATCCCGTTGAAATCAAATCCTTTCCCTTTTCAGACCCTGTTTCCTCTCACAGCCTTTGCGATTCCTGTCATTGGTCTCACACTTGGACTCATTCTCTCCCATTATGATCCAGGTACTTAGCAATGCCTCTTTCCTCATATCACTTCATTCCCAGAATGTAATGCCCTTTCCTTCATCTTCCATTCTTCTCATGCTCTATTCGTCTCAATCATCACCATTATCTTCTATCTTCGATATCGTCAGACTCCCAATCAATACATCTCCACGAAGGTATTCTCCCCCCCTCCTCCTCCTCCTCCATCTTTTCCCTTCAGATTTCTCATCTCTCCGATGATCTCGTCCTTCCTTCTCTACTCTCCATTCCACACAACGATGCCTAACTGTTCCCCACACCTTTTGATCATTTTCCGTCCCATTCCCTCTATCCATCGCACTCCATCTCCATCCTTACCTTCATAGCACATGGAGAAATGGTAGTATTGTTATGGAATGCCATCATTTGATGGGCGGCAATTTTCACAACATCTTCTCCCAGAGAGATAATCGAAGAGCGAACTCGTTCAGATGGACACTGCAATCAAATTATTTAAACAATTCACCTATTTTAATTACACGAAATAACAAAACAATGATCAAATATCGTACCTTGACCATTTCCTCAATCGCTTGCACTCCAAATTCAATAATTTCTTCGAAGGCAGGAGATCGATCAGCTTGGATCTTAATGGAATTCATTTATTACTCTAGTAAGAGTAGTATTCCTCACAGAGAAACAGTTGATGAGAAGAGCGGGAAGTTCTAGTACTATGGCTCTCTCGCAATACAGAGAAGATAGACGACAGAGACACACTGAATTCAAGCTATTCCTTGTTCCATCAACTCCATCCATGTATTCCATCAATGGCAACTCACTGGTAGTGTAGCAGGCCACCTTTATATCATACAATCTCTGCGGATTCTCCAGATGTTTCTTTGCATTACCCAATCTCTTCGATACAGGAATCGATCGCTCTCTGGTATCACCATCCATTATCTGAGAGACGAGCAATTGGAATCAGAAGTGACAATCAATTGGAGTACCCGATCAGCTCTCTGATTGTATTCCCTCATTCTCACTCCAATCAATTCCATCTCAACTCGATGATTTCTGCGGGTTCGAATACCCCTCCACCATGCCTGCAACCATTTCAATGAGGGATCGAGTATCTCCCTTTCCTTACCTGTATTCTGGTTGCAGCCTGTGCAGTACTGAATCGAGGCATTCGATAGAGAGTGAGAGACAATTTCCTTTGCCTTCTCTTGATTTCTCTCACTCCCGCAGCCAAACGATCGTCAGAGAATCCACTTATTGTCTCAATTGAGAGAATATTTAGAGGTGAACGAATCCCATCTTACCTGTCTTCCATTAGTATTCCTAGATGTTTCCTCCATACTTTGTAACAATTGAATAGTTCTTTTCTCCATTCTCTTCTTATGCAGCCACGATCGAATCGAAGACTGAATGGACATCTCACTACCGTACTCCCCCCCCTCCCTCACCTGTATCACTCTCACTGCTCTATTCTCTCTCATTTCCTCCAATCGACGAGTTCGCTCCTTTTCGGCCAACATCTCCTACAATTTAATTCATGGAAATACCATTGAGGAGTACAAATTAAACCTGGTATAATCTCTCTTCATTCTGACGAGCCATTTGCTGTCGGAGACCCCTGATAATAGATAGATTGAATCAATATCTTTCACCATTTGACCTACCACTCTCTCAATTCCTCTTCCTCCCTTCTTCTTTCAGCTTCTTTCTGTATTTGTTCCGTCTCAATTCTGGCCGCTTCTTCTCTGAATATTTCATTTCATCAAATTATTTCCCAAACATGTTTTTTTCATTCTCACCTTCTCAATCTCTCCTCCTCTTCTTCTCTCAATTGTCTCTCTCGTTCCTCTTGCTCCCTGCAAGACAATATTTCAAAATAAAATCGAAGATTCATTTAAAACTAACACTAGTCGACCTAAAATCGGTAAATTATTTATAATTACCTTCTCAGTCTTTCTTCCTCTTCTTCTCTCAATTGTCTCTCCATTTCCAATCGAGCTTCTTCTTCGTCTCTCAAAAAAAAAATCGATAAAACCATGGCATATTTTTGCTTGTCAATCTTTCTTACCTCAATCTCTTTTCTTCTTCCTCTCTTCTCATTCTTTCCATCTCAAGAGCTTCTTCTTCTCTAAAGAAAGGATCAAATTATGCCCACTCCCATTAATACCCCTCTATACCTTCTGATCCTCTCTTCTTCTTCCATTCTCTTTCGTTCTTCTTCTTCTCTTCTCAATCTCAATCTCTCCATTCGTTCCATTTCCTCCCTGTAGTGCCTACAAATCTTCCCTATTACTAATCATTATTCTATTCGATTGAATACATAATTCCATCTCCCTTCAATTCCTTCCCTTCTCACCTTTCTTTTCTCCACTTCAATTCTTCCTTTGCTTCCTCCATCAGACGATAACCACGATAGAAGGTCTATAAAAAGTATTTCATGATTTTCAATAATAAATCTCCGTCATACCTGAATCTTCCTGGCAGATTCGTCTTGCTTCACATAGAGAAGACGTTCCTCTTCTTCTTGTCTACAATATCAATCCATTTCTACAGTAACCTCTCTATACCGTACCTCTCTCGCTCTTCATCCTCCAATCTCTGCCTCTCACGACGTGCCTCTTCCTCTCTACAATATTCATTGACCATCAACTGAATATCTACCGTATCCTTCTGGAATACCTTTCTCGTAGTGAATTGAGTAATGATCGGGCAGCACGAATGGAGAGAATGGAAGAGTACCATTGCTGCAAAGGAGATTAGACGTTAGAATACTCAAAGGGTTTTCTTCTCCTATCACCTCAATAGTTCCAACGGCCTTCTTCCTTCTCCATTCCTCTTCAATTCTCATTCTTTCCCTTTCTTCATCTCTCTTCATTCTTCTCTCTTCCAATTCCTTCTTCGCTCTTCGAATTGTCAATCGATCAAAGATCCATGACTGAACAACGAATCGTCACTCAAATATCGATATTAATCCTACCGTAATCCTCCTAGCAGCTCCATCTCTCCTCGCTTCTTCTTCCCTCTTCACTTCCCTTTCTATCCATAGTTTCATCGCCATTCTCATTGCGTACACTTGTCGAATCCAGCACTGTAATCAACCGTATGTGCGTTTGAAACAATTGGAAATATAAATAAGTCGATACTTGAATTGTAAGTGCAGCATTCTCTCTTCTCTCTTCCTCCTCTCTTTCTCTTCTCATTCTTTCCTCTCTCATCGCAACCATTCGATGGGCCAATCTCACTGCATACACTCCACGGATCCACGTCTGATATCATTTATTGAGTAAATAATATCCAATTTAATGAAATTTATGAATAAATGTTTCACCTGAATGATAAGTGCAGCCCTCCATCTTCTCTCCTCTTCTCTATCTCTCTTCATTCTTTCCTCTTCTTCCCATCTCAATCTCTCTTCCAATTCATTCTTCAGTCCTTTCAACAATCTCACTGCGAATACACCGCGAATCCAGCACTTTAATTCAAAATCTTTACCATTTGTACACTCAAAAGTATATCTCACTTGAATCCTTAGTGCAGCTCTTTCTTTTCTCTCCTCTTCCTCTGCACGAAGACGACCTTCCTGTTAACAATTTAAAATTATTACTGAAAATTATTTTGAAAAGTGATTTCAATATGCCAACTCGATGACAGTGAGTACCTCAATCAACCTCCTTTCCTCCTCTTCCCTTATCAATCTCTCTTCCTCTAGTGCCTGCAGCCGAGCTTCCTACAAATCATTGATCAGGACGTTAACATCATCACTTATACTATCATACCTCAATGATTCTCCTTCTCTCCTCTTCTTCCCTTCTCAGCCTTTCTTCTTCTTTCAGAAGAGCTTCCTACAAATAATGATCCGTGATAACTGAACTAATTCCCATGACAGCCAATAGAATGTGTTCAGTATATTTCATTTTTAACTCTACCTCAAAGATTCTCATTCGTTCCTCTTCTTCCCTTCTCATTCTCTCTTCTTCCTCTGCCTTCACTCGAGCAACCTCAACGATTACATTCAATTTGTCATCCAATCAGTCCATTTCGCTCATCCACGATCAAATTGTGAGTATGAAACCTCGATCAGACGGATTCTCTCCTCTTCTTCCTTCCTCAATCTTTCCATTTCAATACGAGCTTCCTCTTCTCTGCAATATAATAATATATTCATAAATAACTCTGATTCAGTTCACAACCTTCTGATCCTTTCCTCTTCCTCTTCTTTCTCTCTTCTCACTCGTTCTCTTTCCTCCTCTTCAATTCGTCTACGCTCTTCTTCCTCTCTGCAGATAAAACATTTCGTATAATAAACTCCAAATTCAATCGATAATCTTGTCTACCGTACCTCAATCTCACTTCTTCAGCTAGTCTCTCTTCCTCTTGCTTCCTTACTCTCTCAGACTCAATTCGAGCCTCTTCTTCTCTATAATCAATTCATATTCTCGTTCTACCGTATCATATTTACAATTTCATCCTGCCAACCTCACTCCATCCACTCACCTCTGTTCTTCTTCCTCTTCGAATCTCCTTCTCAAATCTTCCTCTCTTCTCTTTTCCTCTTCTTCCTTCGCTGAGTTGGCCCTTTCACTCTCCAGACTGAATCAACCAATCACTCAATCGATTCATCTACAGTATCTTCTCTACTTACCGTACTCTCTGCTGTATTCTCTCCGTCTCTTCACTCAAATTCACTCCTTCCTTCCTTATAATGGATACAATGGAGGATGCATCACTGTCACCATCAGACATCTCCGAATCCTGCACAATCAATACTACTACAGTATCCTTTCCATTTCTACCGTACCCTGAGTCGTTTGAAACTGATGAGTCGAGAGAGGAACATATGGGCGAATAGTCCAAGTTGTCTTTCGTCTCTCAAAGCAGTCAAAGCGAGGGGAATACCGAGATCCGAATCTGCCTGCAATCTTCGAGTTTCAATAAATCATTCACTACCTGTGATTAGTGGCATGGGATAAGGATGAATGCATAATAAAAGTAGTCAACTGACAGCATGGGCCACTTTATCGAATAAACTTTCTCCATTGTAGAATCTGACATCGGGAGCAGTTGGATTGTAATGCTGCCAAATGGAAGAGAGAAGGAGACCATTCTCAAGATCTGCCCATTTTGACAACTGAAATCATATCATTTTAACTTCATTTTAGTAAATTTGTAAATTGTCTTAATTTTCTATCTTTCTGCTCACATTCATTCCAAACTGGAAGGCCAGCTGTTGATAGACAGTGAATGCAGATTCTGCCATACCTCAAATTAACATTTTCAAATACTACCTATTCATTATCAAAAGTATACCTCCGAGAGGTGCTCCCATCACAGTCTCATCTGCTTCATCGGTATCAGTCGTATTATCCAGACAGAGAGATTCACGTCTACAATTCACTCTCATCATTCCCTCTATCTCTTCTTCTCTTAATCTACCTGAGTGGTTCCTGTTCTGCTCTCTTCCTCACATAAACTCCAACTAATCTCCACATGAGATCGAGACAAGATTCACGATGAGCACCGAGAATTTGATCGATTGAGATACCTGAAATACCAATTTAAGACTGACTGATGGAACAAGCGAGAGGATTCATCTTTTGCAGATGGAAACCATCTCCATCTATAATATCACTCATCAACATCTCTTTCCTTCTTCCTTACCATCCACATCAATTCCTGCTTCAGATGCAGCCATCAATGCCTTCTCAACATTGCCTTTCTTACGGATACGATCACCCTGAGATTATGATATAACCATTCAACACTTTGATTAATCGTTCGAACCTGTGGATTCCTCATATTTCCAATGATAGAAAGTGGTGAGGAGTCAGTAAGCAACTCTATTAGACGACTGAAATATAAATAAATTAATAATTTAAATCTTCAATTCGGTTCTTACCCCAGAATGATTCCATCAGCCATATCTCTCACAGATTGCATCACATAGTGATACTCTTCAAGGAAAGATTGACGATATGTCCGACTGAAAGAGACCTGCAAAATAAATAAATATTACTTAAATCGAATGTATTAGAATAAAACCTTATCGAATGCCTTGTTGAGAGGGGTTCCACTAGCGGAGAGAACAAGACGAGACAACTCCATACAAAAGTCATTCACTGTCTGAAATCACAATTTTTTCATCTAGATATTTGTATCTCTCCATCGTCAAGGCGAGAGTCTGTCTAGCAGGAGTAAAAATAGATCTCGACACCAGTGGTCGAAAAGTATGTCAACATCAACATGAGGTGCCCGTTCGTCTAGGTGCCCGAAACGTTGAAATTTTAAGTGTTCTAACCAAGAAGTGTGCAAGCATTTTTTTGGTCATTTTTAGGTCTATGTGCTCGAAAACATCCGAAAATATAGGCCTAGGTGCCCGACGGCAAAATCCAGTTGACATGACTTTTCGACCACTGCTTAATAAAAGTAGTCAACTGACAGCATGGGCCACTTTATCGAATAAACTTTCTCCATTGTAGAATCTGACATCGGGAGCAGTTGGATTGTAATGCTGCCAAATGGAAGAGAGAAGGAGACCATTCTCAAGATCTGCCCATTTTGACAACTGAAATCATATCATTTTAACTTCATTTTAGTAAATTTGTAAATTGTCTTAATTTTCTATCTTTCTGCTCACATTCATTCCAAACTGGAAGGCCAGCTGTTGATAGACAGTGAATGCAGATTCTGCCATACCTCAAATTAACATTTTCAAATACTACCTATTCATTATCAAAAGTATACCTCCGAGAGGTGCTCCCATCACAGTCTCATCTGCTTCATCGGTATCAGTCGTATTATCCAGACAGAGAGATTCACGTCTACAATTCACTCTCATCATTCCCTCTATCTCTTCTTCTCTTAATCTACCTGAGTGGTTCCTGTTCTGCTCTCTTCCTCACATAAACTCCAACTAATCTCCACATGAGATCGAGACAAGATTCACGATGAGCACCGAGAATTTGATCGATTGAGATACCTGAAATACCAATTTAAGACTGACTGATGGAACAAGCGAGAGGATTCATCTTTTGCAGATGGAAACCATCTCCATCTATAATATCACTCATCAACATCTCTTTCCTTCTTCCTTACCATCCACATCAATTCCTGCTTCAGATGCAGCCATCAATGCCTTCTCAACATTGCCTTTCTTACGGATACGATCACCCTGAGATTATGATATAACCATTCAACACTTTGATTAATCGTTCGAACCTGTGGATTCCTCATATTTCCAATGATAGAAAGTGGTGAGGAGTCAGTAAGCAACTCTATTAGACGACTGAAATATAAATAAATTAATAATTTAAATCTTCAATTCGGTTCTTACCCCAGAATGATTCCATCAGCCATATCTCTCACAGATTGCATCACATAGTGATACTCTTCAAGGAAAGATTGACGATATGTCCGACTGAAAGAGACCTGCAAAATAAATAAATATTACTTAAATCGAATGTATTAGAATAAAACCTTATCGAATGCCTTGTTGAGAGGGGTTCCACTAGCGGAGAGAACAAGACGAGACAACTCCATACAAAAGTCATTCACTGTCTGAAATCACAATTTTTTCATCTAGATATTTGTATCTCTCCATCGTCAAGGCGAGAGTCTGTCTAGCAGGAGTAAAAATAGATCTCGACACCAGTGGTCGAAAAGTATGTCAACATCAACATGAGGTGCCCGTTCGTCTAGGTGCCCGAAACGTTGAAATTTTAAGTGTTCTAACCAAGAAGTGTGCAAGCATTTTTTTGGTCATTTTTAGGTCTATGTGCTCGAAAACATCCGAAAATATAGGCCTAGGTGCCCGACGGCAAAATCCAGTTGACATGACTTTTCGACCACTGCTCGACACTTTGATTCAAAATCTTCACCTTAATCTCCGAATTCTTAACGAAGAGTCCAGGGGTATTCTCGAAGAGATACGAATTTTTTGCGTATTCCAGTAGAACCTGTGAATACATTTAACACTCCCGAACAAAATAAAACTTCAAAAACGTGATAAACTGACAGCCATGGAGAGTATACAGGTGATACAGTGATTGTGGAGCATCTCTCTTCCTTTGTCTGTTACGATCTTCCTGAATATTACTACGTTAGTTAATGTTTCACGATTCTAGTATTAATATTTTATTAATTGAATCACAACATGCTATAGATGTTCAAGTTGACGAATATGGGAAACAATGTAGACTCTGAATCAGAAAAATAGGGGCCTCACTTGACAGTTCCAATGGCGAATTTCTTCTTGGACATAAGTTTCGCATTGGCGAGAATATGATCATGAATGAATCGAACTGTGGCTGGAGCAAAAGAAGAAGAAGAAAAGGGAAGACGAGCATCCAGAGATACCGTATCTGATGATGGAGGAGTTATCGATTGAGAAGAAGGGAGGACTACATCATTCATTGTCTCACCATGGTCATTAAACTCTGCACAAACAGTCTCAACAGCAATGAATAACCAGAAGGGATGGAGAGTGAAGAGAAGAGAAAGAATTGAAGTTTGAACCCCTAAAATAGTCCATGTAAGAAAAATTTGAACCTATCTGGAGCAAATATAAAAACTACCCCCACCAATATTAGCGTATACTTCGATAGTAGGTTTGATACTGATATTTCCCTTCTCTACCATCTTCTTGAGCTCATTAGGAATCTGAATGCTCTGGTAGACTGAATCAGCTCTGAAATAGATACACGATTGAATAATGAAGTGATATATTTGATAGAGTACCTCTTGAGATAATCGAGACATTTCTTTCTCAGACACATATCAGTGTATTTGCCAATCTTTCCTTCATTCATATTATTGTTCTTCTTATTAGTCTTAGTAAGCATATCCTGTAGTTTTCTAGATGCATCTGAAAACGAACAAACTGTTTTCCTGAAAAAACGTACACCTGATATTTCTTCATTTCAGACAACGTTCAACCGTTTCAGAGCGAGATATGAGGGAGGAATGATAAAGGAAGTGAATGTGAAATGAGAAGATAAATGTAAATTAGGTACGGAAAAGGGACACAATTCTCAAAAAATAACCTTGTTTGCTGGTTCCCAGATCGATCTCTGATACGAAAGATGCTGAATCGAGGATAACATTCGCCCATGAGGAAAGAGCAACGAATTGTCTGCAAATATTCAATTCATCCCTTGTTAGTTTCTTGCCTAATGGTAAAACGCAATCACAAGAATGAAGTTCAAAAGTCGAAACTACCATGTCTATTGCACTCATACCTCTCTAATTTCTCTTCGTATGCAAGTGGAGTGGATACGTTTGCAGGTTTGCGAGAGGGTGTCATTGGAGCTGCAATAATAACATTTTTTTCATATATATTATATTTATTCATTTTCATATATATTATATTTATTCATGAACTCTATTCTCTTTTTTTTTCTCACCACACTCATTGAAATGTTCTCATTCTTATTTAATTACAGGGAACATTCATCCTCATTACTGTGTTTGTCAGTTTACAACGAGTGGCACATTCAATAGGATTATTATCAAAATGCAAGCCCATGCATATTTTGCTCTTTCGGAAAACATGGTGAAAGGTCCTCAACTACAGCATATTTCACAACAACACATCGTTTCCAATCCCCTCAACTTGCTCTTTCACCTGTTTCTTCCACTTCGTCACAACTTCATCTAAATTTGACATTTGAGTGCAGACTCTTCCGATTACCTCACAATGATCACATATGTCAGACACTACTTCTATCAACAGAAATCTCACTACTCACTCTCCGTCACACCCTCGAATTTCATCTGTTTCATGTTATCATCCATTCGTGGAAGTACTCATGGAAAGAGATGAGCAACTAACTCCCTTAATTGCAATCTGACATTTGATCCCCCATCCATAAACAAGTTAACACTGAAGGAGCAATGAGTCTACTAAAGATCTGGAATAGAGATGGAAGCCAATCTGAACTCAACGATCCCTTCAAAACACGAAACACTATTTGGGGTCTCTCATCTAGGAACAACACTTTCCACTTCAATAGCTTCTTCCCATTGCTAAATGACGACTCATCAATGAATTCCCCCATATTTTCCTAGTCCATCAATGAAAGAGTACACTAAATGAAGAGAGTCTTCTTCGATCCATCGTCACCTCTCTGACCTTCGAATGACGGAGAGATCTCCTTCTTCTCTTCCTTCTCCCTATTCTCTCTTCTTTCTCTCTCATAGGAAGCATCGCTGCACTCCGAATTAGAACACACTTGGATGCTAACATTCTAAGAAGTCACAAACAACTTTCCAATGCCTTCCGTATTTAACTTCCCACTCATTTCTGCATCAGAAATAAGAACAAAAGGAAATTGAAGTCTCTCGATGTTGCTGGTCAAACCTATTTGTGAAACTTTAATGGTAGATATACTACTTCGAAGGATGACAAAATAATCTGAACTATACACTCCACACCCGGTACGTTTGCGTACTCCACATTCACATGATCGTTTTAAGCACTTTTCATGAATGTTAGATGAAGTTACCACTTTTTTGTATCCTAGTTATTACTGCATATCGCTCATAGGTACACTTCTTATTTGTCTGTTTTTCTTCCTACATAGTTCGCATTTGTGGTTGTTGATCTACTCAAATATATCTAGAGAAGTATACGTCGACAGTGCATTACGTCCTTTAACGTAGGAACAGAGCAGATGATTCAATTTAGAAGTACGTCCTTTCAAAACGGATCAGACATTAGGAACAGCTGAATCGCCGAGTTCTTCTCTGTACGACATTTATATTGCACCTTTAATTTTCACAATAACAGAGTACTCACAAAAATCGCACCCACCACCAGACGGTATCTAAATTAAACTAAACTGCATTTAAACCCCCACATTACTGCAACTGTCTCTTAGCTTGCTCAGAAGTCAAAATAAAAAGAGCGTGGGTTGCACCAAGAATTGAAGCACAAGATTATTGTCAACTTACTGAATGGATCATTATGAGGATGAAGAGCTCTGTCCATTCTCGGAGTTGTCAGTACATAAGTCGCATTTGATCTTATAGAATCTCGAAAATCCATGGAAGGACCATGATGAGGGAATTGAGCAGGCGTACGGAAGGGTTCTCGGATGCTGCAATACATTATCACAATTCTCTAAAGAAGTGATGATAACCGAGGGTATTAAACAAAATTTCAGAGCAAAGTGTTGATAAATGAAACAGATTACAGAATTCAAATGAAGAAAAAAAGTACTTCTGATTTCTAGGAGTCTGAGGGATGTTCTCGACTGAAGATTCGACAAAAAACTTTTCAGTGGCAACCAGATCCACTTTAGAAGGTGTTTTGAGGTCTGCGAATAGTTGAGGATTGATAAACTCGAAAGAAGTATTTGTTACCAATAAGCTGTGATCGAGTGGCCTTCTTTCTGCTCAATTCGAGCTTCCTCAATTTATCTGCCAATTTCACATCATTCGCTGCGTTTCCGGGGGAGATGCTCATCTGGAAAGTTGATTTGATCCATGACGATAAGCACCGTTATTATCAGTTCCATGCGAATAATATAAACCTGAATGGGCGCCAATGGCTGCCTGAAGAAGGCTCCATCGGGAGCATCTGATGAACTATCGCTGTTCTTCTGAATATAAAGCAATTACAATGAGAGCAATCACAGAGATTGATAGTCATTGACGAAAATATAGAACCTCTGACTCGTCCAGCACAATAGCAGGCCGACGGAAAGCTGGAGCTTTCCTCGAAGGAGTTGGAGGATTCTCCATGGACCTGGTGACAGATATATCAGTTAAACGCGATAAACAAGCTAAAATCAATAATCAATAAATTAATTACCAACAAATAAAATTAAGTGACTTTATCATTTTCAAAATGATTATTTCCCGCCCTTATAAGTGGTCTGTTTTGCAGTTCCGGTTCTGTATTGTGACCGGGATACTGTAGTAAGTGAATTTATCGAACGAATTTTTATTTTGATAATTTGTAAATATAATTTAAAACAAATAATATCATGTATGTTTGATCTTAAATTCACACCTGGCACAACATTCCTTCTCTGTCTCTGCATACTCCTTCCGAGAATTGGAAATGGCAGACAGAGAAGCCAAGCTCCGCCTCCTTCATTGAACTGTTTAAAAAGGCTGATACACAGCGTAACTCAGCATTCCTTGAGTCCTTCCTCTCAAACAATGACATCTACTCTTCTCAACTGCGCAGTCAGTACAGTTACGGTACGATCATTTTGATTTTGTTTTTCCTTCGAATCTGTGATAACCTTCGGAAAATATCTGCACATGTAGGGCAGTCAGGATAGGATAGTGAAGAACGATTGTTTTCTATCGTACTATAATACAACTTTCTTTGTTTTATCCAACAAAACAATTCAATCCAAATCATTGTTTTTCTGATATAATATTTACGTTAATCTGAAGATACAAATAGGCTTCGAACATCTGTTTTGCCATTGGATCTACAATTTTGTGCGGTAGAGATATCTTGTACGTACTATAGTGGACTATGTCACAATTCGTTTCTTATCAGTTACGTGAAAGAGAGAAAGGTTCACAAATCGTTTCTGTTCTCTGTAGCCCAAACAACTTCGTTCCTTATTAGTTTCCTTCCATTTCCACAGCTGCTTTCAATCTGTTTATGACGTATTGGTTAACATCCCTCACCTGCTGCTCGATCAACGATTTATCACATTATTTTCTCCAATGACGGAGTAAGCAACTGTATGACTATTTCAGGCCTTTCTTTTCCTGGTTCGATTCTCCAATGGAGCACCTGCACACGACAAGTATTACTGAGACCGTAGTACCACGATCAACTTAATTCCTTCCAGAAAACTGATCTGCGAGGATGTGATTGAAGACAGTAACAAACTTCTGATTGAGCTAATCGGTCCTCTCACTACCAACAGTAGACACTACGCCCAGTATATGCCCAGCAATGAGGTATTATCTTTAATCTCGTGAAGACAATGCCATCCTATCGTACATCCCTACGATTCATCCACAATCTTGTAACCTCTAATGGTCTTCAGTTGCTACTGAAACTATCAACAATCGAGCATGGTGCATTGTTATCTGAACGTATCGATTGCGCCTCTTCACCTCCTCCAGCAAAGAACACTCCATTGTGTGCAATGCATTCACTCATGAACTTCAATCGACTGGTACATTCATCATCTAATCTTATCTTCATCCATTCTCTTCAGCGAGTGCCCGCTCGTCTCTCAGAGACAACTTGCACCTGTGGAACTCCCAATCATCCATTCGCAGCACAACACTTTCGGTATGATTACTCTATCTCCCTTCTCTCTACAGTATCCATTCATTCCAGTTGTGCACCGATTGAATACATCGTCAAAGTGTTCATCTACGATGAAAAATGTGAAGAAAGAGAAGTCAAGTTCGAGAAGATCTCAATGGGATGCCAAACGGTCTATCAGGTAATATAATCAATGATCTCATCCAATTACTGTTATCCATTCAGAATACAGTGATTTCTGATCGAGAGTTCACTGTTGCGGAGGAGGAAACAGTTCAAGTTCAGACGTAATCCATCTGAAGTCTCTTGATTCCTCTAGTTCCAATTCCTCATCGATGCTTACATCTCTGCCTCTCTTCATTCTCCCTACTCTCTCATCTTCTCTAACACGAGAGATTCCCTCCCCCTTGCTCTTCTATAGGCATCAAATTCCTGCTTTTCCTTTGATTTCGTAGATAGTGTGAGGTCATAAATGTGAAATTGAATCCCCCTCTAATATTCCTGTTGCAATACTCAGAAACCCCACGTGCTCTAAGCAAACTTCCATCCATCGATCAACAAAACGACGCAAATCTTCCTCAGTTGTACCCCCTTTTCATTCCCAGTGAATATCGAGTAACTAGTCATTATTATTTATTAGAACAATACTCATTCGAATATAATCGAGACACGTAATTTAATGTTTTCTTGCAAAGGGATAAAGTATCTGGTACGAGATTTCGAGTGCATAGTGCAAACTGGGAAACATCAGCTTACACCATTTAGTGTAATGGGTCACAACGGGAGTATGATTATGAGATGACAACAGAAACAGATCCATAACAAGTGGGCCTAATATGGGATTATTGTACAGAAGAGAGCTTTGATTCGAACGAGGATCTACCGGTAATGAGGGGTATTCAGGGATACTATAATCTAGAATCGATCATCTTCCTCTTCATCATTAACTTCACTTTCTTCCAATCCTTTAACTTTCTTTGATTGTTTCACACTCAAACTGTAGTATACTCCCTTCTTCTCCAATAGTTCAGTGTGAGTACCTGTAACAATTATTCAGTATTTGTGCTTTCAAACATCATGAATACATTCTCTCCCTGTTTCAACCCATTAATTTTCTTCTATCAAACACTACAATTCAGAACTTTTTCCGCTGGTCAATTTGAGATAATTCTTGGTTATTTCCTTCTAAATTGTGCACATCATTTAGCCAGATATTGCAAAATAACTCAAACCTCTTTTGATCAGATTCCAACTCTCCTTGCTCAACCATACATCTAACTTCCTCTTCCCCATATAAACACTTTTCACCTGCCCCATAATCTATGTGCCATAATTGCACATGCCTAGAAGTGACAGCATATTTCTAACTATAACTTTACGCGAGTCGCATTGAACTGGAAGATTAGCTATGCGTTAGTAACACGTTAATTACTCATTCACCACTCATTTTGGAGGTCATTTCAGTTGTCGATTGGTTCAATGATGACTACCTTACCCTGCTCGACGATTCTTCCATCGTTAACAACGACAATTTTGTCTGCACCGACGATGGTTGCCAATCGATGAGCAATGACAATGCATGTCCTTCCAGTGGATGCCTCGTCAAGAGCATCTTGAACGATCTGAAAGAGAATGAAGATGATCTTTGATCTTTAGATGATGAATAGAATGAACTGCACCTTCTCACTCTCCATGTCAAGAGCAGAAGTTGCCTCGTCGAGGAGAAGAATTCGTGGATTTCTGCAGAGATCAAAGATCAATCCCATCCTCAATCTCTCTTTCTCACCTGACGAGTGCTCTTGCAATGGCGATTCTCTGCTTTTGTCCTCCCGACAATTGGATTCCCTTCTCTCCCACTCGCGTTTCGTAGCCCTGTAATGAACCATTGTCATGGTGTACTCGATGGTGTCATCTCTCATTCGTCGCCTACACCACTTCACTCTACTCACCTCGGGCATTGCAGTGATGAAGTTGTGAGCATTGGCCATCTTTGCTGCATTGAAGATCTCGTCTTCAGTCATTTTCACTCCGTAGGCGATATTCTCACTGAAGAAAGAAGATGATCAGTTATCGATCGATAATCTGAGTGACCTACCGTATAGTCATATCGAATAGGATTGGTTCTTGATTCACAATGGCGATTTGACGGCGAACGTCACGAAGATTTCGCTTGTCCAGAGGAACTCCGTCTACGATCTAAATAATCCATTTCAATTGATACAACATCATTTTAAAAGTAATCCCTCCCTTTCGTCCTTTCTTTAATTCCCTTACCAAATCTCCTCCAGTTGGTTCATAGAATCGTTCAAGCAACGATACGACAGTACTCTTTCCACATCCAGATGGACCAACGAGAGCAACGGTTTGACCCGGTTCAACTCGAAGATCGAGACCATCGAGAACCTGATAAGGAATGATTATTCTCTATTCACTTACAGACTGAACATCAGCATCAGAATAAGAGCCAATCGAATACCTTGATTCCCTTCCTCTGTGCGTACTCAAAGTGAACTGCCTTCAGAGTGATGGATCCATTCAATTGCTGCAATTACATTCGTTTAGATCATCATCACTCGATCTTCCATCCATTTCCCTTCATTCCTTCATTCATTCAGTCACTCCAAATGTACGGCATAGATTATGCACATATGAGTGTGCCTATAGATATCTGCACGCGTTTGTTGGCAATCGTAGGGAGAATTCATTCATTGGCTTGGTATCAACATCTATTTCTATAATGAAGTGAACTTCAAGGAAGGGATGGGATTTCCTCTTCCTTGGTAGTTCATCAATCTGTTTCTTCACGGCTTCTTTCATGCCAAACTACGACAACAAATTCAAGGAATCTTAGTGACGAAAGAGGGGCAGATTAACAGAGATAGAAGATCATTCAAAGGGGGGAAATTGAGGGACTGAATGTGCTACTTATGTGTCTGGAAAAACTCCTATTTGTTCTCCTTATTTACCACAATCTGTTATCTTTGTTCTTTTCGTACGAATGAGTATCTACCACTGATCTCCAAGTTTACGAAAGAGACAGAAATAGTACGTGGAACTACGAAAGGGGCAGATGTTAATTCAACGTAGCCCAATTCCTCATTCTCGATTCGTTTAAGTGTATCTCTGAAGATATGACACGCTTCCCTCCCTACTCCGAAATAACTCGCACAAATGGAATGCACCTGGGATAGGATAAATCCCACATCATGTACAATACCAAAAATATTTGAGGGATCCATAAAAATGAAAAGAGTAACGTACTCCCTTGGCTCCGACATCGTCGCTCATTCCATCGATTTCCGTCTCGGTTCCCAACATCTTGAAGATTAGACCTGCAATAGAAAGATTAGATATACGCTCATCAGTCAATATATTCGATCTCTCACCAGCAGCGAAAGTAGCCTTGACGTATTCAGGGAAATAGGCTGAAGCCATTCCAAGTCCACCAGCTGTGAAGGAAATTGCGAAGAGAACTCTGAAGAGGAATGACTCTTTATCAATTGAACATTCTCTTCATCAATCTCTTCAATTCTTTCTCACTCACTTGAGTACATTCATCGGTGTCGCGTATTCACTAACAATGAGCCAATCTCCGAATCTGAATGCAGCTGCATAGAGGAAGTAGAAGATTGAGGAAGAAAATCCGTAGGAGAGACCCTGAACAAGAAAGGGATGGAAGGGTAATCGCTTTCTCTTGTTATACCTGCATCAGAGCCTTTCTAGTCGCAGTCTTGAGGGGACCATCGAGAAGAGAATTGAATCTGAATAGAGGAGAATTATGAATGAATAGATCAAAGATCAATCTTACCTCATGACAACGTTTGGTTCAAGAGTGAGAGCATGGACAGTTCTGATGTTCTCCATGGCTTCGGTTGCGATCTCAAGAGATCAAAGTTAATTTAGGGAACGTTAAAAATGATTCAAACCTTTCCAGCAGTCTCAAGATTGGCATTATCTCCACTGGCTCTATTCCTGATGTATTTGACTTGAATGGCCTGACCCACTGCACCAAGAGGGAAGATTCCGACCTGAAGTTGAGAGTGGTGAAGGAGAGAATTGATCTTTTATCTCTACTCACCATAAGAAGTGCCATTTGCCATCCATAGTAGAATGCGATTCCCAATCCACATCCGATTCCGACCACTGCACCACACACTTGACCCAGACGGAAATCTATTGCCTGCAACCAATTAGAATTATTGCACATCTTGATACCAAAATTAATTCATTATTCCTTCTGAATATGAACAAATTTGTCGTCATTCAGGTTCAGGCAGTCGGAACTCTTCTAATCTCTTCCATCATCTCACCGATTTGATCATAGGAGCATCAGTTGCCAATCGAGTGCACAGTTTACCAGGAGCGTGCTTAGGCTCGTCCATGTACGAAATCTGAACAATTTTTATTTCTTCAGTATTTCTCCGTACAGTTTGATCGAACCTGCATAGAGAGAAGATTCTTGAATACAGCCAATCTCAATCTCATAGTGAGTCTCTCAGCAGTTAGACCGAAGAAGAATGATTGAGTCATCATTGTGCATGCATTCAATACTCCAAGAGCAAGGAAGAGAAGAGCATACATATGACCTTCCCGTTGCATTTCATCAACGTCGGAATCGAGAAGGGAGAACACCTGAAGTAAAGTATTTGAATTTATGGATGAAGGAATGAACTAAGGTGCTCACATTGATGATATCAGTAAAGAATAGTGAGAAGATGGGGAAAACGACTCCTTGAATGGCCGAAGCGACGAATGCCAATGCGATGAAGCCCCATTCTGTATTTATTTATTGTTTGTTTAGAAACGAAAAGGAACTTGAAGATAAAGTGATAGGGTTAAAATACATACCAGGTCTAGCGTACTTGAGAATTCCGAAGAGAGAAACTCGTTGAATTCCTTCTGCTTCCAGTTCTGAATCAATCGATTATTCAGTGCCAATTTACAGTAGTCAATTACTGAATGCATGCAAGAAACGAAGTGGTCTACAGTGGGCGTGAATCTATCTACATAGCTACTGTATTGATATCGATCCATTCTCTAGACTACGAAGCACTTCTGATCGTGCTTCGAGATGAAGCGCACATTGGGTGGTTCCTATCCATTACTATCCCAGACCACCTTCTTTCAAAATTTTGCGATAATCTGGCTTTGTGAAGGTTCCATAACTCCTGGAATATCCTAGAACAGGGTAGAGTTAGATTGATAGTATTCTACTAGTCGTGCTAACTATATATTTCCGACTTATCAATCCATTTGACTGACCCTTCTTCAATCTTTCGAGATCTTTCTCTTTCTCTTCCACAGTAATGGTCATATCTTCTCTGGGTGATTTGGGCGAAGTTGGCTCTTTTGAGTATCGACGAGCTGACATCGGTCCTCCCTCATCCATACGGGCAGTGTCGGGCTTTTCTGAAACAATATTCCAATTGAAAGATCAAAGATCAATTCTCTGACCGTCGATATCCGTGAATACTTGAGCATTGACCAATGCATGGTAGTGTCCGTGTGACTTAAGCAATTCATCGTGTCTTCCCTTCTCAACCACCTGAGAGATCAAAGATCAAAGAGTGAAGAGGGAGGAGGGACTGACCACTCCGTCCTTGAATACGAGAATACAATCGGCATTCTTGATGGTTGAAAGACGATGGGCAACGATGAAAGTTGTGCGACCACGGGATGCCTAAGGAGATATTTCGAATATTTGAATGAGGAAGAAATATAAGACTAGAAAATCTACATAAATGGAGCCTGACTGGTCTCACTTACATTCTCGAGTGCTTGCTGTACAACTCTCTCTGAATGAGCATCGAGAGCGGAAGTTGCCTCGTCAAGAAGAAGAATCTTCGGATTTCTGCAGAGATCAAAGATCAATCCCTTCCTCCATCTCCCTTTCTCACCTAACGAGTGCTCTTGCAATTGCAATTCTCTGTTTCTGTCCTCCAGATAGCTGAGTTCCACGAGTTCCCACGAGAGTTTTCACTCCCTGCAATCAATTGTTCAATGCGGCTTATCAAAAGGATCATAAACGATCAAACAATGGATCTCAAACTCACCTCGGGAAGAGCTTGGACGAAATCGTAAGCATTTGCCTTCTTGAGAGCTTCGTACATTTCTCCCTTTGTCACGTCTGGATTACCGAATTTAATATTCTCTTCGATTGTTGTGTCGAAGAGAATTGGCTCCTGTGAGGGAATTGATTAGTGGAAGAAAAGAAGAGAAGGAGACGAACCTGAGACACGACTCCAATCGTCTTTCTGAGATATTCAATGTTGAGATCACGAAGACTCGTTCCATCAAGAAGAATCTGAGATTAATTTCAATTACTAACGAACGAATTTGTTCATTATTCGTGTCAGTAAATTATTCTTGCCTTTCCATGGGTGGGATCGTAGTATCTGAGCATAAGAGAGATTGAAGTACTCTTTCCACATCCGGATGAACCAACGAAAGCAACAGTCTGTCCAGGGGAACACTCGAGGGAAATACCCTGAACGAATTACTGGATTATCCATTTCACGATTATTCAATGGAATCCACAGAAGAATTGGATCCGGTCTCACCTTGAGAATTTCTACTTCGGGTCGATTGGGGTAAGAGAATCGAACATTGTCGAATACGATGTGTCCCTTTGTCCCAGGAGGAACGATTCCTTCCGATGAATACGAATCAATCTCAGGAATCTGCAAGTATTCTAATGTTAGTCTCCCTTTCCCTCATTCATATGTTTCTGAATCGTGAGTTCTGATCAGATTCTCGATTCTTATCAGTGTCAATAAAAAAGAATAGAAAGAGAAGCGTAGTGTGCACACTTTTGATAAGGAGAGTGACTACGAACAAACCCAGAGGAAGCACAGACCATTCTCTAGTCTATCTAGAACTATTCCCGGGAAATTACCATCCCTGTCCATTCATGGCACAAACTATCGTCGAAACGGGCTCACATGAACCAATAACTGTCAAAATGCACGAAAATCAGGAGATTCTATCGTGCAGAGTCGAAGCTCAGTGATAGATCAGAGACAAAATCAGACTCTTCACACTAGACATTCTTCACGTTTGTGACACTAAATGATATCATTCAGTTTTTCCCCTCCATCGTACCCTATCAATGATCTCATGAAGAGTGGAAGCAGCTCCTTGTGCAGCTCCAACCACTGCAAATTGAGGACCAGCTGAACCAAGGGCCATCGATCCCATCATTACTGCGAAGAAAACCTGAGAGAAGAGATTGAATGGAGAGGGGGAAGGGAATGGAGACTGACAGTCATAACAGTTCCTGCATCCATCCATCTCCATGCGACGTAATCTGTTCCCACCCAGAATGCAAGAGTGTATGATGCGAAGATGATCAGGAATGTGCATGCGAGACCTGAGAAGAGAATTGTCCATAATCTAGAATATTATTAGTTGAAGAAAGGACTGTTATCCCAATTTATCCAATCATTGGGAATAATTCGACATTCAAATGGAAATATTGACCTGCTCCGACTACAAGGGACTTCTTGATTCCATCGGCTTTACCATCTTCGAGTGCCTTTTCGTATCTGGAAAATGTCTATGATCTTTCATGTAATCTATCCCTAATTTTGGTTGTCCCCGACCCCTTTGTCTCTGCACTCAATTCACGCTCTTTCCTTCTCTTCCCTATCAGTCTCACACTATTTCACAAGCCGCAGACTACGTCACGATAACGACCGAAATGTTTAGAGTACGGCAGAAACCGCAGATCGAATTGCGAAATTTTACGCCTCCTCGTAATTTCCGGTTGATTATAACTACGAAGGAGTATGTGTACAGTGATTTCCTGGGGATTTCAACTTTTTTTCCTGGTTGAAATCTCTGTTCCAGCTCGGAAAAGCAAACAAATGAAGCAAAATATGAAGAGCATTTGAATATGTGAGTTCCACGTAGTTTAGCTATCTACAGATAGAC
Organism: Pristionchus arcanus; assembly: GCA_900490705.1. Classification (NCBI taxonomy): domain Eukaryota; kingdom Metazoa; phylum Nematoda; class Chromadorea; order Rhabditida; family Neodiplogasteridae; genus Pristionchus; species Pristionchus arcanus. The sequence continues at coordinate 77,070 of LS484864.1, read as the reverse complement.
TCATTCCCTTCTCATTTTCCGATCGGGTAGGCTCATTGCTTATGCAGAATAATCTCATGGAACATCTCTACTTTTCATAATCCGATAAAAATTGCCCCCCGTTTTGAACAACTAAACTATGGAGAAGTACAATTCAATTATTCGTACAATATGTTAAACGTGTCTTACCTTGATACTTCATGATGCTGTGCATTGAATGCATGGACAGTTCTCACTGAAGAGAGAACTTCCTCTGCGATTCCTCCTGCTATCGCATACTTCTTCGCCTCTTCTGCAGTTGCTGTTGCCATCAACTGATATTGATCTTTGATCTATGCTCTTCCATCTTCTTCCTCTACCTTAGCAATGAATGCACCACAGATGATCATGAAGGGAGAAAGAGACATCATAATGAGAGTTAGTCTGGAATGAAGAGATTGGTTAGTGATTACTCCCTCTTTCTCTTACCTCCAATCATACGAGAATGCCACAATGAATCCACCCAAGAACTGAGCTGTATACTGAATGAGAAGGGCCACTTTGTCTCCCGTTCCTTCGCGGACTCTCTCGAGGTTACTGGAAGAGAAATATTATAGGAGATAATCTATTGAGATAACTAACTCGAATAGTTTGGAAGCGAGTGTTCCAGAGTGAGATTGATCGAACCAAGCCACATCCTGTCTCAATACGGCCTTCACGAAATCTCGTCGCAGCTTGTCAGTCATTCTCTCACAGGCTGTGAGGTAGCACGAAACCTGAATGGAAAGATGGATGAGGAGTATCGAACGGATACTGTACCTGGATAGAGGCAGCAGTAAAGATGCACACTCCGACAATCGCGTATTCGATACAACTCTGAGATTATCGATTGATTATCGAATTGGAACTCTATTCTCACCTGGATGACAGAATTGGAGAAGTTATCGTAAGCAATGTCCTTATCTTCCTGAGTCGTTGCATCTAAATTATGACTTTGTAGAAGGATTCATTGAAGAAACCAATCAAATTTTCGACTTTACATGCAATTTTGAAAATTCTTGGTGGAATACTCTCTTGCTTGCTTATCAAACTTGCTTGGTCATTTTTTGCATCTTCAAATTTTCGTTTTTGAAATTACCATTTTCTTATGTTCAAATAAATCAACTTACTCATCAATTGTGTGGTGGCATCAATGAAGTTCTGTGTAACTGTACCCATTACGATAGAAAGCATCGGCATACCAAGACCTGTCAAGGGAATATTATTCATGGCATTATCATTCATCTATCTCACCCGTGATAATAGCAAGAGATCCTCCAAGAACCAAAAGAAAGACATCGAGCTTCGTCGCATATCGAAACTGCAAAAATAGTTATCATGAAAATATTCCCCTTTCTTGAAATGCCTTCCTGTGAGAAAGAGAGCTTTCACGTGTGAAGTGTTTGATCAATGATAAGCAATTTTCTAGTGTGACTAGAAAGACGAAACAAGTGAATAGAAATGCTCACCAATTGAATAAGTGAGACTTTCTTTGCCGCTTCTTTTTTCTCTTCTTCTTTCCTGTAATGAACAATTGTCAAATGTGTTTGGAAAAAAAATTGAAAAAAATTAAAATGTAATGCTTACTTAGCTAATTCCTTTTCATCGCTGACACTGTTCTTCTTCTTCCACGGAAGACGCATCAGAGGAACTGATTCTTCTAGAATTAACGAAGATCAGTGATTGAAGAAAACTAATTAATCTATTGCTGGGAACTTTCTCATTTCAGAACTAGAGATAATTGTGAGAAAATTTGATCATAATCTAAAGATCTTTCAATTCCCAGAATGGCTACAACAGATGTGGATAAACAGTAAGCAGAATTTCTCTCAATCTTCGATCAACCAAAAATGAGCGTGAAAGGAGTGAAAGAGAAGACAAAGAATGGAGAGCGCGAGTCTTTTATATCAGTGATAGTCCCCATTATGCATGGCGCTACAGATAGACATGAACTCAACACAAAACGATAATACGACCCTCTGACGGGAAATGTAGATCAAAAGATTCTGTGGATGCCTCGAATGGGTTAGATTGGAGTGAGGTGATAGAGAGATAGTATGAACCCTCTTTTTGTATGGAGATTTCTCCCTCTCGCAAGTTATCGATAAGAACTCAGTGATATCGTTCCATCAAAACTCCGCCTACTCTTATTCTTTGTCTTATGAAATGCGGTCAGCGACGTCAAATTGGGGAGGAAAGGGGTCGAATCCGTGCTAAATCATAGGATAGACATTAAGCCCAAAATATTCGTCTCGATGTTTCGTAAGCTCCTTGTAAGAAAGGGATAAGGGGGTTGCATGGTGAAGAGTCAGGAGGAAAGAAGAGGAGACAGAATGGAAGAATAGAGATACGGTAACTAGATAATCACATCATTCGAAGCGATGCGCATGATATAGATGAACATCTGCTGATTACGAGATGATAATGATAAATACAGACCGAGAAGGAAGAAGGAGAAGAGATCTGCAGACTTGTTGACTCACTTCGTTACTCTTTCTTTACCAACCACAATACAAGAAATGAAATTGTGAGAATGAATGGAATTGTAATGAAAAACTAATTGAGACAGATGAATTCTTTATTGTGTAGATAATTATTTATTACTTTAATTTGAATAGGAAATCAGACCTAGAAAAATGTGTTTTAAAAAATGTTTAAAAAATGAGATTAAAAGGGCTCATGATAAGGAATGAATCTGAAGAGATCGTCAAATTATCATGTCCAAATTGTGAGGCTCTTTGAAGGTCAAAAAATCTATAAGTGATACCTAGCAGTTAGGTATTTTTGATGGTCATCAGAAGTATGTATATCTCCAGGGATTTCGTTCTTCAACACTATGTTTTCCAGATCTTTGGATTCTCTGGCCCTCAGAAAAAAAAACTATTAAAAATGGGTGGAATTAGATCGACCCAGTAGGAGACCATAACCTCACTAGTCGGAATTCTTGTCATTCAGTGGCTGGGAGAAACGAGAGATCGTCTGTGCGTATTCGAAACATGTGCATACGCGTTTTGTCGTTAAATTTTCAAGGCTAGCAAATATTCCACAGATGCTATCTACGTATTGATAATGGGATCAACAAAACTTCATTCATTCTATCCGTCGAATTTGATTGATCAGAATGGACGAATGATTATGACGAATCAGAACTTCTAAAAATGTAACCCTTCGAAACTTATGAATCAACCAAGATAATACGTGTTTATCAAATAAAATTAAAGAGAAAATCACAGTTTTTTTTGTTTTTGCTGCAACATCACAGAATGCGAGAGCTCTAATGACGGACAAAAATGTCAGAAACTCACAAGGATAGGAAGGTGTTATACTGAATATTTATGAAAGGACTGCGGTAATGAGCTAATCTACCCGTGAATAGTTCGCAATAAAAATAAGTGGAGAGAAAGAAATCGACTTCTCCCCACAGTGCAATTAGGAAAATTGTAACTGAAGAAACAGAGGACATTTTGAAAGGTGAAGATTTTGTGTTGGAAAACATCTGTTGAATCTGCCCACTTTTCTCAACACCTCAGACCCAATTTGCAATCATTGGTTAAATTCACCTTGAGAAGTATCGCCATCCTTCAGTTTTGCCATCTCGTTCACCCGTTTGGTCTGAAATAAGTGGAATCGTCACTCATAAAATGGAAAGAATAGAGAAGCCGCGAGGGAAAAGGGCTTGGGAGAGGGGGAGGTGAGTAGTCAAACAACTTTGTGGAGGGAGCAAAAGAACAAAATTCGAGAGTTCACGGAATAGCACAACAGATTATGAGAGGTTTAGAGAAGTGAGGGAAGGTACTTCCTAGCACTGGCATGAATTGGTTAATTAGTGGAGAAGGAGATTGTGAGATGGAAAAGATCCAAGAAATCGCAGAAGAAATTCATAATGAAAAATCAGTTTCTTCATTCCGTGTTTTCTCTGGATACTTCGAACTGAGAGAGAAGAAGGAATGTGGAAACGGATCCTTCGTTTGGTCTGCCCTAGTTCAAATGGTCGAAATGTGTCTCGCATTCCTGAGTACCAAAGAAAAAGTAGTCTGGAATTTAAAATATCGGATAAAAGATAAATCATAGGACTTCATTTTCGTCTGTATGTTTCCATACTTTCTTTCAATATCAACACCCTCTTTAATGGAAAGTTCATGCGAACAAGTCATGAAGAGGATTGTCAGAAGATGAGGAATTGACGAAGGAGGAAGGGAAGTGAGGGTGGGATTGATTAATGACCGACAGAATGAATAATGAGGGAAACTCGAGAGATTGAGTGTAAAGTTCATAAGATCTTCGACAAGTGAATGAGATGAATTCGAGAATGCAGAAATCTCATGAAATCCGAGAGAATTCGCACCCAACAAAGAGGAAAATAAGCAGAGAGAATGAGAGATTGATGAAATGGCGTTAGCTGGAAAGAGCACACAAAGTTCCGACACAGAGTTTTGTCAACTCGTATGTGCGACTACATTATTAGCACGAATCGGGCATAAAAGGGAAAAGCTGAGAAGATTACGAGATCTTAGGGAATGTTGCATTGATTGGGCTAGATGGAATGAAAAGTTTAAAGAAGAGAATCATCAAATAACTCGAAATGGAGAAAGAATATCGTTGATTTCACCAGAGGTAGAGAACGGAATTGTTACTCTTTCCTGAATTGCCTCGAAAGGTCAGAACACAGAGATGAGTAGCAAGGAATGTGCTGTGGCCCTTCAAAGTGGAAATGAGAGATCTCTGGAGAAAGGGAAAGGGTTTGGAGGAGGAAGAAGGGAGGGCAAATTCAGGGGCATTTCTCGTCCTTTCGCGCCAGAAAAACAGAGATAGAGAAAGAGAGAAAGAGTAGGGAAAAGAAACTGAGAAGCGCGAGCGTGCGTTACTCTTCGTATCATTGACAACGAAAGAGGATGAATGAAGAAGGAGAATGAGGGAATCCTATGAGGGTGTCTACTCCCTCTCCTCATTCGAGATCATTTTGTGTATGTTTGTAGTGAGTCATCGATTGTGAGAGAACTCAGAGAAAAAGAGGGCTAGAGGGGGGGAGGGAGAGGTAGGATAGCTCGTTGCGAAACGTTCTGCAGAGTGTGCTTGTGTGTGGCCTCCGATGTGTTTAATCTGTAGTTAGAATAGGAAGCACAGATGTGAGAAATCTTAAGGGGAAGTAAGCGAAAAGTATGCTCACGGGAAGAAAAGTTGCAGAAACTGCCGTGGGATAACTCGGAATATGGATTGTTGACTGGACTTTACCTTGGAAGAGTGAGTAATAGGAATGAATCACTGTATACATCTCCCTACTCAGCGAGTAGCTTAGTCTAGGATTCTTTCGCAATAGGCACAGGGAGTACCTACAGCACAGTGGTTGATCGTATCGAAGGAAGGAATGACTGCGAGACGATTGAAGAATAGAGAGAAGAAGAATGCGCATTTGAATACATCACATGTCATGAACCTTTCGATGTTGTTGATTTTTTTCACGGAGAAATATAAACATCACCTTCTCCAATCTTTGAAAAGGCAAACAATTCTTTTCTCTATAACATTAATTTCTCGTTTCATATTTCTGCACATTATTTTCTGCAGCAACACCACATCTCTACATTGTTTCAATGAATGATAATTACCCTCGTCATATTGTTGATGAGATTTGAGTTTCATCCGAAATGAAGCAACTTATGAGTGTATCTACTATCAAAGTTTTCAATCCTAAAGAAAATGTCGATAATAAGTATTCTTCAACGATCTATCTACGTCAAAAAATCTTAGATACAGATGCAATATTCAAGAGGAGATGATAACAGATACGTGTGGGAAAATATTTTTGATCTTGAGCATCTTCTCAATTAATCTTCGAATAATTACAATACAAGTGATTCTATATGAAGACTGCATCGGCTATTAGAAGCTTTTAGACAATTGCAGCACCCGAAAAAAAATGAAGAGATAGGAAAAAAGTTTTTTTTTCATATATATCTGCATTATGAATAATTTGAGTGAAATATTTATTGTATATTTGAGGTGATCTCCAATGTAAAAATATCACGAAACTTATCCATCAGATATCACGAAACTTATCCATCAGACATTAGAAGTCTTAGAAAAGCTGTGAGAAAATGTGTGGAATTTGTGGTCATAGAAATAGAGAAATCTTTCATCATATTACGGTGTCCTATTCGTCCACCTTTGGCTATTCGTCTGATTCATCCTATTCTTGCTATATATATCCCGTGCTAATTTATATGTAACTTTATAATATGATTTCATGAACTTAAAAGTTCTCTTGAAAAATTGAGCCGTATTTTGATCCGGCAAATGGCGTTGTAAACATCGTAGAAAATACCGTACTCGCACGATCATTTATTTCGACTTCGTCGTTCGCTGATCTTTCATTCCAGTTTTACTTAAGTTTTACATAGTATTTTAGCACTTGCAACCGTTCACTTTATCAGATGCGGTCGGCCCTTCGATTGGTCGTCCGCGAGCTTGCTCCAAACGGACGGTTTCAGCCGAAAACTACGACTTTTCTATTGCGATCTTCCCCATCCACTTTCAATTATGTTCAAGATCGACCGATCAGCAGCCAGTTCTTGGTTAGTTCCACTTCTCTGTCGTTCGCACTGCGCCTATCACTGTATCTTTCGATGGCATGATGATTTCCTTGCAATAGAATTTAGCTATGACGAAAGTGTTTACGTGCAAATCTCTTGTTATCGTGCAAGAAATAGAAAATCTTGTTTATTTCTTGTTTATATTTCGTTTAAAATATCCGAAATAATGGTTATTCGTTAAGATTACGAATCTCAATCAGCATCGGTGTCTGCATATTTCCCGCCCCTGCCGAGAGGAACAACAGAAAGAACAGCAGAATGATAAGGTGAGTGTTCTCGTTTATTCACTTTGTTTCTTCCTTATCGTTCCATGTGATAAGTACTCATTACATCTCATCCATACAGAAAAAGAAGTGGAACTTCCATCTCACGATGACCGACGAGCAGAAAATATCGAAGAAGGAGAAAATCGATGCTGCTGCCATGGTAACAATTTGATCTATCAATGAATAGATTATCCTCTACCTCGTTGCAACTATTCTAATTGATGCGTCACAGGAACAACCACCACCCGGTATTTTCGGCAAGGTGAAGTACTATCTGAAGAGGTTAGTGATTCGATTGATTACTTTTAGGTTTGTCTACAGTATCCTCTATCTATTGGTAGTCTTTCAGATACTGGTACATCGCCATTCCTGCTCATACAGTTTCGTGCACCAGTTGGTTCATTGCATTGTATGCACTCGTTCACAGGTACGGTATTATGATTTAATTCTTGATCAATTTTTCTGCAGACATTTTTTATACTGTAGACATAATTTGATCTTTCCCTATTGTAGTGGTGTTGATGTACCCGCTCTGCTCGAAACACTCCACATGCCAGATTTGATCATCGAGAAGGTTTGTGTTCAAATTGATTTCCCCCCTCCCCTATAGTTTCGGTTTTGTTGATCCCTTGAATTGAAAGAGATAAAAATCAATAATATTGTGAATGTCAGGTGAAAAACACTCCTCCGAGTGCAGGAGTATTCGTAGTCGCCGCCATTCTCTACAAGGTATGTTATATATCGCACTCATCGATTTTTTGGGGTTGGAAATCATCACGGTTTTCAATTTGATGACATTTTGAATCCAACATGATGCTATCTAATATAATTGTTATTTGCAGGTGGTGATTCCCCTCCGATACATTACTACTCTTGGTATAATTCAAGCGACTTTCTGGACAATGAGAAGAATGGGAAATCTGAAAACGGCTAGAGAGGTACATTCATTAAACATCAAAATATGTGAAATGTAGAGTTTCATATAAAAATGCGAAAGAAATATATGATTGCACCCATAAGAGAAAACGGTGGAATACAACCTATGAAGAATTTCCCCTATCCTCATCTAGCAACTATTGCCTGAAATGTTAAAATGGTTGATTGATTAAAAGTGAAGAGATGGATATGAACATGAGAAATTGCAGGTGGAGTACAAAGTACGAATTGATTATGAGGCGTGGAAACTGAAACCATGGGGACGATCGAATCAATACAATGAGCAGGTACCGTAACCTTTATGGAGTTCAAAAATATAATAAAGTGATTGGTATGAATTATTTTGTAAGTAATGATGTTGCAGGAGGGAGTTCGTGCTTACACGAGAAGGAAGAGTGAAGAATTGAAAGAGAAAGTTGAGAAGGAATTGAAGAAAGTTGAGAAGACTGAAAAGAAGCAATGATTCGATGAGTGTATGTACAATATTTCTTGTAGAAAAGTGACTCCTAATTCGAATCCTTTTATTTCCATTGGTCCGAAACGGGATGTCTAATAGCTCAAATTTTTGTTCAGATTTATTCGTTAGAGTAGGTACTACTAGTTCGTTTTCTTGTTACGAAGGTTTCATTATTCTCCGCTAATATCTTCGTTTGTTTCCCTGTTATGTGCACTTGCTATTACTGAATCATAATATTTCCAGGTCTCAGAAATAAAGTTTTTCTAATACAATTATGAATATAGAGACCAACTGGCTTCCGCACCCATAATATGCCTTATTCGAATTTTCATTAAAAAAACGTAGCACTTTCAATCGAGAATTTTTTGGGGATATCTACACTGCTTGAAACGGTTGTTGTATCCCAATATTGAAATGGATAACTGTTGACTTGATAGATATATCTGGTCCTCATCAGTGCATGCAGTGTGCTCGTCTATTCATCTCTCGTGCAATGGCCTCTACAACATCAGCCAGATCTCCCGCCCTCATTGGAGTGTGTCAAATGACGAATAGTAATGATATGGAAGCTAATTGGAAGGTATCCCATCCAAGAGAAGCATCATCGTATCTGAGATCTTGCAGGTTGCACAGGGTTTCATCGAGCGAGCGGCAGAGAGAAAGTGCAAGGTGAGTTCAATGGTGTCAGTGGTGAAAATGCTGGATCTAGGTATAGCAACAACGACAATATGAATATCACTCTGGATGTCTATCCCATCAATTGTAGATGATTTTCTTCCCCGAGTGCTTCGATTTCGTCGGAGTGCAGAAGGAAGATCAGGTGAGAGAAAGAGGAAGACAAAACCTGGATCTTAGATTCGAACGATGCTTTCCATTGTAGATTACGATGGCATTCGATGAGTCAAATTCCTTCCTCACTCGATTCAGAGATGCTGCTAAACAACATGGATTGTGGATGAGTCTCGGAGGATTCCATAATAAGGTCAGAGATCTTAGATGCTGTGATACTTATCACAAATTCTCCATTGAAGTTGAATACATCGTGATAATTTTCCAGGACCCTTCTGGTTCCCTCCCGTGGAATTCTCATATTGTGATCGATGCAACGGGAGAAACGAGAGCGAGATACGATAAACTCCATCTATTCGATTTGGAGATTCCCGGAAAAGTGAGCGGTGGGGGAGGTGTTCGATAGGAAGTGGTGATTGCAGGTTCGTCTAATGGAAAGTGAGTTCAGCAAGGCAGGAAAGGAAGTGAGATATTTTTTGTTTCTCCTATAAATTTGCCATTTTGAGAAAGCTACATGTGAAGCAAAGTATATTTTTTTGTCTGGAAAGTAGGAAATTGCTTTATCAAGTATTAATCAATTCCTCAATCAGATGGTCCCTCCTGTCTCCACTCCCATTGGTAATCTTGGCCTATCCATCTGCTATGATCTACGATTCCCCGAGTTGTCCATCTGGAATAGAAAAGTGAGTGTGTTTGGTGTGAAGAAAAAATACATTTCAGGAGATCTCATTGTAAACAAAAGTAGAGAACATTGTTATAATATTTCAGGCGGGTGCTCACATTCTCTCGTTCCCCTCTGGATTCACTCTCACAACGGGACTCGCCCATTGGGAGGTCAGACTAAGAATTGCATTATAGAACGAACGCGTTTGAATTTCTTATATTCGTCGTGATCTTTGATCTCCCTCTCTCTCCCTCCTTCCCTCTCTCCAGTCTCTCCTCCGTGCTCGTGCTATCGAGACACAGTGCTACGTAGTGGCAGCTGCACAGACGGGAGTGCACAATCCGAAGAGAAGCAGTTACGGTACGCCCATTACCGTAGTCAGGTAGAGGCAATCAATATTATTGGCAGGACACGCAATTGTGGTCGATCCATGGGGTGCAGTGATTGGACAGTGCAGTGAAAGAGTTGGAATGTGTTTTGCAGAGATTGATATCGATTATCTTGAGGTGAGGAGAGAGGACTCATCGATATGATAAGTATCTCCTTGTTATCAGGAGATTCGTAAGACTCAGCCAGTCTTCTCCCATCGTCGATCTGATTTGTACTCTCTCCATGTTAATGAGAGAAGGGAAATTGGAAGTGAGATAATGGATCGGTGGTCTGTAATAGAATGATAACTTCAGATGAATCTCTTCCCTTCGGTAAATTCCCGATTCCTCCATCTCAAATCTTCTATCGATCAGCTCATTCTTATGCATTCGTCAATCTGAAACCAGTGCTTGATGGACGTGAGTTGAATTATCGAATGATGAACACTCGAGTCAAAGGGTGCGACTAATGATTCGATGATGTGTTGTTTGTGGAATAGATAGGAGTGGCAGATCCCTATTTAGCCATAATCGTCTCGTTTCGTAATTGATCTCACAGTGATATATGATCATGTTGATCTGCTTAGACTGTTCCATTGTTCTCTCTCCTGCCCCTCCCTTCCCTCCCTTGGACAATCGAGAGTATATCGAACGGCAGCTCCTTCAATTGACATGGAAGAGGAGAGGGGGGATGACCTATCGATAGGCACTCCTTAGCCGGTTCCCCTCTCTCGGTGATCTAATGAGTCATGTCCAGTGATAGGGGACGGATGAGAAAACAATATGAATGGGAATTTAGGGGGGGGGGTGGGCAGTTATGACAAGACTATCCTGTATAGAGATGGAATGGGGGAGTACACACATACGGGTTGTGAGGGATGAGTTCGGAATGAAGTTATACCGGGAAGCCCAATGGTTTTAATTTCATGAACTTGAGAGTTTTAGGGCAGAAATAGAATTCCATTAAATTGCCTAAATTTCAGATGTATTGGTGGCTCCTTGTAAGCAAGTGGATCGATTGACTGATCTCACAGACGAGGAAACTGCCGATCTTTTCTGTCTCGCGAAGAAGGTACAATAGATGAGGAGGGAGATAATTGTAGATTAATCAATGGATTGGCAGGTTCAAAAGATGCTGGAGAAACAGCATGGAGTTGATTCGTCGACGGTTTGTGTGCAGGATGGACCACAATCGGGACAGACGATTAAGGTGAGGAAGAGAGTCTAGAGACTTCAGATTATGATGATGGAATGAAGAAAAACGAAAACTAGCATTACTTTTGGAATGCTGTATGAGTTCCGCGATTACCTAAATTAATTGTGTTTCACTTGAGCACGTCCATGTCCACATTCTTCCCCGTCGCAAGGGTGATTTCGGAGGATCGACGGATACAGTATACGCTGAATTGGCTAAGCACGATAGGTATGGTAGATGGACTGATTATCGATTGATTATTGATTCCTTCAGAGATGATCGTCCTCCTCGCACGAATGAACAGATGTCAGAAGAGGCTGCTCGATACCGTAAGATCATGAATGATTGAAGTATCGATCCATCGGATACCGTAATCATGCCATAATTACCGTATTCCACTTGGGTGCTGCCCTCAATGTCAGATTGTATGTAGGTTGTATAGTTCAATGGGTTTGTGATATTGACAGTGATTGATAAATTCTTTTATTTTTATGAAGTGATGATCGATGGAAGAAAAACGAGAATCGTCCTGCTCATCTAATTATGTCGTGATCTAACTGTTATTTTAGCCATTGGCTTGGATCGAAATGGAAGGGAAAAGAGTGAAATGGATAGAGAGAAAGGAACAGCTGGATTGATGTTCCCTGTTGAGAAGAGAAGAAAGAGAGAGAGAGGGGAGATACGAGATCACTTACCCAATCCCGAGATTACTCAGAGAGGAACGAGTCGAATGCCAATTGAATGGAAGATATCGTGCAATCACTGGAAATTCCATGATTGAATAAGAATAGTAAGAGATTAGATCAGTCCTATCAGAGAATATAACTCAGTTCATTCAGTCCATTTTTTTCCCTTCTTAATGGCTGAACGCGGAACTTCCTTCATTCTCCATCACTCAATCTTTCTCTCTTTTTGTCATTTGCCAGTGAGTGCTCACAGTCCTGTCCACTTTCTTCTGTACTATAATGGACCCATTTCTAGACTGATCAGACTAGAAACTCGTTGTAGAGAAGGGAAGGATCGAGGGTTCTTTCGTACTCTAGAAGCATTGAAATGGTGAGTGCCGACGGATTAGATGGAAGGCAGGCTAACCATCCTGAGATTATCTCCAAATGGGAGGGACTGAGATAGGGGCAAGAGCGAGAGGAGGCAGCTTTCCCTCTCCCCTCCCTGTCCCTCCCCTCCCCTCCCTCCATATCTCGACGTTTTCTTGTTCTAAACTCCTCCTTTGGCCTCCTCCTCCTCCATCTTCTCCTTTCCATCCTGGCCATTCGTTCCTTCAATTGTCCATCTCTATCTCTCTTCTCTCAGAATGGCTCCAGGACGGGGGTTCCTTCAGTCTACGATACTTCTGGCTTCTATCGCAGGGATTACTGTAGCTGATGGAGTGAAAGATGAGCAACTTCCGAGATACAAAGTGCGTTTAGTCAATGGCCTCTTTCTCATGGATGATTCCTAGTTCCGATCAGAGAAAGTGAACATTTCTTCACATCTTTCATTTTATGAAGTCCGTTCGAAAAGGTTCCAAGCAGGGGCAAACTTAATCCAATTCATCGAACCTTCATCTCCCACAATCTTTCATTCGCATCTTGGCTCTTTCCTCGATTTGCATCAATCTTCACACTATCTTCTCTCTCTCTTTCCTTCCCATGGCCTCTCCTTGTCCAAACATATCTTGCCCGAAATATTGTATGCATAATTTGTGGATGGGATCCATTGTAAATCGTAGGCAAACGAGAGTAGATTCCCTATTGAAGAATAGGAATGGGAATGGGACTAGAGGGTTCAGAGGGGGGAATATAACTAATGATGGTGTGTTTCAAGTTCCGTCACTCTTCAACCAATCAGCATTCTTCTGAGTGGATTGCTGGCCCTAATGGATACCTCTATCAGGTAAGAGAAGGAAGAGGAAAGGGGCCGAGAAATTAGTCTGCAAGTGGGAATTGGTCTTACGAGATCAGGGACGAAAGAAAGAAACGAAGTAATCAATTCAGTTCCACATTGGAGAACAATCTTGGTTGGCAGCTCGTGAATTTTGTCTAGCTGAGAATGCTGATCTCGTATCGATTAGATCAAAGGATCAAATGGTATACAATCTGACCATTCTTTCTTATCCACAAGTTCCCTCTTCAGGATTGGATTCTTCAACACTACGCTCCCATTCATCCTTCGTTCGATGAGAGATACGTTCAGATTGGATTAGTATCTGTATCAGATGCTCCTGTCTTCTCATGGGTCGACGGATCAGAAATCGATCCATCGTTCATCGAATGGGCATCCGAACCGAAAGAAGGAAATCGATGCGGGCTCCTCAGAGTTAACCAGAAGAAGGTATTGTAGTCTATTCAACCAATTGATTGATTATGATGCCTTCAGGTAGAGAATATGGACTGTGACGAATCCGGTTCGACCCTTCACATCAATCGATTCATCTGTCAACGATCGAATTCCGTTCATCAGGAAGTGGGTCTCGATGGGAAGATACCGTAACCGAGATGAATCGATTTCAGCAGCAACGAAGCAATAATTACGTCTGGAGGAAACTGGAGAGTCTTCTCAATTACTTCGGAGTTGCAGGAGAGAAGGAAAACAATTCCCATACGAAGAAGGACGAAGAAGATGATTACTGGCAGGTTGATCTTTGATCTTTAGAGAATATAAAATGATCTTTGATCTTTCAGGCAGTTGAGACTTTGACTGAAGAAGAGAAGAAGATCTTCATCGAAACTGCAAAGAATCTGACTGCAACTGTCGAGGTAAAAAGAGAGAGGGGAAGATAGATCAAAGATCATTATTTCAGCCTGAGCGAACAACTGTAGCTGAAGTGGAGGGAAGTGGCGTTGAGGTACGTTATCTTTCCTCCAAAGATTATATGATTGAAAGGTATTCTCTAGGGTTCACTTTTTTAGGCGGTGAATATTCGACCTGAAACTAATAGAAAATCATTTCTGCCCGCGCGGGTTTTACCTATAGGTCGGAATGTAATGAGATGGAATATTTTTAGGTTACCTGAAAGAAATGTAAAATCCATTTCTCGTTCTCCCAGATTCGGAGTGCGGTTAAGAATCGAAGAAAGAATATGTTTCAATATATTTCAAAACTGTTTCATTTCAAAAATCGATTATTCTCTAGTGATCAGGTCACCTAAAACCATTTTATAAAAAGCATTTTACCTGATCAGGTAAAATCGACCGGGCTTTTTACCTGATCAGGTGGAATGACCTGAAAAAGTGAACCCTAGTATTCTCATAACCATTCTGCCTCTTGGAACGTGGTTCTCAATGTATAGATTAGACCCTCCACTGGCTTCTCTTATCCTCTTGTCCGAGACATCGTAATTACCTCTTTTTGCCATTTCTCTCCTCTCTTTTCCTTACCCGTTCTATCATCAAACTGGCCTTGCGTAGTCCCTTTCACTCTCACCCATCCTCCCCTTCCTCCTCCTCCTCCTCCCCTTCCTCCCCCCTCCCTCTCCCTCCTTCCTCCCCTCTCACCCTTTCCCTTTTTTGGTTGTCTTTTCTCGAACAAGAATCGTGGATGAGTACGAGTGAATGTCTCTTCTCTCTCTCTTCAATCAGAGTGAGTGAGAGAGTAGAGTGAATGGAGAGAGTGCAGATACAATCTGGTCATTCTTCATCTTATTTGCATAACAGTGAGAATTGCAATCGAGATCGTTCGGCTTCGTTTCACTTTTGGGACGGAGAAAAGAGCAATGAACAGAAAAGGAAATAAGGAGAACTTGTGTAGAATTAGAATGAGATCCGGAATACGGAAGAAGGAAGAAATTGATTGAGTTTAGTCAGGAGGAACGAATAGGACATTCACAGTACATACGATGGAATTGAGAAAAAGATATGATTGAATATAATGATGAGCTAATGATTACAATTTACATTGCAGGAAAAATCGATTAGTGAAGCAAATTCGGCATCGAGAGAAGAGAAGACGCTCGATGAGAAAATTATTGAGAAGAAAGATGAGGTAAGCAAAATAGAAAAATTGTGGGGATTTGGATTCTATGTAGAAGAAAATATAACATTTTGAGAAGATATTGTATGAAACAGCTGATTGATCAGAGTATTGGAGAATGAAAATCATTAGCAAATCAAAGATCAAAATCTATTATTTTTAGGGAGTGAACGAAGTGCCGAAGAAAGAAGAGCAGAATGAAGTGGTGAGTTATTACCCTTTTTGAAATTCCTAGGAGTGCTCGAAAGCTGTGAGATTAGAAAGTTAAAGGAGGAAACATTGACTGTTCTCAAGGATGGAAAAGAAGAAGTGAAAGCAGAAACGGCCATTCTTCCAGTGAGAAAACAGAAGAGAGAAGAAGATGATGAATTGAATAAGGTACCCATTTCACCCGTTTGATCCGTGATCTTAGACTAGAATAAAGAATAAATTGCAGCCTCTTCCTCTCCGTGAACTCCTCGATACAGAAGAAGGATCGGGCTCATCCATCACTGATAATGCAAATATCGAAGTTGTTCCTGAAGGTATTATTCATTTATTCTTCCTATGAGAAGTAATCGATTGGTATCGTGTAGATGCTGATCTTCTTGCTTCTCCCACTCCTTCGAATGAAGCAGATATCGATAAAATGATTGAGAAAATGGAGAAATTACTCGATAATCTACAAGGAGAGAAGAAAGAAATTGGACCCATTATTATTGAAAAGGTGAGAGAGTTATTCGTATATGTTCATTCGATGTTGTCTAGGCCACTCCTGCTCCCATTGACACTTCCACTCTTATTCCCATTGGACCAATCATTATTCAGAAGGTTTGAGACAATGAATCTATTTTGTCCATGGGAAAAGTGTTCAGGCAAAGGAAGGAATCATCGATACGCAAGATGAAGATTCAGCAAAGGAATCTCTTCCCGAGGCAGAATCTATTGAAGTTTCGAAAGAGAAAGTAGATGAGAAGAAAGAAGAAGTGAAGAAAGACGAGAAAGAAGAGACGAAGAAAGAGAAAGAAGAAGAGAAGAAGGATTTGAATGAAGATGAGGTAGTCAGATTATCTGCAGAAGTCAAAGAAATGCTCAATGATGTTGCTAAACAATTGGATTCGATTGAGGAATCACTTATGGTTGAAGAGAAGCTTCTTACTAACAGACTCAATCTATAGATATTGAATAGATGAATAGATCAGTCATAGTAACTACTACCTCACGAGTAACCAATGCACTGCAATAACCCCGTGATTATTTTCCTTTTCTCATTGCACTCTCACACGCTAATCCGAATCAATCGATAGTCGCTAGTCTCGTTTACAGTAGTCTATTGTATAGTTTATGAGTTATTGATTGGCATGCTCATCAGTTGTCTCACTATCGATTGATTTGGTTGTGCATGGAGTAAATTTATTATTGTTTATGCATGAACTTCGCATGTTGCACTACCATACAGCATGGCATGGAATAATTATAGAAATATATATGGAATAATCATGGTGTGAGACTTCTGTAATTGAAGCATTCATTGTAGGACTCAGATCTACTGGGAAATCTCGAGAGAACAACCCTTGCTTCTACGGAGAATAAGGTGCATTTAGACACGTTTACGAACAATTGTTGATACCCAGTAGGTGCAAAGTAGTTCGAAATAATTATTTTCCCGTGATGAGAACACATTCGAATCTGCAGACTTTATGATTGATCTCTTTAGAAATCAACGGATGACGAGCACAAGGAAAGACTTGAGAGTGATTTTACCCATGAGAATGAATTAGAAGAAATGGAGAAATTGGCAGAGGAAGTTCCCACTCCAAAGAATGAAATGAATGAAGGAAATGAATTGGATTGCGATGAGAAAGAGGTTTGTTATGTCTACATATTACCAAGATTAGTGTTCACTATTTTATGAAATTGGTACTCATTCAGGGAAATGTCCATCTTGAGTCATCGGATGGAGAGAAGAGAGAATTGAGTGAAGAACAACAGAAACAATTGGCTGAATTCCTCTCGCTTCTCCGTGTATTCCTCAAGACTGTACGTATTTTGAATTATTTTGCAATATTTGGTCAGAAAAATACATCTGTTTGGCAAAGCGAAAATATGATAGTGAAGCAGAAATAATTAATTAAATATCAGGCTCGTCACGATGATCTTCGATCTGTGATTGATGATCATTCTAATCTTTCATTGATCGAGAGAATGAAGAAAGCCATCGCAATTGCTAAGGAAAGAGAGGTTGAGAAGGTAAACAATTGAAAATTTATCCGAGTGAAAACCTGGAGAACGTGGATTTAGTCCTAATATTCGTATAATTCAGCAACAATTAATGTCGTCGATGACTCCTTCTGAGGTTGAAGAATTAGATAAGAAAGAGACATCATCTCTTATGAGTGATAGCGAAAGAGAACAAGTTTATGAAGAGATCAAGAATGCAATTAAGGTATGAAGAAAATAAACTCTAATTATGTGGAAAGTATCTAGACAGTCATTCTTCATTCTATCATCATTCTAGGAAGGAATAATGCATGACACTCTCGATGCGACTACTGTAGCTCCGAATGTGATCGAATCGATAACTGAACAATCTACTACAATCGTACCCGTATTGGAGGAAACGACGATCATTCCTGTTGAGACAACTACCGTATCTATTGAGAATCCCACAACGAGAGAAGGAAGAGTGAGAATAAGGATTAGAACATTGGCTGAAGTATTGGAAGAGGAGAGAAGCGAGAAGGTTAGAACAAATAATCTTCAATAATTAATCTGTAATGATTTAGGAAAGGACTGAGAAAGAGAAGGAAAAAATAAGATTGTCAGAAGAGAAAATAAGTGGAGCAGTGGAGAAAGAAGTGAAGAGAGAAAGAGACAGTCAGGTATTACGATGAGAATATTTTCAAAACTGAAATACGAAGTACAGATAATTCCTCTTCGGACGTTGGAAGATCAAGAAGAAATCAACCAGAATGAGGTATCTAGAAATAACAATTCACTTCGATTCTTTGATTTTAAACGGACATTGAACACTTGATGAGAAATTAAAGAGTTTAAAGTAATTATGATTATCAGATAACAGTGGCGACTCCATCTCGACTTCGATTCGCAGGAGTGAAAACATTTGTGATTGAGAATGAGAAGAAGATGATTCCTGTCAAAGATGTCGATTCCATCAGGTAGGTCAATTTTGTGAATAGCAAGGAGTGTTTAATAGCAATTGAAATTGAAAAAGAAAATTTTTATTATTCTGAAGCCAAGAGAATAATTCATTCGTGGTCGAACCAAATAAATAACTTTACAGTGTACTTCAGAGTCAAGAATTGGCAAGAAAACAGAAGAGTGACGAATTGAGAGTAAGTTATATTCAATGATTATTCACCAATAATCACAACAAAGAGATTTATACTTTACGATGAAAAATATTAGATCATTGTAATTCTTGAATTTGAGCATAAACTGGAGGAATCTCTTGCACTTCGAGCAGCGATGAGAGAAACTGTGAGAAGAAGAAATGAACAATTGAAGAGAAGAATTGAAGAAGAAAGAGAAGTGAGAAATTAATGTGCTTCTTTCCAGTCATTTACCCTTGAATTTTCAGTCATATTTCCTAAGTGGTCATCGTGTGAAGAGAGATGTCTATTCAGATGAAGAGAAAATGAAAAGAGATCAGGTGATCATTTCGAGAGAATGAATTCATTGATGGAATATGATTACAGGCTCGCAATCGTATTCTTGAGAAGGAAGAGAAGGAATTGGAGAAGCTGAGAAAGAGACTGGCTGAAGTTAGAGTGAGATAATTTGGATTTAATTCAGTGATGGCAGCGATTATTTTGAGGAGGAGAACGAGAAATTAGAGAAAGATCTGGACATTGCTGAAGAAATTTCAATTACTACTGAAAGCCCGAAAAAGAAGAAAATAAAGAATGCAGAGAAGGTAAGATAATTCGTTTTTTATTTGGTGGCAAATTATAAACAAATATTCAGAAGGTCACTCGTAAGCCATCGACGAAAACTACGACTGATTTCACTACGACTCGACCACTTTCTCCATTTGAGAAGAAGATGGACACTAATCATGTAAGGATCACTTAAAAATGATAGATTGATACATAAGAATGATTAACAATACGAATATTTCAGCTATTGAATATAATCTCAAAGATGGAAAGGGAACGACCGACTGTGATCGATAGATCAGCAGTGTCAACTATGGATAGAGTATTTAATAATATAGGACAGGAAATGCATGAGCTTCTAGTTGGATAATCTTAGAGACTACCATCGTTAATCAATCTAAGCTTAATTATATTCCAATTTAATAAGCGTGTCGTGTGTATCATTCCTACTGTATTCTTCGTGCAATATTTCATGTCTTCTTTCGCCTATTCCCCTATCAGGTATCCATCGCTCACAGCACAAAAACATTCCCAGATTTCGAATGGATAAAACGAGTTAATAATCTTTAAGTACAACACATATCATAATGAATCAGAAGAATGCATTGCTTCCTAAGAATCTTTTTTTTATTTACAGCTTTTTTTCAACACGATAATACAAAATCGGGTAAGAAAGGCAAAATAAATAGAGAGTGAGTGCAAAAATAAACAATCTCCAAGAATCGACATCGCTGCTCATTTTCTTCTTTTTTTCTGAACTTGTAGTCGGCTCCTGAAATAATGTGATAAAATTACTCTATCAAGTACTTTAGTTTACAACTACTCTAGAATACTGGATTTCAAGATCTGGTATCCTACGACTTTGGCGAACTAACCTTCGTCTTCATTGAAACGATAGACGAGTCCTAATAAGAGGGAAAGAGGCGCAAGGACTACCAGAGAAGAACCTGACGAATAGGACAAGTTAGTACCTATTGGCAACAAATATGAACGTATCAAGTCCCGTTCGGCTTTAATTTCGAATACTACATATTGCCCACCTACGCTAAATTTTTGGAATCGAATTGTTTTTGTTTGCATCATATAAAAAAATCGAATCGAAAGCTCTGACAAGCTAGGAAACGATATTTTTCTGATATAAAAATACGATTATGGAACGTACTTCACACTGCAACACTGCTCCGCCCAATTCCGATCCGTGTACTTCATAAGCGGAGTGACTGTAAAATATAGGTTAGACCCCCATCGAATGAGTTTATAATCGTCAAATGATCTACGACATGACACCTCACCGGTTGGAGAAATGGACGAATGAGCGACGCTCTCGGTCGACTCTCCCGTTGTCCCGCGGCAACTGTCTCCATTGATTGGATTCGCTCCTTGGCTCGTTCGACCTTGTCCCTCAGTTTCGCGAATTCAGCCTTCTTTTTCTCATATTCATTCTTCTTTCCATTACACTCCTCGTTCGCTTTCTTTATCTTCTCATCCATTTCCTCCATTCCTTTCGTCGTCTTCTCCAGAAATTCCTTGCAGTCCTTTAGATTCTTCGTCTCCAGTCTGATTCTAACTTCTCCCTCTCCTTCTCATTCTCTTCCCATTTCTCCTTAATTTCATTAAGTCTCTTGTTGTTCTCTTCCATCTTTTCCTTCTTCATTCTCTGCAATTCCTTCTTCTTCTCCACCTCAACCGTCTCTTTCCTCATTGTCTCCAACTCATTCTTCAACATCTCCAGTCTTGCCGATGATGTCACCAGCTGCTCTTCGTGCTCCTTAATCTTATTCGCTGTCTGCAGTATACCATCTTCGATCCTCTGAGCTCTCTCCATTTCCATCCCAAGTTTATCCGCTACATTATTCTCTGCCTCTGCCAACGTTATCAGCTGCTTCTCCAGCCGTTCCTTCCTTTCCGCCTCCTTCTCTGCCATCTCGTCTTCAATTGTCTGTGTTGATATCGATCGAGTTACGATATCGCTCTTCTTTCCTTTTCTCTTTCTCCTCATTTCCTCACGTTCCTCCTCTCTCTCATCCATGTCTAACTGTTTACTTCTCTCGGCTTGCATCTTATCTCGCACTAGTTCTTCTTTTGTGGGAGAGGCCGGGAGAAGAGCATCGGGCTCATCTACGTCGTCCGATGTCGATGCATCTCATGAGGGCGGTGGAATGATGGGCGGAGTGAATGTCGATGGGGGAGTGAACGTGGAAGGAACAGTGGAGGTGGAAGGGGAAGTGGAAGGAGGAGTGGAGGTGGAAGAGGATGCTGCATCGATCAGTGAGGAATTGTGATGATCGAGCAGAGAAGAGAGTTCTGCCTCGCTCAGTTCCCGATTGACGGATTAATCCAGAGTGTGAGTCCTTCCTCCTCCACTCATCATTCCATCCATTAGCCTAAATATATTTGAGCTTTATACCTTCTCACTTCTGATGATGTAACACCCGTATTGTTGATCGACTCGCCCATAAGCACGCGCGGCGGTGCACGGTTTTGTTTTAAAGAAAACTCAGTAACTTTCACTCAATGAAACCTTGATCTTCGTAATCTATGCGCTTCGCCGAGCATGCATATGAACAAGACGATCACGTATGGGATTGTGTCGTATAGTCACGTAGATATAATGAACTCTGTAGTTCGTGCTAATCTTTTTCTCTGTTCTTTAGCCTAAATTCTTTAGGTTTATATGCAGGTATATTGGAATTGTACTCGAACTGTGGAACTATTTAATTCCCAACGATTCAATCATTTACGTCGCATTACGTATTTACGTATTTTGTTCATTATTTCAATATTTGTTTATGTTTCGCTCGTTTTATTTTTTTAAGAACTTTTATGTGAGCGTTTGATCTGTTTCATGAGGGCAATGGCATGTAATAAGGATTAGCTGATAAATATGTTCAATTTTGTAATTAAGAAACAGATTCTGAATAGTCCCAATTTTACAGGTAATATCGGAATTGAATCGAATTCGAAATATACTATCAGGGATGAATAGTACTTGGGTCCAATTCACCACATTGAATCCTAAGACCCCTTTTTTAATTTACCGAATTAATTGAGAATATTCCAACATAACCTCACAAGTAGAAAAAAAACATTCAAAAGCGAATGCAAAACAAAATGGAGTGAAGCAAAATGTCTACTGGCCTACTCTCTCTCTCTCTCTCATTCTCATTCAAAACTGTTCTTTGGCAGCTTGGTAGATATATTACGCAAATATTTGTCACTCAAACGTTTTAGCAATGGCCCACATGACAAATTTTTTTGCAATAAGAAACGAATCATTAAAATGTGAATTCTAGTTCATTCGGGTTCGAATAATATAAATAGTGAAAATATAAATTCTCACACAATGTGAGGACTCCAATCGGAAAACCAAAGGAAATAGAAATTAAGGGTTCTTATACAAGTAAATTTGAATTTCGCTATAAATGAAATACCTGGATTTAGACGAAGATGAACAAGTCTCACGAGGCATTATTATCTGAAAATGAAGAGAAATTGAAAAGAAGGATTAAGAACAGTCAATCATATCGCGAAGCGTCATGCCGTCAGCAATTACAGGTATAAAAATAAATATCAGCCTAATGATAAACTATTCATAATCAAATAGAGGATTACATTTGCAATCTAGTAATGGAAATGAACAATCACAACAATGCGATAGCTTTCTAGAAAGGAATAGTCCGTCTCTTCATTCTTCGTGCTCTCTCTCTCTCTCTCTCTCTCTCTCTGCATTCTGAACGGTGGCTGAGTACGCAATATGATGAGACGGATTCTCCATTCTGAATGATATACCCTAGATACAAGCAGCCAGTCATGATGAATACACGAAAGAAACAAAGAAAGGCAGAACTGGAGGGAGAGAGGAATGGTGGTGAGATGCAAATAGCGTATGCAAATTGAATAGAGTGGTGGGAGGGAGAGATGAGGCAGCGGAATCTCACGTATATTGATATGGTAATTTGAGGGTAGGAGAAGCATCCCTCGATGCATAAACAAAAATCGCAGAATCAGAAGTATTTTAAAATTTACTTCTGACACAGAAAGATTTTTAAGGTATTATCACGGGAAGATTTCAAATCTATATTTTCTTCCTTCCATTTATAGTTGATGCGCATATTAATTTATATTGTTATTCATACAAAATGGAGTGAAAATCATACGAGGACGAATTCAGATCGCCTATTCTAATTCTCTCAATTGCATCACTGTCGTTAGTTTGTTCCCAAAGACTTTGAAAAGACAACTATTGTTGTTCTTCTGTGTTGCAGAGAAGAAGAATGAGTTCAATGGGTTCATCTCTCACAAGTTCATTCTCTCCCTCTCTTTTCACTCTCTGCAAACCCTCTCTCATATGAGAAAGGACTGGAAACATCAACATGTTTGTTCGCCCTCCAATCTCAAAAATGAGCGATGGAAGGGACGAAAACAATTGAATTTCTTTCCACGTGTCAGGAGAGTTTACACTAATGATTTATCACTTATTCGCACTCTGATCAACAGTGAATAGATAACCTTTCATTCTGCACGCTCCATTACTCTAATCGAGAACGATTCCATCTCGAAAGTGACCAAAATACTCGAGATAAACTGAGACGGCCATTTCGATTGAAGTTGCGAGTTCTCTCAGTTTATGATCTACTATGGTATTCACGTGTGGGTGAGGTCAAGGATGAACAGAAAAGAACACGATGGAGAAGTGTTACTCATCATCATATTGCTCCGTTTTGTTGTGTTATGATCAGTTGCATATCTTCAATCCTTCCATCAAGACTCAACTTCGTCTCCCTCAAGTTAAAAGAATGCACGAAGTGTTTGCTACTCTTTTCTTCTCTGCTCAGAGTGATTTCACCTGATTCTCCTCATTTCCACACGTGAAACTCGAGTGAAAACGTGTGAATCTTCCCATAGGAAAGACAACTGACTGAGGAGAGGGATGAGACTGACTGAGGAGTGCATTCAATGAGTGAATTGTGACGAAGGAGGGAAAAGAAGGAGGAAGTGAAGATGGAAAGATCAACGAAGAGAAGGACGACTGGACGATGACGTGAAAACTTTGGACAATTGCACCTTGATTACACGTTCATTTTTGCAAACATAGGTATACATCGCTCAATGAATTTCATCCTGCAATGATGTACAAAATATGATCATTGTTGGTACTAGAAGCATTTTTACATTGAAGAAGGAATGAGATTGAAAAAGAGCATTTTTATTTTTCTTCTTTTTATAATTTTGATCTAAATTCTTTCTATGTATTTCCTTTGATATATGACTGCAGACTCCGACGTAGGCAGAGTGAAGAGAGATGGAGGTCCACGAATTACAAAAATCGAAGCACAAAATGAAGAAGAAATAGAATGAAAATATTAAACTTCTCTGCAACGTTCAAAAGCGTGTCAGTTTCAGAAAAAAAAAGAAAGAAGATACTTGCGGAAGATTTTGAAGAAGAAAAAGAAGACACTAACTGCAGAGAAGGTGTGTTGAGTGATGTATTCGGTGTGCATACGTTTCAAAATTTTCATTTTATGCAATGAATGAATAAATGAACACAAAGTAATTTCAAAATTAAGGTAATTATCTAATTGTAAAGAGTGATTTCCTCTTGATCCTTCTCGAATTCCTTCTTCATTTCATTTCTTCTTTCTGCACCCTTCTATTCCTCCTTTATGTATCTGCATCTCCGTCCCTCACTACACAAAAACATTCCGAATTCGAATGGATAAAAACGAGTTTGCAATTCTTGACAAACAGCGTTCGAATAAAGGGAACGAGGCTCGTAAAATGAATGAAATCGGAAGAAAGGAAGTAGATGAAAAGAGGATGAGCAAGGTTGAATCTCATTAGAAAGATCGTTAGCTTTATGCAAGAAAAGAGAATAATCACTTCCTTCCTTGGAGTCCATTTGTCTTTATCATGGATTATTATCGTACTTTAATAATCACTTGATAATCCGATTATCTCTTCGGGCCTTTTGATCTCTATTGGTCAACTTGATCTTTCTCCCCCTTCAACAGTTGTCTGTTGTCCTCACTGATCTTTGCAGTTCAATAGTTCATTGAACCTAGGAATTCCCCTGTGTTCCATTCCTCTTCTTCTCTTTTTTCACCTGTCTACTCATCCGATCACTAATCACTAATAATCACTCGAAAGGTCTTTGCAAGCAGTATGACCATGCTTTCTGATAAGAGGAGGTGACGATTCGTGGAGTGATCCCCCTCCCCTCCCCCCTCTCTCTTCTCCCCCCTCTCACCTCTCTTCATCTCTCACTGACCAATAGACGTGCCGGCTATCGCGTCAACCAATAAATCCTCTTTTCCTTTCAGTTACGAGAGATGTAATCGAGATCACTCATTGAGAAACTGGAGTAGAGAAGAAGTTAGCAAGTTGTGTTTGTCTCCCCCCTCCCCTCTCTCATTATCATCAGCTGTGTCTTCCCTGTGGCAGTATTTCCATCTACTTGATCAATCACAAAACAGTACGACAAAGAGTGCGTACACTTAGATATCGCACGTCTCACCATCTCTCTTCTCCTCTCTTTGCCGTAACCGTTTCTCTCCCCTATCATTGCCCTCTCACTCTCTTTGAAAGTCACTTCCAATCTGACCTCCCCCTCCCCTCCCTCACCCTCTCTCCCTTCATCTAGACAACTGACCATGCAGCAACCTCTTCATCTCTCCCTCTCCTTCCCTCCACTTTCGATCTTCCCCCTCCTCTTCCCTTCCCTTCCCTATCATATCCTATCACACCTCCTCTCAATCGCACCCAATCTGTCTCTCTCCCTGTACTCATTTTGATCTACCTTCCCATCGCTCCCTCCTTTCCTCTCTTCCCTTTGCAAGATTCGCCTTCCCGCCTCCTCCTTCTTTTCACTCCCGATATTCTCGATGATTATCGATCGCTTTCATCTCTATGTTGCCCCTAGATGAATATCAATCTCTCCTCCTCCTCCTCCTCTTCCTCCTTCCATCCATCCTATCCATCACCCTCCTCTTCCCCTCTGGTGTATCCTTATCGCCCTTTCCTCTCTCTTGTCTGGTTGAGTACAGTCGTCCCCTCTCTGACCCCTCTCTCATAGTTGTATAATATACCCTCAGACCCGACTCGATCTGCCATTGATCCCATCTATCCACGAGACCTCTCCTTCTCCTCCTTCTTCTTCTCTTCTTAATTCGTCCTTCTCTTTCTCATTCGCGCATCGTTTTCAACTTGATTTGCCTCCATTTTTTGTCACTTTTGTTAACTCGATTAGACCCTTTTCATTCAATCGTTCCATCTCAATTTAGTCGCTATCGATCTCACTAGAGACCAAAAGTTAGTTGATACGTACTTACTTATACTTATACTTATACTTTTATTCACCACACGAGACAATTTGCGTTAGGGGCGGTATATGTACAACAGGTGGTATTCAGGCTCAGGCGAGCTTTTGGGGAAAGGGGTTTGTGGCAGTCCGTGTTTACAATTTAATGTGGGAGGTAGGGAGGACAAGTGATGGGGTTCGTCGTACGTACGTGAGATATCCAATCAAATCTTTCTCTCAGTCCGGAAATAGACTTGAATCTCTTCATAATTCTTTCCATTAGAGCTAAGGGGAAGCCCTTTTCCTCTCTCTCTCTCTCTCTCTTTCTCAGTTGGTCTTTTCCTCCTTTCAACCCTCTAACGAGTCTACATCTCAGTGACAACTTCTCAACTTTCTTCAAATCCTTCACGTTTTACTCTCTCTCTCTATTCTGCTCTCTTTCTGAAACCTAGTTATATCACCCCCCCCCCTCTCCCTCTCTTCCTTCCATCATTCATACTCAATTCATAAACGAGTACGATAACGTGTTCCCCTCGTGTGTTTTTCTTTGTTATCGTCGTCTCTTCGCTTCTTCCTCTTCTTCTCTCACTCATATATCTTCCAATATGAGTACAACTTCTGACTCTAACAGTTGTTCCACTCTCTTCCCTTGATCTACCCCTGTCTTTCACTTCCAATCATCTATTCAATCGATCAATATCACACCATCACCACATCGAGTATTATCCTAAGGGAGAAGAGGGAATGAGAATAAGGGGGAAATAGATTTATAGCCTTTCCTCTGTGTGAGCATGTGAATAAGAGACGTGCATGTTGATAGTAGAGATAGCAATAGAAGAGAAGGAGGAGGGGGGGAGGAGGGGGCGGAGACACGAGGGTAGGGTCTTCCCCTCTTCTATCCAATACTAATTGATACCGTCTCACTCTCGACACCTTTCTACAGTACTCTCTTTCTCACGTTGATTCATTCTGTCTACCGTATTCTCCCCTATCACTACTTTACCTGCGTGTGTCTACCGTAATCCACTTCAGGCGGTGTATCGTGAATGTGTCCTACAACATCAGTATCTCCATCCATTTGTCTCTTCTCACTCGATCAAGTCCTTCCCGTTGTCGTTCCCTTCTGCGATGACGGAGTTTTCATCGATGACCAGGTGCGTTTCCCATATTGGTTCAGTGCATGGTACACCGTGAACATATCAAATTGTGTTCCTTTGTAGGTGATGAAGTGTCTTCCGACAGCATCAGTTGCAGTCCTTTCTCCTTCTCGAATCAATCGACCAATCGCCCTTCCATCTATCGATTGCTCACTCCTGGTTACGGTAAGTGTGTCATTGGGTATACTGTATCCCCTCCCCCTCCATCCTCTCCTTCCTCCATCCCCTTCTCCTTCCTCCTGAACCAGTATACGATGAACGAGTGAAAGTGTCGCTATCCTTCACGTTTTCATCCATAAATCTTGTAAAGGCAACAGTTATGATATGAGGGAAGGATAATGCTGATGCAACTTCCTCCTATATTTCAGCCCCCTCGCAAGGATTCATCCGATTCCCTCTCTCCTTCTACACCCGATTCCGGATTTTCCTCTGATGATGGCGGGCCTTCCCTACCCAGATTGTTAGTTTATCATTCTCATTTATTCGGTAATCATCAAAGAAGGGCGGAAAATGGGTGAGATCGTGGGAACGGTGATTGTCTTACCCCCTGGCAACGTGTAGTGTAGCTGCAGAGAAGTATTCCAATCAGTGGAGTGAGAATGAGTGTCTGTTTACATCTTCCCAATCATCTCTTTTGCATCTTTGTGTCGTTCTTCACTGTTATTCCTTATTTGCGAACTTTTGTTCTCCACATTGTTTTCGCACTCTCTTCCTCGTGAGTATCAATTGAATCTTTTACTCGTCCATCTACCATAATCATTGATCATACTCTTATCATTCCTTATCATTCTCCCTTCTTCATCTCTTATACACGAGTAATCCTTCCCCTACGGGTGGTTCGACCTCCTTCTCACCTGACCATCCCCTCCCCATTGACCTCTCCTTCTTTCTTCGACAAAGACAACGTTCGTTGACTCATTTTGGGTGCAACGACACAGTTGATGAACACGTGGATACGGTAGGAGGGGCATGGCCCACCACGTGGGAGAAAGAGTGCACGATTGATTCACGTGAGAGTGTACGGTAGATGCACGAGGAAAGAGTGTGAGTAATCGTCGACCTCACCATGCATACAAACACACCTGAGAGGAGGGGAAGAACAAAGAATGATGTAATCACTCAATCAGCTTCCCCCTTCTCTCCCTCGAGAGAGAAAGTTCGAGAATAGAAGAGGGGACGATACTGGTGTGAAAGAGGAAACCGTAGCGATGAAAGTAGTACTGACGGGAATGAAAAATGAGAGAGAGACGAGAAGCTGTTGTTGTGTAGTAATTGAAGAGAAATAGATGAAGTTGAATGATGATGGAAGGAGGAAGGGGGGTAACACGTGGAGTTAACAATAGTAATTGAGTCTTCTCTTACAGGGATCGATCTCGTACTCTTGCATCGGCCCTTCGTAAGCATCGATCATCTGTCTCATCGAGGAAATCTGTTCGATTCGCTGATTCATTGGGACTCGATCTAGAGAAAATGGAGTATTTCACTCGAGATGAAGAGAATCTATTCGCACACACTATGCCCAAGTAAGTTCAATTATTGATTCAGGATGAAGAATCTGACTTGTTAGTACTGATTGGAGTGTAATCCATTCTCATTACAGTATGTCATCGTGTTCTCCAGTCGCTTCGACTACCGTACTCTCCCATCGTCTCTTCCCTACCAATTTCGTATATCGATCGGAATCGGAATCGATCAGCAGAACTCGATTGGCGCACGTGAATATTTCATCGTTGAGGACGACTCATGCAGGGCATCTCACGGGACAAATTAATGTACTCAATCTGGCTTATGATAAGAAGGTGAGCGATCGGATACCATTGGGTGAAGAGATAGGATGATAGGAATATGAGGAACATTGAGGAATGTGATATATCTTGATTCTGTTCAGATCACGATTCGATACACGATGGATGGATGGTTGACCCATTGTGAACTTGCCGCTTCATTCTCACACAAATTATTCGGGAATGAAGACATCGATGCATTCTCATTCGTACTCGCCATTCCACATCAGGTGAGAGATGAGAGATCAATGGAATGAATAGAGAATGATTAGGGGATGATGATATTCGGTGCAGTTGCTGTAGAGAAGTTCTAAGAGAACCATACAAAGAAGTAAAGAGTCGAGGCAAAATGATGAGAGTGTTATTTTCAGCCATCGGCTCGTTGTGAGATGTGTGTCTCGTACTCAATCTCAGATGGAATCTTCTGGGATAATAATGGAGGCGCTAACTACCTCCTAGAATGGGTTGCCAGAGAAGAGAAACCGGTTAGTATTATCGATCTTTTCAGTTACAGTAATCTCTCTATACCTTATCAATTGGTAATTTCAGTTGGATCAGACATCTCACGTTCTATCTCGTCTTCCTTCTTCTATTCGTCTCTCTCGATTCACTCGTAATGAATCAGATGATGATCTCCTCTCTCCAATCGATAAACTTCCCTCTCGATCAATTCGGAAATGGCGCGCTGCCGGCGCCAAATTTGAATCGTCGGCCTTTGTCTGAATTCCTTCCCGGTATCCCATCACGATAGAATACGGTAGTTGATTGATTGTTTCTCATTCATTCCATTACATTCACTACGCTCATGATTTCATTAACGGGTTATCTCATGCCAAACCTCTCCTCTCATCACATATTTCTGTACCATAAACGTCCATATTCACATTTATTGTTATTTTTACTACCGTAGTGCCTTCTACTCATATCATTGTTGTTCGTTATTTGCGATTGTATCATCTTATCCTTGATCTACCATAGATTTAGACTGTCTAATAACCATTGATTGTAATCCCTCCTTGTAGCTGTAGAATTGTTCCTTTTTATCGCAAGTGTCTACGACTTTGATCTATCGATTGATCTATCGTGAAATAGTTGAATATATCGAACACTACCAGTAGAGATAGAGTGAATATGAGAATATACTTGTAATATTGACTTCATTCCTTTTCTTCTCCATTTCTCATCTCATCTTGTCATT
This sequence comes from Pristionchus arcanus, assembly GCA_900490705.1. Classification (NCBI taxonomy): domain Eukaryota; kingdom Metazoa; phylum Nematoda; class Chromadorea; order Rhabditida; family Neodiplogasteridae; genus Pristionchus; species Pristionchus arcanus. Next base: position 46,525 of record LS484864.1, on the reverse strand, counting down.
ATTTACTCGTGCCTTTTACCCTTCAGAAAACTGAGCAAATCAGATTCTGATCATAAAGAGTTATCTAAATTAATCTTATGTTGTTGATTGCATCTCAATTGATAGATTGAAGGAGAAAGGGGGGGGAGCATCATAGTGAAATGAGATTCTGCAGATCAATGGATTCGAATCCGTAGTGATCCCTCCGTTCGTGCCTTCTGCCAGATCCCAATTCATCTTCCATCTTTCCACAATGTGTTCATGTCTATAATGGAAGTGAGTAAGTGTTGTCTCCCCTCGGGACTGAGTCTCTCTCCCTCCTCCCATACATCACCCCCTCCCCCCCTCTCCTTCCTCATCTCCATATACCCTCTAACCCCCTCAAGGCTTGAAGCAGGCTGGTCAGAGAGGGCTTTCCTCCCTTCTTCCTCTCTCTTCTTATTCAGTCTTGAAGTCGTACGCGTTGCGGTCTTGCGTCGCGGTCTTCAAACTCCGCCCCTTTTGGTTGTGCCCGTAGAAGGGAATACGTTGGTTGAGGCCATCTGATGGATGGAATGGACGGTACATCTGATCCCCTCCTTAGTACTCTATCCCATCATGATGATGATGAATATGGTAGAAATGGTATGGATGGATCAAAGGATTACGGTAGAAAGGATGAAGAAGAGTACTACTACGTATATGGAGGAGGATCACTCAATGATCATGGAGGATCCGTATTCGAGTATGTTATTTTGTTATTATTCAGTATGAATGATGAAAGAGGTAGAATAAATAGAATAGGATCATGAATAGAATAGAATGTTAGTGGGAATACAACTCCTTTCGCAACGTAGAAGAAAAGCTGTAAGAAGATTTCATCAGAGTGGAACCATTTCTTGAATACTCCAAAGAGTCATAGTCTTCACTAGATTTTGCTCTTCACTAGATCTTTTCTGTTCTCTAGCATCTTCTAAGAACCGTAAATCTCATGGTATAATTCCATTTTCATTCTACAGTCCTCTCTCTCTCTCTCTTGTTGTTCCATTCTCTACGTGGACGACTGTAGTCTCTCTCTCTCTCCTTCGTAGTCATCGTGATGTTATTCTCACCATCCCTTCCCTTTCCTAGTCAGTCCTCCCCCCCCCCCTCCCCCTCCTTCGTCCCTTCTGTAGCACCAGACGGTACAAGAGAGAGAGAGGGTGGTAGGAGCCATTCCCTCTCCTCTTATACCCTAAGGGGAGAGAATGACCCCCCAGTCTGCCACCTGTCTAAACCATTCATAGATGAGGCATGGAAGAGAGAGAGAGAAGGGGAGAAGTAATGGAAGAGTAGTGACTAATTAGAGGAATGAGAAGTGAGAGGGACGACGAAAGGGAAAAAGAGAGTAGAAAGGGTCCGATTCCAATAAATGAATTACGAGAAGGAAGAATCATCATCATTTATTATTTCAGTAATGGAAGTTATGCAACACTCACTCCATTACAACCACTTCCACCCATTTCAACCGTTAGAGGATCAGAGAGGGTATGCATAATCAGCTTATCTACGTCGAGTGATCAAATTGATCTTTGATCTTTAGGAGGTCTCTTCATCATCTCGTGGACATGAAGATCTCCATCTAGGAAAGTATAAGATGAAGAGGAATGAGAGTAGAGATGATGGAGATGGAGGAGAAGACAATGGAGATGGTTAGTGATAGAGAAGAGATCAAAGATCAATTCTTCCTTTCCCTCTGCAGGTGCATCAGCCTCTTCATCTTCCTTCTTCTTCGTTCCTCCAACTTCTCAACCATTCTCGTATTCGTCTATCAAATACGAGTATGATGGGAAGGAAACGGAAGAGGGAGATCATTCTTCACCCCATCATGGTTAGTCAATTCAATGGATTGGATTGAGGGAAAGGAAGGAACAGACGACACCTAGACTAAGCCATTGTCAATGTCTGGAGGATGTAGGATATGTGCAACAATGGGAATATGACTGCACCCCTCGAGAGAGAGATTCTTCCTCCTCTTCCAATCCATCCCGTCAATCTTTTCCTTCTCTTCCCCCATCTTCAACTACTCAATCGTATCCTATTTCGAACCTCTCTCTCTCATTTTGCATGTCTCTTCTCTCTCTCTCCCTCTTCTCTTCAATGTATGCTCACCCCCTCCATCTGCTCACTTCTCTCCTCCCTCCTCCCCTTATCCCACCTCCTTCCTCCCCTCCTCCTCCTCCTCCTCCATCCCCCCTCCCCATTCTCGTCCTTCTTCTTTCCTTGTGAGCGAGCTCGCCACATCAATCAAATTGGCGCAAGTCTTGGAGAAGGAAGAGAAGAAGGGAGAGGAAGGGAGGTGGTGGTCTAACGAGCATCAATATTTGGGAGAAAGATGGCATAAGGGATAATTGAAGAATGAATGAAATTGGGATGATCATGCAACAAAAGATCATTGATTGAAACATACATAATCACCAACCTGATACATAATCACTCCTCTTTGCAGAGTTCTCTTCAGTAACTGCTCATGCCTCATCAACAACAGACTTCGGCCCTTCCCATTCTCCATTCGGATCAACTTCATTCACTTCTTCCCTTCTTCGATCACCAAAGATGGAGAAAGTCACCTTCGATGAATATGGAAACTATGGAGATGGAGAGATCGGTATGGATTAATTCATTCTCTAGGAATAGAAGAGAGATCAGCAGATGGAAAAGACAGACGATGAAGATTAGATTGAAATCAAATACTAATTGAGTGACGGGAATATGGTGTGATCATTCATCATTCGCTCTCTCAGGATCTTCCGATGTATCTCCTCCCTCATCTTCAATCGTTCCTTCTCTATCCATCTCACAACAAATCGCACTCGCACTTTCTCCTCAGAGAACTTCTCCCGATTCATCCAGTGCAGATATTGAGGAATTGAACACCAAGGTCAGTTATTTAAATTCCCTTTTTTTAACTGAAGGAATGATGTAGACTTCGTATGCAGCGAACTAAAGTAGTACAGCCTCATCATCCTTTGTTGAACAATGTCATAATACAATCACTTTCAGGAATTGGCCCTTCGAATTTCATCTGAACTGAAGAGATATTCGATCCCTCAAGCAATATTCGCCCAACGAGTGTTATGCAGGTAAGGAAGAATATGAGAATATCCCTTCTATCGAATATGGGATGACATATCTAGATAGATACGTTCCCATTCCATTATCATCTCATTATACGCAAGGAAATGCCTTTTTCTCCAAGCTAAAAATAATGGAGAAGTCGAATAGGATAGAAAGGAAAAGATTGACGAATGGGATAAAGCTTTCTCTTGCAGATCTCAAGGAACACTTTCGGATCTCCTTCGTAATCCCAAACCATGGTCAAAATTGAAGAGTGGAAGGGAAACATTCAGAAGAATGGCCAAATGGTTACAGGAACCAGAACTCATTCGAATGTCTGCACTACGAATAGCTGGTTTGTTTATTTATTCAATTTTAATGTTTGAGAAAACCCAAATAAACTGAGAAAAAATCTGATATCTAGGTAAACAAATTCTTGCTGACCTTTGATCTCTTCAATTGTGTTTATATTATTTCAATGATCGGGGTGCGAACATTGCCAAATTAGCTTAGTCTCACATCATTCTCTGATTGAGCCAATTGGGATTTCACTCCATCAGATATAGTACTTGCGAGAAATAATAAAGCAGTCGAGACAATGGGAGATTTCTTCATTTTCTCCCTAAGAATTCGTCTTTCCATCCTTCTTCTTCTCCTCTCTTTTCTCTTTCCATTTCTCTCTCGAGTCTTTCTAATCCAGACCGCTCACGCATGTCTAATCACAACGAATGAGCAGAGGGAAGGGAGGAAAGGGGGCTAGAAGCTATAATCTCCGCCCTCTCTTATCATATCACTCCCTTTCCTCCATCCTGATTCCTTCTCCAATCTCTTCCTTTCAATCAAATTTGTGCACTGATTGGTCTTGCAATGGCTACATCTGTCCCTATTAGACACTGCGAAACAAAATCAATTATCCATCTCCTTAGTCCGAATCCCTCCCTTAATCCTTCTCTTCCCTTCTCCTTTGATGTCCGATTCTCGTCCATTCACTCAATTGCAGTCCCTGTCAGTTCCTCTCTCCCTTAGGGAAGGAGGGAAGGAGAGGGGGGGAGGACTGCCTCTCTCTCTTCTATCATCATGACCTACTCTCTTCTTGTTGACTCTTTCCATTCATTCATCATTCATTCATAGATGGTATAATCTCCATGCATGATCACTCCGGAAAAGATACTAAAGATACTCTTCCCTTTTCTCTCCTATTTCTTCCTCTCTTTCTTTCTCTCTTTTTCTTCACACCTAATCTTCATTCCAAATCAGTGAGTCTCCTCCTTTCTCTCAAGGGAATTTTTCCACAAAAGGAGAAGGAAAGACTGAATTCCCTCTTTTCTTTCTCACTCTTCTTCCCTTCCATCTCTCTCTTCTACATAATCAATAGGCTACAGCGACTAAAGAAGGAAAGTGTCTCAAGGGAGGGAAAAGGGAGACTCCCTTTAGATGGTTTGTATAGATTGAATAGTCTTCCCTTCCTCCCTAAGGAGTCTTCTTCTATTTGAGAGTCTGCTTCATCCATGGGAGAGATCAATTGGAATAGACGAGATGAAATGGAGAGAAAGAGTACACAGAAAGAAGAGGAGGAGGGAGGGAGGGAGGAAGGGGAAGGGAAGGGAAGGACTGAATTGGAGAGTGGAACTGCAATGGGATGTTGTTGAGATGAAGAAAGACCATCAATTATCTCTCTTATTATTATCGTATCTCACTGAATATCCATGTCTGCCATTTCAAATAATCAGCAGAAATTGGCATAATTACGCGGCTTATCTCTTCATAAAGCTTCAATCTATACGAATTCATGGGGAATAATTAATCGATGAGCAGAGATGATTAAATAAAGGGAATGAGTCAGATGAAACAATGAAAGCTCACTGGAAAGATAGATAGACGTTTATGTAGATATAAGAATTTGGAATGCATCTGTCGAATTAATTCTCGAGGGAAAAGAGATGGAAGAATGTCTATAAATAGAATGAATTGCAGCGTGTAAAAGGAAAGAAGATCAAACGGTCGTTCCCAATTCGAATCCTGCCCCGAAGAAACCAAGATTGGTATTCACTGATATTCAGAGGAGAACACTTCAGGCTATATTCAGAGTGAGCACCCTTTCCATTCATAAAGATTAATGTATATCAAATTTGTCTTTTGAAATTACGCTCATTCGCGTAGAAAAATTTTTGACAATTGATCTCGAGCGAGCCAACTTTGACTCAAAATTGTGTTTCTATTGTGAAGATTGGGAATGATTGCAGGAAACGAAACGACCGAGTCGAGAGATGCAATTGACCATCTCGACACAATTGAATCTTGATCCTACCACGGTATGCATTTATCATCTGACCTACATTTTATTCTTCTTATTTCCGAAAAAAAATCATAATATTAATGCTTTGTAGGTGGCGAATTTCTTCATGAATGCTCGTCGACGTGGACACGATAGAGAATGCAGAGAGGAATATGAGAGAAATGAAGGAGGAAGAGCTTGTCAGTTATTCTTTTTTCATTTGTTCAGTCACAGAGGCCATCAACTCTTATCTTCAACAATTCAATCCTGTGCAGGTTCAACAGTTTCTTCATCGGAGTCTCACTTCGATTCGCTCTTCTCCTCTGATATTAAGATGGAAGATGAGGTATCTTTCCTCCTTCCACTTTATTTTCTTGGTCTTGATTTGTCCAAAGCAGACAATTTCGAATATCTGGGAATCGTATTGGGGTTTATGTTGCAGGTTGATCTTCTCCATTCTTCAATCAATCTCTCTTCACTCAATGGAACAACAAGAAATCTGGCAGATGCTCTCGATGAAGCCCTTTTGGAGGACGACGATATCGGTTAGAATTCACTATCTATTTTCCTGACTTTTCCTATCCGTTTTTCTCTTCATAGTTGTTTATTTCCCAATAACATTTACATGAAAATAAAAGAGAATTCGATTCAGATTCTCATTCTCTTCATCTTCCGGATGAAGTTCTGAAGGGAGGTCACGATGGATTGGTCGTATCGGTTGATGAACAAGCTATATTAGAGAAGGTAACCATTTCACCCATTTACAACATGAATGTGTTAGTTATCATAGTTTCTTCGTGAAAACAATAGTATTTTTCTTCATTCTTTTATATTTTGAAAGCTAAAATAGTAATTATATTATAGGTAATGAATGGACATCGTCGGGAGGAGGCTGAAATGAGAAGGAAGGAAGAAGAGGCAAGAGATCAATTGGGAGAGATACTACAGGATGAACCATTGGTTGAAGATGAGGTCAGTCATCATCAGTTTACCCCCTACCCATTAGAAATCAGTAAAAAACGATGAAATGCGATCTGTAATTAGATTTTAATCAGCTCGATTTTTTAAAAAAATCATAATTGATTATGTAATTTTCAGCCGGAAGATGATCTTCTTCCTCCATCTTCTCATTTCGAATCTCTGAATCCTCTCGTAGAAGTAAATGATGATCATCTCGATGAATTAATCAGAGGAAATCTCATTGAAGAACCACGGCAAGAGGCCGTCCAAGCACTATAAGTGCACTTTTATTATATTTATAATATCTAGATTTAGTATGACTCCAAAGTGAATTCGTTGTGCCATTAAACGTCGTAAGAACTAATCTCAGTTCTCTACAACGTCCCATTGATCCTTATTATTATCGATTTCTAGTGATTATCTATTCATTATTATCCGATTGAAGGTGCCGAAATGATTTTCATTCCTCAAAATTATTTATCCATCTCTTTCACTTGTGACCTTTGCTAAATCTATCATGACTCCCTTTGCCGATTTCAAATCAAATCATTAAATATATTTAATCATTTTAAATTAATTGGACCATTGATCTCCCAGCTGAATCATTCTAGTCATTTTTCAGTCTAGTCTCTTGCCTAGACCATTTGCTCGCTACTAGTCAATATTGATCTTTGATCTCTAGTCTCTCAACATCTAATGGTCTCACAACCTTATGGTGAATGAATCGATCAAAATGATCTCTTCTTTCTTTCGAATCTCGCTGATTTATCCATTCCATTCTCAGTTCGCTTCTATTCACTTCGATATTATTCTCAATTCATCCTTTTATTGTGATTTCAGATCTATCGATAAATTATTTGCTTCATCTATTCATTTTCCATGATATTCAGAGCTCATTACCAATTATAAACTTTATTACTCGACGTAAAAGAGCGAAAGAAATGGGGGAAATGCAAGGCGAAACAATGGTAATAATAGAGACACGATGGATACAACTCTTGAGGGATGATGCATTCAATCGATGTGTACCGTAGAAGGGAGAGAGACTAAATAGGGGATGGGGAGATATACCAGGACTGAGAAGTCTGTATTGGGAAGGGCAAGGGAAGGCATGGACATATCAGGTAGAAGAGGTTGTCTTGTTGAGAGAGAGAGAAGAAGTCACGGCTGATTGGGAGACAATTCGAGATGGAAGGAAGAGACATAAGAGGTCATCGATCGATTGCAGTACACTTCAGTCATGATCACAGTGGTTAGATAGGAGAAAGAAAGAAGGGATTACGGTAGGTCATTGGGTAGATCAGTCGGGACAGATGGATCAATTATAGTACATGACTATGTTATTGAAAACAACATTACTACTATAAGGCTACGGTAAGAATAATTGACTACGGTAGATGGTACAGTTGAAGTATCAGAATGGATTGTGGGAAAACTATTGTGGAAACTACTATGAACTTCTACGAATATGAACTGGAAAATACGTTGAAATGGGAAATTGAAAAGGAGGTGGTGGAGTCATTGTGAAATGGAATTGGATGACATTGTAGGTTGATAATAGCAATTGTACGGTATCAATGGGATGAAATCGAAAATGCATTGGCATCTTTAGATGAGAAAGATGGGATGGAAATAACCTTAGCACTTTGAACATAATCGGGATTGTTTTGGCAAGGGAATACGAGATTGGATGGAGATTATTGGTACAGATTCAATTGATTGGCTACGAAGGAAGGGGTAAAGGATGAGAAATGATGCACCTACATGAGGAAATGATGAAAGATTGATTGGGATTGATCAGAAGTCAAGAACAATCGATAAACTAACACCGTAAGACAAGTTTTCTTTGCGCACAGTCGTAAACGAAATTAATTGGCTGCAGGAGGTCAAAAGAATGGCGTTGAGGAAAATTTGTTGGCATAAGGATTCGATTACCGTAATCAAGGCATTGGTTTAGGATATTGGGGGACATACTCTATCAAAACTAGAGAGGAGACAAATGGAAAAGGATCACACGGGTCAAAGATCACTTTTGTCTTGGACAGCAAAAGACTAGTCTGAGAGAAGAGGAAAATGGAGTGAAACTGTACACAACACAGTTCGGAAAAGAGGATAAAGAAGAGACAGAAACACGCACAAATATTGATGTGAGACAAATATTGAGCTAGATATATCATGATAGAAGTGGATGATGGAGATGAAAACCTCTCATCGTCACAGGAATGGGAAATGGGGAATGGAAAAGGGGAGAAGGGAGGAAAGGAAGGGGGGTCAATCAATGTCTCTCGTAGGACAGAGATCATAACTATGAGGAGAGAGGGATGAAGTTGTCGAACAGGGTGGAGTGAGACAGAATGCAGTCGACGATGTGGAATGAACCTGATTGGAAAATTGATTGGATGAGGGAGGGAAGGGAGGGGGGGGAGACTACCGATACGGTAGGAATGGAGATGGATCAATGGATGGGACAATGAACAAAAGGGACACGAGAATGTAGAGAAGCAGTGGGGATTAGAGAGATGACACAAGGAATGAGTGATTGTGTAGGGGAGGGAAGAGTCGACTGATCATTCCTTGAAGGAAGGAGATGATGGAGGAAAGAAATTGGACTTGACCACTTCAATTGCACACGCTGGAGATGGAGGAGGATGAGGAGAACGAGCCTGTGAGAAATAAGAACAATCAGAGATCAAGTGGAGTGACAGTGACAATGACACCCTTCTACTACTCTCCCTTACTCCTTCTTCCATTGATGAACACTGTGAGTGCAAGAGTTAGTGCACATTTACCCCCATCATCCTTCGATTAGCATTAGTGTTACCCTGATTATAAGCCAACGAATAAAGTGTGTGCCTTACATGTAGTGTTATGAACTAAAGACAAGAACAGAACATAGGACATCCATTCTAAACAGGTCTCATGATCAATAATTGGACATACCGAATCGGCGAGACAGAGAGTGCTTTCGAACTCAGAGAGTTGACCCATAAAGTGGAAGTTGGGAGCGATCGATCCATTGCATCGCAATACTTGATCATATGCATGCTCCAGCGACCATCTCAATGGGATACGGTAATCAACAAGCCCAATAACAATCGATAGAATCAACTCACTTATGGGTGCTCATGAGGTAGGCGATACACACTGTGACAGAGCGAGAGATTCCAGCCAGACAGTGGACGAGAACCTGAGAGAATACGGTAAGGAATGAATACGGTAACTGAAACGATTATCGATTAGACTTGCGACAAACCTTTCCTCCAGACTGAGCAGCCGATTCGATGAATGTGATAGCATCAGGGAAGAATGCAGAGAGATTGAAACTGCTATTGTCATCAACGGGAATTCGAAGATAACGGAATGCACCATCGTTCTCGAAGAAATTATCGAGATTCTTCGTCACATTCACAACGTGAGTGATACCAATTCTGAAAGGGAAGAGATGAGTGGAGGAAAGGGAGGAAGGAGGAGGAGAGGGAGGGGGGGGCACTCACTGATTGAGGAAATCCTTATTCGATGCGATCTCCTTATTTCCCAGATAGAGATGTTCATTGATCTGCACTGGAAACACTTGCTTATGACGATCAACGGGAGTTGCACGTTGCTACAAATAGATGAGAGATTAGATTATGAGATTACGAGTGATCATTGAGATTAGTTGTAGACACTTGCACAAGTTAATTCGAATTATGCTTACTCCAGGGTCGATTCTGAGTGATTTGAGATTGAGTACTTGAGGCCATTTATCCTCATCCATTGGTTTCAGTGGAGCGGGAATGGCAAAACCTGTAATGACCAATTGATACTCAGGGGGATTCATTTATCTCATCATCATTATCATTCGTGATCTTTCGTATCTCATAATGACTACCGTACCAGCAGAATCTTTCTTCATTTTCTTTTCTTCTCCTTTTAGATTGGGAAAGGCACGAATGACATCCTCTGGCTCACCTGATAAAAGAGTTTATAAATATAATCAACGATGTCTTCTCTTTCTTCCTAAAATAACCAATAATTGCTGACCGTAGTCGTCTACTCTTCTACTCTTTCAATCTCATGTTTCAACCACCCCCTTCATTCTCAAATTTCTCGCACTTCCCAATTAGAGAATGAATTCTCGAATAGTACAAAGTGTCAGCCAATTAGATTCATATCCGCAACTTCTATTTTCAGTGCAATCTTGTGACTTTCCTTCCATTTCAACTCATCTTGCAAATACTCGGAAGAGTGATGTAGAAATATAACATCTCCCACTAAATACATCAAATGAGAACGAAAGGATCAAGGGGCACATCCATATCCAATCAAGCCATTTCCACATCTAATCTTACATTCATTTATCACTCCCTTCTATTCATTAATATCTCTTGAAATGTCCATATGGTCAAAGACAGATTGGATAGGATGGGCAATGCAATTGATGGTCTCATTCATCTACACGATTCGTCGTGACATTCCACTCAATCCGAGGATGAATCCAGATGCATAATTCAAAGAGAGGAGATCTCTCTCTCTCTATCTCTCCCTCTCTTCAGTCAACATCTCTTTATCGGATGAAATGAATCCTCTCGTTGGTCAAAGGTTAGAAAGGGACTCGATCCACTAGATAGGACACGTACATAGTATAGTCATTTGGTATTCTCAATAGACTCTTCCCACCCCCTCTTTCTCCCATCTCCCATCTTCCTTTCTCTTCCCTCGTCTCACTCCTTCTTCTCTTCATTCATTCTATCCTCTCGATAGAATGAACAAGCAAGAGATGCCTCATTCTCATTGTCAGTCCATCGCATTATTCATTACAAGAGTGGGATCCTAAATAAAGGAAAGAATGGAATGGACTGGAATATCAATCGCCCACTCTTTTCCTTCACTTCCCCTTACTTCGTGAAACATAAACCACGGGATTAGGTCCTGCGGAATGGGCTCATTCTAACGACTCCCACTCTCAAACACAAAAAAACTACCGTAGACCTTCAGTCTTGCATGGTTGAAAAAATCCACGGAGACACAAAAAGGAGACATGGGAATCATGCCGAATCTACCGTATCTAAGATGCAAGAAATGAGTAGAAAAACACAGCCAAGGGAAGTTTACGAAGTCGCAGAGCCGTAAAATCAGTTTACTCCGACTATCGAATTGTTATCCTTCAGTTGGCTCACGATAATGGAATATACAACTGACCAGTGAGAATGAGAGTGGATAGACCGTATTTCTTGAGTGATTCTCTCAGAATTCTGCTCACTTCCACATTCGGACCATGATAGTCAGGAACGATCACTATCTGAATACATTACATCATCATCTTTATTTTTATTCAACGAAACACTATCTGACAAAAGCTTCATTAACATTGAAACCATT
>LS484864.1:0-33092 GCA_900490705.1 Pristionchus arcanus | reverse complement strand
GGGGCGGGAGGGGAAGGGGAGGGGGCATGGGCAGTAACAGTAATGGCTATTTTAGGGGGCGCGAGATCGATGGAGAGTGACTGACTGCTTGCTGCTTCTCGTGATGGTGAGAGCAAAGAAAGGGGGAAATACTCAATTGATGATACTCTCTCCTCTCTTCCCTCCCCCTTCCCACCTCTCTGACCCCCCTTCACTCTTAACCCTCTCTTCACGTTAGATAGCGACACAACAACTCGGGTCGGACGCGGTTCACGTTGGGTCGAAGAAGTGAGAGGGGAAGGGGAGGTGAAGGGAGGGGGGTGAATGGAAGGAGGAGGGGAGGAAGACACGCAAGGAGGAGATACGAGGAGGAATCTGAAGGACGGAATGGAGGAGACGAAAAGAGCCATGTGAGGGAGGAGACTGCATAGTATAGTAGAAGAAGGAGGAGAGGAAGGAGTAGAAGGGGGAGGAGAGTCCTTTAAGGGACCTCGTCTACTCCATTCAGAAGGGATTCGAGATTGACTCCCTTCTATTCCCTTTTCTACTCCTCCTCCACCCTCACTTCTCCATCTCACAACAAGAAGACTTAGGCATACCAATTAGACTACGAAAGCGGAATAATTGCAGAGGAGAGAAAGGCTAAGAATAGAAAGAGAAACGGCGTTGTGATGATAGGTTAGAGTGAAACTGGCAGGGGTGAATGGATACGTACGGTGATGACTGACTCTGCGTCACTAAAGAATCACTACCATTTCTACTCGGTTCTATCGAAACAAAATTAAAAACAAAATTCGTGCAAAGAGAGAAGAACAGAAGTGGGGGAAGAACGGAAACGAAGTTTGTGATTGGCAGGATGAAAAGTGGGAGCGGGTGCGTGGGCCGCAAAGCAGGAAGCAGCGGGTGGTGTACGAGAGAGAAGATAGGATTGGAGGGAGGAGGAGAAGGAGAAGAATGAAAGCGATAGCCCCAAGGAGAAGAGTGGAGGAATTACGGATGGACGCGAGAGCACATTAGAAAGCATAAAGGTGACAACTGTTCCGATGAGGGAGAGACACACTTGAATTAAGAAGCATAGGAGAGCACAACGACCATCACTCAAGTGAGAAGCGGAAGTATGAAAGACTGATGTAACTGATGAAACCGGAAGGAGTTAATCCATGCAAATGTGCACTTGCCAATGAACAGCAATCTAATTACAACGCGTAACATAATTATGCAAATTGGTTAAACTGCATGGAACGGAAGGCAAATCACGCAAACAAAGCACTAATCAGTCGGAATTTTAGTGTAATTGAGAATAACATACTTAGCTGACATAGTTGAATGCTTTATGGTAATATTTAAAAAGAGGAAATCAATAATTAAAAAGCAAAAATTTTTCGAGATAACAAGTCTGACCCGCTTGAATTCAGGCATTTCGGAGTCGGAGCCCATGAAACTACCGTACTTTATTGAACTGCAAATGATTCCAAACTTTTCCAGTTCGCGGTTGGCCCGTCCATTGCTGCTTGAAACTTATCGCGCGATATCGCATTCTTTTTTTAATTTACTAAATTTTCTAACAATATCGTATTCAGTGAAGATGGTGTCGTCCCTCCTCGTCGCGTTCTCGGCCGCTGCTCTTCTCGCCACCGGTATTATTTTGAAGATCTGTTTTGATTTTTTTCTATTTTTTTTATTTATTTTGAAGATCTGGAAGATCTTATGGCTCTATTCAACCTTGTTGTTTCATATTTTTAATCGTGTATGCTAATTATTTCTTTTACAGCCTCGGCCGCCAAGTGCGAGTCGCCGAATGTGGCCGTCAAGGGATCACACTCAACCTCCGATGCCTTCTTCCACTTCCAAACTGCCGTGGTTGTCGAGTTCGGAGTCACTTGCTCCAACTCCCCCAAGGTTTGTCTAAGTTCTCGTAGTTTAATCTTTTCTGTTTGGTAACCAATCATAAAATATCTATTCAATTTGTTTTAATACTGAATTATCTTCAGCTGACAATAATTATACAATAACTCTTTACAGGATCTCCAGCTGTACGCCGTGAACAACGGCAAGATCTACAGCGTTGCCTCCGGAGAGTCCACCAACAACTACCAAGTGAGAAATATATTGAAGTTTGTGTAAATTATCGCACTAATCTTAGTCTATCATCTACTGAATGTGAGATGCAGCTGATATTTCCAAACTATTCCTTTTCAATTTACATCTGTCCCCATTCCTAATCATTTCCTCATTCAGGTGTCGATCCTTCTCGAGCACTCGGAGGCTTACTCTCAGTCTGTCGATATCTCCATCTTCGATGAGGAAGGAATTGCCGCCTACAAGAAGGATCACTCTGCCACTCCCCTCGGAAAGGTCTCCCACTACCATGCTGTACGTTCCTTTCATATTATCAATCTTATATTATCTTCTACTATTTCTCACTCGAGGTTTGAGTATATCCTTTTCCTTTACCTAGACTACAGTAACCCATTGATGGTTCAGGGTCTCTCCCGCAAGTGGCCCATCACCTCCGAGGCCGTTGCTGTTCTTGTCTCCTTCGTCGCTGTCTACTACGCTTTCACCTTCAAGTCGGCCCTCAACTAAATGGATGATGTAGTATAGAATACGAATCACGGGACAACCTATGCCTTCACCTCTTCTGCGATAAGTTATTGTTAAAATGATTGTTGTTTCGCATATAGCAACGAATGTGGCGTGTACATTGCAAATGTCTTTTGTATTTATTATAGATTTTTTTTTTAGAGTTTTATGTATCTAATAAAAATATTGAAAATCAAGTTTTGAGAACACATTTATCAGAATCCCGGACAGATAAGTGAACCTCGTTAAATGGACATGAGAAAGATGAGGAATGGCATTTATCAATGGAAGTATCGTATAATTTATTCTTCCTTCACCACAGCCAACTTGGCGATTCTCTCCAATTGTTCTAGATTGTATCTGTATCCAGTGATGTAGTCGTCACACTGTAGAGATCAAAGATCATTTAAGATACGGTAGAATTATCTCACCAGGTATTCAAGTCCATTGTCAGCACAGAATTGCTTGACCAATTTGGAGCAGGCAGGAAGATAACAACGAGGCATCGTAGGGAAGAGATGATGTTCCACCTAAAGGGAGGAATGGAGATGAGTGAATGGAAGAGATGCATACCTGGTAGTTGAGACCACCCCAGAACCAATCAATGAAGCCGGATGGATTCATGTTGCGAGTGGTCAGAATTTGAAGAGCTACGAAGTTATTGAGCAGACGAGAATTGGCTGGAATAGAGAAGAATGGAATCGATTAAGAGTCGATTAAAGGAGGACTAACCGGGATACTTATCGACCGAATTATGAGAATAGGTCACAACATGGCCAGTCAGCAGACCTGTGATACCGTTGATTATTGAATACCGTAACAGTATCGAATTATCGAACCTGCGAGTGATTGAGAGATGAAGAAGTATAGGATTCGCATGGCATTCGAGGGGAGATAGTACAATTGGAGGAAGACAAGAGACCAGTGAATAGCAAGACCCAGCTGGAAAGTAGATAATAATGAAGAATTGGGTAAATTATTTCGAGATGTCAAATTTTCTATGACCACATTTTACCTGTTCTCCGAGTGCGTTTCTTCTGTAAACTCGATAGTTGGAATTCTGCTCAGAGAAGGCAAAAGTGAGGGACTGAGACGTCCACGAATATCTGAGATCAAGTTATGTAGGGAGTACGGTAAGGAATATGTATCGATTGATTAATGAACTTACCGCAGAAGAGGAAGAGCCAGAGTATAGTACAGATGCTGGTAAGGAACGAATCTGGAAAGTTAAGGTAAAAATTGATTGATCTCTTCGAAAATCTCTCAGAACGATTGAAGAACTGACTTCCTAACAAATTTCTCGACGGGTTCCTTGTATTTGAGTAGATCAGAAGGAATAAGTGAGAAAAGAGGAACAAGATCGATATCCCCATCTTGATCGATGATATTCGTTGCAGCATGATGAGTATTGTGCTGAAAGGAAAAGATCAAAGATCAGTCTGGACAATCGATCAGGGAGAGTAAGGTTCACATTATGTTCAAAATGTGTGAAAACGTGCGAGATTAGGTGTGTCATTCTGCTTAGTGATCAAAGTCCAACCTTATCCTTCCACCAATCCCTCGAGTATCCCTGTGCAATGTTACCCATCACAAGACCAAGAATATCGTTCGTCTCTCTGAAATATATTTACAATTATGAGTCGCATCAAACAATTTGAAGATAAGGTAATCCATGTCTCTCACCTGTTCTTGAATGGCTGTTGATGGCAGAATTCATGAGCAAGCCATCCCAATTGTTGCCAGCAGACACCGAGAGCGATCGCTGAAGTGATGTACCTGAAGAAAAGGGAATGAAGAATAAATTACGCTTTTAGAAGAAGTTTCAGCATATTTCACTATCCAATTTCAGCAACTCTCATTCACCAATCGTAGGAATCCCTCACCATTCATGACTTTGCAACCAGACAACGATAGTCAATTGAAGAACAATCTCGAATATTTTCCATACGAAGTAGAGAGGAGCTCCTTCCATCCATCCTCTGCTGATCACATCTTGACGAAGAGATTCGAATGCAAGAGCCATCTTCTGCTCCTAAAATTATTTTTTCTCTTATTTATGATTCTTCTATATTTTTTTCACAGAAATTTATCCCAGAAAAACAGAACCGTTCAATGCAATGTCGGCTTTTAGAGTTTACTATAAAAACGAATGATTTGTATTGTAATGAACCTTTTCGACGGAGATATCGTAGACGGATATATTCACATCGCTCTCATCAACCTTTTTCTGCTGAGCTGCTTCCAATTCCTACAATGATCATTTGATTGTGATGCTCATGTATAATTCCAGCAAGGTCGTGAACAGTCGTTCATCATTACGAACCTTCGATTCGACTTCTCCCAGTTTATTCATCTTCACTACGGTCGCCAACTGTTTGTATGCCTGGAGAATGTGAGATATTTTTGTTTTTAGGCCAAACTCTTTTCGGTCATAATATTTTTTTTGCTTGATGATCAGTTTTCTAATCTAATATTTGTGGTTTGAGCCTTTATGATGCATGATTGGGCCACATGTCTAGTAGGGGTGAACGATCAGGATTGAAGAGACTGTTTCATGCGAAGTCATCTCTCTCTTCTCTATAATTCTGCTCACCTTTGCAGATCCAGCATGGAAAGCATGGAACATATGGGTTGCATCAGCATCAGCATATTGAGTGATGACGGGACCTCCCGGATGTTTGAACACTTGAGACTCCGATAGTTCAACCCATGAACCATCCACCTGAAGATATAATAAAAGATATGATTGAGTACGGTAGTTGTACGATACATAGGAGTATGATTAGATGTTGATGATGACAATTACAGTTCGGAAAATACTCATTATCGAAAATGAAGCGATCTTTTCTCAGGATTACATGTGTACTGTACTAAAGCAAAAGTTCTCGAAGAATTTGATCTTATCACCCACCCTAATACACGCTGTGGAATTTCTGAGAGAGAAATCGCAACGAAAGCACGAAAAATAAATAAAGAATGGGTAAATGGTATACCTTCATACGAAGGGAAGCGCTCTTCCTCTGTTCCTCAACCATGGGTGCAATAGAAGTGAGAGACTCTTTGACCAATCTCTCCCCTTCTCCCTCCCCTTCCACAGACATCTCACCCCATCCACCCTCTCTCACTTCTCTCATTCTCCACTCTCAGAACACTCTCTTCATCTCTCATTTCTCTATCTCTCTTCATTCCTTCCCTCTCTCATCAACGGATTCATGATCACTTACGTGTATGCTGGCAGAAAAAGAGAAAAGGAGGAGCAAAGGGAGGGGGGGGGGAGAAGGTCGTGGTGAACCTTCTCCCTCTCTTCATTCACTTCCCTTTCCTTGCAGACTCAACAGCCTGTAGACATCTCTATCACTCCTTTCATCATAATTCCTTCGATAAAATCGTTCGATCTTTCGCTCAAGTTCCAAAATGGCAGAGGCAAAGTTTATTTTCGTGTTCATTACAGCGAAATGTCCCTGAAATCTGCCAGTCTGCACTCATAACAAGCGAAGGTTCCGCACTCTTGTAGGGAATTATCGTTGATCTCTAGCGGTCTCTGTAAGGGAGAAAATTCCACTTTCTCCAGCAGCTATTCAAACGTAGACAATTGAAATCGATGACGCTCGATAGTTCTCAGGGGTTAATCTCCACGTGAATTATCAGATCGTGCTCATTCGTTCTCCTCCTCCCTTCCTCCCCCTCTCCCCTTCTCTCTCATTCACCCGATGGGGTGATCCTTCCTTCTCATCACTGATTGACTGCAGAGAACGAGAGAATACTACGAAATAGATAAGAAAGGAAGGGAAGTCATTCATCAATCGAAGAGAAGAAAGAGACTAGAACGAAAGAAATGGTAACAGCGGGTGAAGGGGGGAGATACACGTAGAATACTGTGTGAAATGGTTCAAGATTGGTCAGTGATACGTTGTGATTATGTTGGAATAGATGGGTGAATTGGAGTGTCGAATGGAAGGAGAAAGGGAAGGGACCGCCTGAAATGAATGGACTTTAGTCTTTGTAGTGAGAATGGAACGAACTCCAGCTGATATCCATAGATCTTCTCTTCGCCCACAATTGACAATCTCCTTTGCCTTGACGAAGGCTCGTAATCTGAGAATGAGAAGATGAAATCAGAATATGAATTGATTGTGACCTCGTAAGAACGATTAGAGTGACAAGAGATGATCCGATGCATGTTGAAAGAGTGAGAAGGATGAGAAGAAAATTGAGGAAAAATGAGAATGATGATGAAGAATCTTCTCGAGTGGGCGATGAAGTAACTGATGAGGAGGACGTTGGTGAATTGACGATGGAATTAATAAAACCTGCACGAACTGTGGTTGGTTCTCCATCCACCACATTGATGAGAGTTGTGAGGGTACCAGAGGGAATAGAGGAGGAAGAACAATCCTGAATAAAAGGGATTGATTGTGAATGGATATTGAAGGATGATCATACGTTCGGGCATTCTTCATCACATAATCGATAGTGACATTCAATGAACATTCGAGAGGGAGAATCGGACATACGAAACATCTGAAGAAATATTCTCAAATTTTCTTAGAGAATAGTAATTGAAACCTTGTCAAACGTGAAAATAGCCGACTGATCCGATATTGAATTTGATTTCATCGTTCGTTTGCAGTTCGAAATCAACTAAAAAATATCGTAAATTTTTCGTTAAAAAAGGAAGTGAAATGGGAAGAAAAGCATTCAGCTGAAATGCAAAATAAAATTACCTGAATACTCTTCGTCTTTCCGTAGACACTGCAAGAGAGAATTTGCAGGTGATTCGACGTTCTCTTTTGACGATGAAGAATCTGAAAGAATACTCATTACGAGATACTGAGTGCATTCTAACCTTGAGATGATAAGCATCCCCGTACACAGCTTTCTTCACGAGTTGTCCTCGAGAATTAGCAAGAGAGAGCGAATAATCACTGAAGAATCGTTGAAGACAAGGAGGAAATCGAGAACTCACGTAGAATTTTCGAAGCAAGAAACATTCAAGGAGATATCGGAATCGAGAATTAGAGCACGATGAAAATGAATGGAAACTGGAGAAGAGAAGGACAAATGAGACTAAAAGAGAATGAATCTCGATTGACAAATTGAACACGTACCTTATCATAACTGATTCCACATCGTTCGTAGTCTACGAATGGAACGATCAATTGCGTGTTCCTTCAAGGGAATTAATATTATTAAAGAAAGGGTGGAAGTGATACCTCGATGAAGTTCCATTCACTGTGCATTCCCCCACTGTAATTCTTCCATCAAAGGATGAATCCGTTGTGAGATCAACGATCAGATTACCACCAATACACGACCAAGATACTGAAAATGAACGAAGAGGTTTGCAGATTCGATATTTGTAATATGAAGTAATCCCAAATGTCTCTGGTGAAGGTAAAGTTGCTTCCACAATCAAGGCGATTTTACAATTGTCATTAGCCAGCCACGCCTGGTGGGGTACACAGGTAAGGCCGGGTACAGCGAGGCCTACGTGATCCCTTGATGTCCAGACTTACATGGCACGTTAAAAAATTTTTCGGAATTTTCGTAACCAAAGTTACTACCAATGTGTGTCTTGTTGGTGTGTTATTTTTCATTTCTAAGCATCAAGCAAGAGAGTTTGCGGAAACATCGAAATTGCAAGCCTACCCATAGATCGTACCCAAACACTCCCTCTTTTGAACCAATTTGTGCACTGTATCTTCAGTTCACATCTAATACACTCTGTTCATGATTGAGTTTTAGGTACCTAGCGTTTCACTAACAATAAAATCGTTGTTCGTTATGCTTCGTTTGTGATGAATATAATGGAATGATTCTGGACCCTTTGAGAGTAACGGAGATTGAGTCATAAAGACGTCCTTTCCATATATCAGAGACTTTAGTATCAGCAAACATTACAGTTTGCGTGGGACCATCAAAAGGGGAAAAGGACCCACATCTGGAAAGGTCGTTTGCCAATTCCATTGCAGTTTTTGTGCGTTTTTAGCAAGTATCTAAATAAAATGAAATAAAAAAGTGTAGATGGTCTAATGGAAGCAGAGATGATTCCATCGTTTTCTCACTAGATATTTGCTCCGATTGACTGGTTTCGTATAGTGACTACAGTAATCTTTCACACATTGTACAACTCTCTTCAATCTACACACTATTTCTCTCCCTCATGGGTAGATCAAACCGATCCTTTCCACTACAAACTATTAGTTGCGGATTATCCGATTGTATCGTGAAAAACAAAGGGAATTTGACCTCATCTCACACCATTTATCTCACCTTGTGGTTGATTGGCAGAGGAAGAAGAGAGAAGTGAGAACACCTGATTGAGCAATTAGAGATCAATGGGATAACACCTAAAGTGGAACTTACAAAAATGAGGAGATGGATCATGGGACCATGAGATAGAATGGAAGAATGAGGAGAAGAGAAGAGAAGGTGGGATGAAGAAATGAGAAGAGAGAGAGGGAAGATGGAAGGAGAGTATTAATTGTACCATGAATTATAATAGTAGTGACCTCCTTTGTGTAGTGAGGATTGAGCAATGTTTTGAGAATAAGAAGAGATTAAGAAGATCTCTTTCTTTTGTGATCTAAGATGGAACAATGTTTCGAAAACTAATGAAGTTTCCATCTTCATTGTGATATCTAATTATCCATTGATCGCTGTGATATCATGTGTCCATTGAGCTTTTGAGTGCTCTCAATCACAAAATTGTCTCTCTTTTCCCTCTCTGCACTGTCTAAACTGCACCCTTCTCTGATTTCTCTCTTTTCTTCCATCCTCAAATCACACCCCCCCTCCTCTCCCCTCCTCTCCTTCCCAATTCGTTTCGATCGAGATCCTCATCCCTTCTCGTACTTCTTGAGAATAGAGGGCGGAGTCAAGAGATAGAAGGGATATCTCCTTCTCTTATCACACTATCTCTCTTCTCTCTCTAGTACACATTTCTCATTTTCCCATCTCTATACTTTGTCCACTAAACTCCCCGTGGAGGCCAAAGTCCATTGATAGGATGGCAGTCCTATCGAAAGGATGGATCAACTCTGTTGCATACTAGCTGGTTCGAATGTGTTCTATCTAGTAAGGGCAAAGTCCATTCCCCTCCTCTCTCTCCTTTTCTCTCTTTCTCACTCCGTTGACTCTTTTCTACTGGAAGAGAGCCCTCTCGTTGCCCTATCTCTTCTCCATCCCTCTCCTTCTCCTCCCCTTCCCTCCCTCTTTCTTTCTCTTCCTCTCTTCAATATCTCCGTCTGCCTCTACTAGCCATCCTTCCTTCTTCTAGAATGGAGCCTCCCCTTCTCCTTTCCAACCCCACCCCTTCCCTCTCCTCCCTCCTTCCCTCCTCCTCCTTCTTCCATCTATCAAGAGTGTGCCCTCCCTTGTCCGTTCGAGTCTCTCTCAATCAGGTCCCGCCAAGAAACTTCTTTCCATTTGAATCGAAGAGATGGGCTATCCTATTAGCACTCCCCTTCCTCTTTTCCTTTCTTTTCTTTCTTCCTTGTCTCCACTTCGCTTTTTGAGTTTCTTTGCCATTCGCAACATTCATTTTCAACTAACATAACTTTCCTTCTTTGGATCTTCTTCTCATCTCCAATTGAATTGCCATTGAAGCAGAGAAAGATTCTTATCTTGTACCAGTAAGATAGATGAAAACGCGCGATTAGTCAAGGTATTCGGGCAGTTTGGCCCCTTCTTTCCCTCCTATCAAAGTGTACTCCAAGACCTTATACTGAACGATAGAAGAGATGATTCAGTATTCATGAATCATTCCATCGATCTCTCTCTCTCTTCTCTCTCTTCTCTCTCCCTCTCAATCACGACTCCATCTCTATCCATATATTTCAATGCAATCAGTATGTCCGATAAGACAGTTCGCAACAATGAAAGTGACTCAGATAGGGCCGAATTCCCGCAGGTTCTCACTTGGTTACTAGGCAACGACGACCAAAACTTTCCCTTCTTTCTTCCTTCCTTCCATTCTCTAAATGCCCCCTCTCCTCTTCGTCAGACTCTACAATACAACAGTTGTATATTCCCATGCCCTCGTATTTTACTGCCCTATTGTGTTGTTTGAGGAATAAGATGACGCCAATTCCTCTCTTCAAATAGAGTTGTCTCTAGATGGTTAGAGAATATGAGAGATAATTGATAATAGAGAGAGTGCAGACGGTTCACTATTTCTTCCTCCTTTTCTCAATTCAAAGTCTCTCAATTGCACTGATCCGAACGAGTTTTTCCTTCCTTCTCGTCTCTTTTATTCTCGATCACTCGGCTAAGCTAGAAATCGTAGCCTTCCAAATACTCGACCCTCTCCATTTACACGCCTCATTTTCACCTGTTTTACAACTCTTTGACGAGTAATTTATTGTCTCTTTGAAGGTAATCCATGGCTCGCCACGATTATTGGCCGAGGTATGGATTGGAGAATTATACTCTTCTTCTTCCATTTGAAGATTCATTCGATGGAGCGAAGAGTACGGGATGGATGCAGGTAAAAAGAAGAAAAGAGAGAAGGAATGAGTCAATCAAGGAGAATTCACTGAATTCGACGACTTATCTTTTGGACAAATCTGATCTCGGATTGTTTTCTGTTGTGAATAAGAATTGATTGAGAACGAATTAGGTACTCAACGAACTTCAGACCACTGTCTTTATAATGAATGAATGACGTGAAAATTTAAAGAATTTGAGGGGGTGGCTTGATTTTAGTATCTGGTTGGAAGATCTGAATTTTATTGTATCATAGAACGATTGGTCGATGAGATACGAAAGTGATCGTTCACTTTAGATACAATTTGTTACGCGGACATTGCGAGAAAATAATGCCTGTGAATAGGAGAAGGAAATAAGGAATAATAATTTCAAATAAAAAAATTACAGGAAAATTGGATGCACTCGTTGACAGCCTCAGCCGCGTATCTCGCTGTTATCTATGCAGGACAGAAATTCATGGAAGGAAGGAAACCATTCGCTCTCGATACTCCTCTATTCCTATGGAATGCCGCACTTGCCATATTCTCCATACTCGGATTCTTACGAATGACACCAGAATGGTAATCTATTGAAGGGAAACTACAGTAATCAGTGAGATTCCCTTCAGGATCTGGTCATGGACAGGGGAAAACGATCTCAAGTATTCCATCTGTGTGGCCTCCTTCGCACAAGCAGTCTCTGGCTTCTGGACGGAACAATTTGCCCTCTCCAAGGTACTGTAGATCGATCGATATTCAGAGAGAAGGGGAAAAGCTCAACGAGTCATCACCACTTATCTCTGTAACTATGCGTTGTCGTGATGGACTGATATGGGGAGAGAATTAGTCAGAGATGGGGTGATGAGCGTGAAAATGACAGGGAAGAATGTTGCCATTCTTATCCGATTGGAGATCATTCTGAACCGAAGATGAAGATCGGACTATGACTAAGAGGGTCAATTCTAGGATGGAAACACTGAAATGAATACACTGACTCATTGAGAATTACCCACGGGGTACATTCCGTTACAGATTCGATATAGAGTTGTGGTGTAGACTAGTCTGTAGTTAGAAGGGAATTAGTGAAAGATGTCTAGTGAGATAAGAAAGAAGAGAAGGAAAATACTAGAAGGATGCAGAATCTTACACTTAGAATAACAATATTTGCGTGATTCCATGATGTGAGAGTAAACATACAAGGAAGTGAGAGGTGAATCTGCAAATTCTGAGAAAATAAAAACACTGATTTTATCTGAACACATGATTCAGTGCAGAAATGGACATGAGAATGATCTCATTATTTTTCAGGTGGCTGAATTGCTTGATACAGTATTCATCGTAGCTCGTAAGAGACCTCTTCTATTCCTCCATTGGTACCATCACATCTCCGTTCTCGTTTACACTTGGCATGCATACAAGGACCACACTGCATCTGGTAAGAATGATCTTTGATCTGTCGTTCTTAACTGCTACTGAAGAATTATTATCTAGAACTATCTAGCATGAGATGGCCAGGAAATGCTAGATAATAAGTATTATTTTCAATCTTCAGGTCGTTGGTTCATCTGGATGAATTATGGTGTGCATGCAGTCATGTATTCCTATTATGCCATTCGTTCTCTCAAATGGCGAACTCCCAAATGGATCGCCATGTTCATTACCGTACTCCAAATCTCTCAAATGGTAGCTGGTGTTACTATCGGAATCTCCGTCTATCGTATCAAGGTATACTTCTCATTTCGTGATTGGTCTAAAAAATGGAAGAAAATTGTGCGCGAATACGACGCTGCAGAGAACAGTTGTCAAAGTCGAGACACTTGTCTCATTCTCGCTTCCAGACAAATTGGAAGGAGTCAAGAAATCAAGATGAAGTTGTAAAAAAAAGATCAAAGATCAATTAATTGCAGTCATCGGGTGGTGAATGCCAGCAGACATGGGAGAATCTTGGTCTCAATCTTGGAATGTACTTCTCCTACTTCCTTCTCTTCTGCAACTTCTTCTATCATGCATACCTCAAGAAGGTCAGTTTAAACATTCTAATTATACAAAAATAGAAAATAAAATTATTGAAAATATGAATTTTTATATTGAACCTCACACGTTAGCCGGATATTTGAAGAATAGTAATAAACCTGGAATATTTCATTTTAATTATAGAAATGGCATAATATTTTCAATTTCAGAACAACCGATACGCAGTCCTTGAGAAGAAGAAAGATGCTGCTCCTTCCAATGGAAATGAAGTGAAAGAAGAAGAGAAGAAGGAGGAAAGGAATGGAGTCACCACTAGGAGAAGAGCACAGAGAGTCGATTAAGCCATATTCTTCCCGTACTGCCTCGAATCATCGTCTACCGTAATCTCAACCAGTGGCAAACTTGTTGATATTGCCCATCTATGTCTCGGATTATTGTATTTTCAGTTCTCATTTAATTGAGAAGCCTACAAATTGTTACTGATGTTCTCGTAGTTCACTCACTTAGGGTAGGCGATCGATAATTGCTCACATTCCCATTTGTCTACAGTATCCCTACCATAAGGTAGGTCATCGAGTGATATCGATCTATCGCCATTTTCGTTGTTTATTCTTCTAGTATCTAGTACCATCTTTTCCACTAAATAATAACTACCCAGATTTGTCTTGCCTTAATATTATGTATTCCACGCTAACATCGACTCATTCCCTTCTGTGAAAAAAACGCATCTGTGAATAGAAGTTAATGTGGTATAAATCATTTTTCATCTGAGATAACTATATCAACACAACGAATGAACTCAACGAAACGATAGCTACAATGAACAAACTAAAATGGTAGGTCAATCATTTGATGGGATATCGATAAGTATAGTGCGAAAGGATGACCTACCAAAATAATGGATAAAATTAGGTAGTGATCTGTCCGGGATAGGGATCTGCTCGATTCTTTCTCATAAGAAATCGCATCTTTCCTTGCATATCCTCATTGAAGATCGCTGTTGACGCCTGAATTTACATCGATTTCCTTGCTCATAAGTAACACTTTTTGCTTAATTATTTTCCTACGTTGTTGTATACTACGAAAAGAAAGTTCATGTGTTTGTACTGTGGGAGCAAAAATAATGTCGAATAATACATCAACAAATTGTATAATTAAGGTCGGTCACACATGTACGCAGCCACCCGTTAAAAATGCTGATCTTTTTTTAACAATCGGATACCCGCGAGAAATTTTTGAATTTTACATGAATTTTGTGCAAAATACGACGGTTCTGAAAGGAATTGTGCGGCCAACCCGTTTAAAAAACCGTTTTTTTACTTGGGTCAAAAATCCAAGTGCATTAACATTTAACATTAGCACAGGTATGAGGCAAGTACCAGAAGATATGAGATGAAGATATGCGACAAAATATTCGTAAACTGGGTATGATTACGACAAATCCGTAGAAAATCGATTAAATATTGGAAACCCGGATATGTCTCAGAATCGTACTACATTCTTCTTGTGAGCAAAACTTTGAAAATAGTGTTGTTGTTTTTTCGGATTATAGGTAGTTCTCGACGACCACTTTCTGATCTGGCCTGTGCCAATGAAATTCCGTATCAAGTTGCTATTAACCATCATATTTTCAACATTTTGAAGCGTAATTTTCAAAAAAAAATTACGCACAGATACACGTATTTTCGCAGATAGTCTGAGTTTGTGAAATACCCATGAAAGTTTCAGAAAAGAGAATTAAAAAGACCTTTTACAAATGCTACCTATGCACAGTTCTAAACAAATCATAGCCAGCACGATAATCTGAGCAAAAACATAAAAACATTCGAACCGATAAAAGCTTTTGAAATTTATGATTAACACATGTTGGGAGCATTACTTATGTATCTACGCCCGGAAGGATAAAGAAACGGTCATACCTGGATGGAAAGCTGCTTTCTTTGCATGTACGGCTTCTGATAGAACTGAGTTCTTCGCACGATTTGAAGAAGACCCTCCGATTCCATCAATCTGGAAAATTAATCTTTTTTTTATAATGAAGGCAACCCATATTTGAATTGAAGATGTAATCTCTGATAACAGTTGCATCAAATTCATAGTATACTTATAAAACAGTGATTCCAACATACTGTCGATGTGAGAAAGTGTTATTCATAAAAGGAAAAGGAAGATGCAGAGCTTAACTTGGCAAAGGTACCTGTTGAGAACGCTGAATGCTCCGTCAACGTCGTTGTTCACCACCATCACCGTCTTCGTCGCATAACGGGGGTGGGCGTTCCAGATTCCCTTGAAGAGCTTGACAGAAAACGGTTGAGTGAGTGTTCCTCTCCACCTAACCATCTGTAAAAGTGATACCACTAAATAAATATCAAACATATCGGTGCCCAACTGTGCTAACAACAATGCGCCATCGATGAAGAGTCAAACCACATATCTAAATGTTTTATAAACATATGTAAAAATATATATGTAAAAATCAATGGTAAAAATTCTCAAAAATTCCAGATTTGGCAAGTTGCCAGATATTTTCCTAATACGGTTTCCTGAATGTGCAGTCAGATGTACTGTAAGTTTAAAAATTAAAACTTTTTATACTTTTTTTTGTTTTTGTTATTTATTTATGATGTATCGATTTTCCTTAATATGAGATTGTTTTGGTATGACACTTTTCTTCTTTAATGATCTTCCCAGGAAGGTGTACACGCACTCCTTCTCCTGTTGTTCATGCACTTTGGAAGTACACTCCGTGAAACACCAACCCAATTAGTAAATGATTCTTTCTTATTTCAGAGGAGATCGATGATTCGGCCACTCTTACGTGGAGTGTCCAATAATCTCTGGATCCTCTGGATTGCTCTTCTCATCGCCATGGCTTTTATACTCCGTGGCCCACTGAGGTTGACCGAGCCATTTGAGAACGGTCAGTGTCCTATTCATGTAATCTTGTTGAAATGCTTCCTATTTATAATCTGCTGATAACATTTGCATTCTGGATTATCAGATAAGGCGCTTATCTTCGTCGTCGTTCAGCGAGAGAACGAGAAATATGGAATCATCCACGTCACTAATACAATTTCTTATTTTCAGTGGGATCATTTCTGAGTAATTTGACTCCTAAATTCTACGTTGCTCTCACGGGAACGTCTTCTTTGATCTCCGTGGTCATACTCGTCTTCGAATGGTGGTATTTTAAAAAGTGAGTGCTATTCTAATTTATAGCGAAAGTAGGTCAGATAAAAAAATCAACGGTAATTGGGGATATCAGGTCAGAATGGCATTGATAAAAGAAAACGTAGAGTCTTGGTCTTACCGTTCAGTTGATTTATACATAATAAGAATTGTTCTTCTATTCAGTAACGACGAAGATTTGAACAGCGAGGAAGAAGTATCAGAAGAGGAAGAAGAGCTTCCACCTCCACCAAGACCCGTCAAGGAAGTTAGAGGTACGAGAGGACTAATTAGCCAATATCAGATAAAGTACTAGTGGGTTGACGATCAATCTTTACGCGTTAGAATCGAGTTCATCGTTTTTTCAACGCAAAAAAAACGTTCAAGGTTGCCGTTGCGATACAGAAAATTGTAGCAATAGAAGTAGTAGTTAGGGAAGGAGATTTATCGGAGAGATAAGTGAATGACTTCTTCGAATTTCTCTCTTGGGGCAGGTGGAAATGGAAGCTGATTTAGACGAAGAGAAAGATAGGATGATGACTATTCACAATCGATTGAGAGAGAAGAAGAGAAGTAGAAAGGGATGAAGTGAACTGTTAGATAGTGCACGCCCCCCTTGATTATCTCACTGAACTGATAAGAGTGTGACCAATGAAAGAAGGAGAAAGAGGTCATCTGTGTCTGTATTGAGTGTCGTAGTGATATATCTCCTCATCTTCTCCCTTGACTCTTCATCTTGAATAGAAGGTGAGTCTTCATCATCTCCTTCATCGTTCATCCATCTGGGAGGGGAGGAGCTCTCTCTCTCCATCGTTCCTTTTCTCTCTCTCTCTTCATCTCTCTCGTCTCTTGAATCGACCGTCTTGTCTCCCCCTCTCTCTCTCTTTTCTCTCACCCATCCCTCGCTCGTCCCCTCCCTCTCTGACCAGCCATCCCACACCACTCTAACCCTCCCTTCCCTCCCTCTCTCCTGTCCCTCCTTCCCTTCCTCATCTACTATCAATGACCACGACGATATCGGCCCTTCTCACTGGATTCTCCGATCACGAATCATCAGATGACCAAGAGGAGATTGAATTGCAAAGGAAGCTCAAAGAGCAAGAAGGTTATTATTCAATCGTGCCCTGTCCTCGTTCTTTTTCCTCTCTGTACTCCCAGTTTACGTATCGTCAATCGGTTTATGCGTAGTTAAATAGTTTTTTACATTAACGCGCGGGGCTTAACATAAATAAAGATAACATAAATACTCAAATGTGAAAGTTAGTTCCGGTTGATGAGTTGTTTGTATTTTCAGAATGCAAAGTATGGAGGAACGCGTATGCACTCATTCGAGGACCAGAGTACTTCAGATACAAAAAGGTTTCCTTTCTCTTCCTTCCGATGATTCAATCTAATTAATATTATTCATTGCCATTCTTTTGTTCCAATTCGATTCACGGATCATTTCCTGTAGAGAAAGAGAGAAGAAAAAGTGAACAGTGAAAAGAGGAAAGAATAGGGTGAGAGATGGAAGGGATTGTGAATGAGAGACTGAAAGGATACGGACAAATATAGAGACGAATCGATAGAAATGATGGGAAGATGAACCGATTTAGTGAGAGAGAGAAGAGAAAAAGAGTACAATAGGGATTGAATGTGATGACTCGATGAGAATAGGAAATAGTACATTCAATTGAATGGAATGAGAATGTGAATTACAGGCAAAGAATCAAGATCCCCTTACATTCTACGATATGAATTTGACATCTCAAGATCATCAAGCATTCTTCATTATCGATGATGATACGGATAAAGAAGATTTGAAAAGTGAGGATAATTTGGGTCTTAGTCCACCTTCTTCTTCTTCTCTTCCATTCATGGTAACTGCAATCATCCTTCATAAGTACCCCTTCTGAGTAGAAGTGGAAGAAGAAGGAAAGAAGGAATGGGAGAAGTGGTATATCGACTTGTCTACAATTTCATCCCCTGTACTACTCGACTATAGTCTCAACTGACTAATGTCTGCCTTCTTCACTCCTTCATTTTCTATTCCTCTCCTTCCCTCTCTCATATGAACATCTCTAACTAGTAATTACAAGTAATTGAATGGGTAGGGAGGGCTATAAGGGGTGGAAAAGGGACGGGGGTGCTCTATTGATTCCGATGAATAAATTAGTTTTCGAGGCAACAGACCGTAATCCCATCCCTTCTCCCATCTCGTTACAATTTTCCCTGTGGATACGATTGGTCTCTCCCTATATTTGTATTCCAGTAGTGACTTGACTATACCATATTGCTTTCTCCTTTCCTTCTCCTTCCCTATTTACCCTCCTTCTTCTTCTTTTCTCACTTTGCCTTCAGAAGGAAGCTGTTGCTGTCGTCTCGTTTAGTAATGGGACGGGGGAAAGAAGGGAAAGGTCTCTCTCTTTCTGTCTTCTGTTTTGTAATGAATGTTGACTATCCATCTCAGTGTGTGTCATTGTTTCCCTGACTACCAAAGGGATTAAAGGAGAAAAGGAAAGGCTTCGTAAGATGGAAGGAAAAGGAAAAGAAGGGATTGTGAGAGGAGGAAAGAAGGGGAAGAATATCCATGAGATTGAGGGGTTGAGAAAAGGGCCAAACGAATGTGAGAAACGAGGAATGGACCAATGGACAATAGAGAATCGAGAGAATAGATGGATGAAGGAAGGAAGTATGGATAAATAAAGTATATTGAATTACAGTAATGAACGCTGCATGGAGAGAACGAGAGACTGACATCCGTATTCAATATGCAACTGAAGCATTAGAGAAGAATGAGAACTGTGCGATGGCCATGGTATTACTGGCAGAAGAACAATCTGAGACTATCGTCGATTGTGAGAATATGTTAAGGTGAGGGAAGATGTTGTACAAAAGGGATTCTCCGAGAATATAGTGAAAATCGGAAGCCATCAAAGATAGGGAGTTCCAAGTGAAGCGATTATGACTTGCTTGTATAACATCCGTCAAAATCGAAGATCGAATTAATGAAATCGATGATTTCTTTGCAGGAAAGCGTTGAGAAGTGCAGAGATCCAATACAAGAAACCACCTTCAACCAGTCATCAATACCATGATGGATCTGTCGAATTCTATCGTGAGTTGTTTCTCCTTTATTTGAATCATTAGTTGATGAGAAAATCATCTACATGGATACTTACTGGAGCTAAGATGAAGCATAATTCTCGTTGATTGCAGGTCAGGGAGCTAACGTGCAATCGTATATCCGTCGTCGTCTTGCAATGTGTGCAAGAAAGCAAGGAAGACTGAGAGAGGCTATCAAGATGTTCAAGGATGTACGATTTATTCTTATTCAAATTGACTACAGACAACTTTTTAGCTACACGATTCTAGAAATTATGTATTTCCTCGAATGGATTCTTCTTTCAGTGTCACAAGGAATTGGCGATGCAATCTGTGTATGCAGTACAGGAGAATCTGATCGAGTGCTATCTCGAATTGTGTTCGTATGCCGATGTCCAATCACTTCTAGTCAGATACGATGGATATGGTCAGTTATACTAATTCTATTCCTGAATTACTGCAGTATTTTGGTGCCCGTTCTCATGATAAACGTCTCCTTATCAGTGGCTGATCTCCGTGAGCCTCGTTCTGCCGTCCTCGTCTATACTTCAGCCCTTCTCAAAGCGAGAGCTGTCGCTGACAAGTAAGTTAATGCGTCTATCGGACGTTTTGTCGTTATGACGCACGTCAAATTCCCCAGAATATCTCAATTTTGTATCGAAAGGGTCTTTATGGTTCGACCACAAATAGACACTTTCAATAATGATCATAATTAGAACACAATTGTGACACGCTAGAGTATTTATATTATTTATAATATTCGATTCGGTGAGCTAAATTAATTGGAAGTAGTCAGAGACGATTGTAGTCTTTTTGACCTATAATCATCAAAAATGGTTAATTTCATTAAAAAAATACGGACTACATTTTAAAAAAATACATGAAAAAAACAAGTAGTGATCAGGCGCACATGCTTTATGCAAATCCGCAGAAGCGATCAAAGGTTGGCTATTTTAAGATAACAAGCCATGGTGGCCGAGTGGTTAAGGCGTGTGACTTATGATCACATGGAGGTAACTCCTCGCGGGTTCGAATCCCGTCCGTGGCATACTTTTGCCAATTTTTTAATTGTCATTTTTGCCGAATTATTTTCGTAGATAGACACTTTCAATCGCATTTTCTAGTCTAAAAATTCAACAATTTAAAGCAACTATGATGATAATTAGAGCACAATTGCGACACGCTAAAGTATTTATATTATTTATAATACTCGATTCGGTGAGCTAAACTAATTGGGAGTAGTTAGAGACGATTGTAGTCTTTTTTACCTATAATCATCAAAAATGGTTAAAAAGCATGTGCTTTTCTCGTGTATGTTATGAAATCTATACAGATTTAAAAGATAGCTATTTTCAGACTGTCGATCGAACAGACCCGTCGTGGTCTCTCTATTGCCGAATCGAATGCTGTCGAAGCAATTATGAGGGCCTTCGAGTACAATCCCCATGTGCCTTACTATCTACTGGAGATGAAATCAATGATTCTCCCACCTGAACATTATCTGAGGAGAGGTGAGTAATGGAGAAGAATTCCTGTGGAGTAATTCATTCATGTTGAGGTGATTCTGAGGCGATCTGTTACTCATTCAATCATCTTCAACATTGGAAGAGAATCGATGGGGCACTTAATCTATTGCAGTGCACGTGGAAGGGAGGTAAGAATAGTAGATTACTTTTATCGTTTATTTGATTTCGAGTTTCCAATCAAACGCCGAAGCCAATACGACATGCAATTTCAATTGTTATGGTGTGATTGAATGTGAAACTACGAAGAAAGAAAATAATTGTGATTGCAGCCTTTCCTACGGTAGCTCGTTCCCTCAACATGAGCCAGTACACTCAATACTCGAATACGATCGAACAATCGGATAGAGAATTACTACCACGTTAGTTTTTATTGTTGATTGAAGCAAAAAATAACATAAATATTGGGTCCATTCTTACGGGATATATTCCAGCTTGGCACGTTGTCTCAGTTTTCCCCAAGAAGGAATCAGCAATTATGAATGTCCTCGGATGCTTCCTATGGTGAGTAAAGAGATAGGGAAATCTTCTTCTTACCTGATCTTTCTCCCTTTCAGTCTCATAATCTGTGTCTCATCCGTCATAATCTGTCATTATCCGGCTACCTTCCAAGAGTTTATTCAAGCGGTTAGTTTACAATGAGCAATGGTCTGGAAGTATTGATTATCTTCAGTTGCAAACGTACTGCACAGCAGCATGGACTTCCTTCTCCAATGGACTCGCTGCATGGATTCCAGAGAATGTTGTCGAATTACTGGCTAGCAAGAGTAGAACTGATTCCGCCACCGTTGAGAATTTCTAGTCACTCCTTCTTACTCTCGTCGACTAGGATCTAGTCATATTTGTATTTGATACGCTTTATTTTATGCAACCGACAGTAACTTATTTTCGACACTTGTACAACTGTGCCATTAACTGTGAATCAGTCTCTTTCTAGTCCTTCTCAAATTCCATATGGATTAACTAAGTCTCCCCTTGCCTTCATTACCATTCTCAAGTCATCCCTACTAACTCTTTTGTATATTTCCGTGTCTCCGTTATTCTAGTGTAATCTTCCATTCGGTGTTGCCATACCGCTAGTGATCTCAATCAATATTTCTATCATAATATGAGTTGTACTCTCCGGTCTTTTAACTTTCCAACACATTTGCCAATACTACGTTAGCTCTTTGCAGTATCGTAAAACCTTATTTTTGTTGCTACAGGTTAGTATGAAATTTGTCCATTGATGTCTCCATGGGATCTCTTGATCTCTCGCTTTATAATGCTTTCTTTTACTGATCTACCATAGGAAGATCGATTGATATTGTTGATTCATTCTCTCAATTGACTCTCATGAGTCACATGGTAAAGGTGATTGTAGAGTGTGCGAATGGAATGGAACGTGTCGTTTTCCAACATGGTGTAGTCAGACTCACTCGGAATATTGTGATTTGTCCCTCTTCAATATTTTCTCTCTTTCTCTTCCTTTTATTCTTTCTCTCTTCGAAATAGTGATCGAATCAATCGATTCACTGTTTGGACGAACGATATCTGTTTACAACAAGATTGCTCCGATTTGCAAGTTGATCAGATGACGTACCGTATGACAGGTAGCATCGATCGTGGTGGGACATTATAGTCCATCGATCGATCGATAGTGACCTACCGTAGTCTGTGGTATGCAGACAGACACGAAGAGGATTATCGATGCAGTTCTCCAAGATCTGCGAGCACTTTCCACTGAGGCAAAGAAGAAACACAATCATGTGAAAGAGGTACGAGTGATTCTGTTTCGTTTGAATACAATGCGAGTTGCAATGACAGAAATTATAAACATACTGAAAATACTGAGTTTGAAATTCATGAATGTAGAAAGCTGCTGATTGTGCCTGTTATGATAATTATTTTGACAAATTGTTGAAACGTAATAATAACAGGCAGCTGAATCATGCGTGGTGAAGGTACGGAACATCAGCTCTGCCTCTGCTGATGCCGTATTGCTACAGGTATTTGATTATTTCAAAATTGGCAATAACGATGATAAGAAAAATGATTGTTTGGTGATTCATAGCTGAAACTTTTATGAATGGATTCAATTTATTTTTTACCAACGTTATATAATCACGAACTAAATTAATCTCCGATCCATTTAAGAATCTTCGTTCTGCCTCCTGTGAACTGGTTCATCCTCTAGTCGTCGCTTGTTCAACGAAAAATGCGAGATTAGTCCAGATTGCACTCTCTGCCATACAGAAATTAGTGCAGCATCGAATACTCGATGAGGTATGTATACCCCTTCTTCCGCCCACCTTCCCATTTTCTTTTCTCATTCTTTTTATGGCTTGATTTCACATCAAGCACTACATTTCCGTTTGTCGGAGTGTAATTGGCGCTTCCTTTTCAAATAACTAATCTGCCTCCTTCATCAGAAGAGTGCGGGGACCATTGTCTCCGAGTTGTGGTCTCTCGTTGAATCAGAGTGTGAAGAATTGAGAGTAGTGCAGACTTTGACTCTCATCGTCAGTATTGAATTGGTCGTCGGAGGACATGTTCTTGCTAAGGTGAGAAATAACGATGGAATGAATATTTGTAGTCGGAATATCGTTCGAGAGGAAAATTATAGGGCAATGAGCTTGATGGCAATATATTTAGTAACGGTAACGGTATCTTCAATCTGATATAATCTGATAGTATCTTCAATCTTATATAATTTATATAGTTAAGTATTAGCCAAATGACAACCATCTATCATCATCTCGTGATTCCCTTTTCTTTCAGTGTATCGTCATGTGTTTCCGTCTTCGATTCGCGAAGGATCCGACAGTGATCAATGCTGCTTCTGCTGCAGTCAGACAGATTGTAGCCAGTGTATTCGAGAGAGTTGTGCAGGTCAGCACTTTCAGAATGTTGCTAAAAAAATTTCAAAGTAGACAAGTGATTTCTTTCCTTCTCGCTCATTTCCCACGTTTATTGTCACAAACAACAAATTTCCAGGAAGATGGAATGAAGTCATCGTCCTTTTCTGTCGCAGTCGAGTCAACCACAGGTATTTGTTTCTGAAAATTTAATTTTGATGTTTCACATTTTGTATTCTTATTCTATGAATTTGGTTGAATTAGCCAATATTTTGTATCTTTGAGGGACGGATCTTCTTTCTCGTGTTCCTCCTCCCACTCTTCGACCGTGTGCTGCCGATGCATACATGTTGTTCAAGGTTAGTTCATCTTTCGAAGATTCTACGAGAAAATCGTTTCCACTGGGTCGAATAATTAATCTCCTTGTTCTAAAATTCAATAGAAAGGTGCTATCGATACTCTCATATTTTGAGGACTTATGTCTGCTCGTCGACGGTGAACCTCCCGTGTGGTTGAGTGGATTACAAGAGATGAGTCGGACACTCGGATTGGAATTGATTGAGACACTTCTACACTCTTTCCCCAGTGTATTCTTCAAGGTGAGAAGAGTGATTAGAAGCTTACTGATTTTGAAGAGGATGAAGTATGTGAACGTGAAAATGTGATACATTGATTCTTTGAGCACGATGAATTCACTCGTCTTCTTCGTGAGATCGTCTGTCCCCTCGTCATTCGATTGTTCTCGCCCAATATCAAGAATACTAATGTGAGAACATAAAAAAATGTCTTCGTGAAAGGGTTATGAATCCTTTTACAATGAATGAAACACTGAATGAGAACTTCATTGGAAAAAGTGTGACTCTGAAAATCGCGAAATATATGAAGACGTTTCAGTTGAGTTCACTGACATCGACAGCTCTCGCACAGGCACGAGCCATTGCCAATTCAACCGGTATGCTCGGCTATTCTTTTTTTGTTTAGTTTCGAATTGGAATTTATTAGCGTATCTAATTGAATTTTTCGGATATAATAGTAGTCGTACGCCACTTGAGGTTCTGCTGATCGCACTAATTTTCCTCTGGCGATGCGATTGGTTCGATTGATTGTCATTCTCGTGAACATCTACCATCAGAAGTTGGTAAGTACGATGAACATTTTGGTTCCAATACGTATTCATATTGAGGTAATTGTCCTAGTTGAGATGCGTTCAAACTTCTTTCGCTAATAGTAAAAAATAGTGGAAAAATGCTTTAAATGAATTGGTTACTGCTTACAGGTGACAGAGTGTGAGATCTTCCTCTCTCAACTCATTCGCTTCTTAGACACAGAAAGGACGAATTGGCAGAGAGGAATCGCCCTTGAGGCATTGCATCGAATACTCATTCATCCCAGTGTATGCATGTGAGTATTACGATTGATCCTTGATCTTTAGTGTTCCAAAAACAACTTTCAGTTGGTTGTGTGCCAATTACGATGCTCGTTCGTCTAATGCGGTTCTTCGTAATATGCTGAATGGAGTGACCACCTTCCTCAGACAGTCATTCAAACGGACCCATCTCAGCTCCGGTCAGATTTTTAAATCGTTAATTCCTTGGTGCTTTGGGTTTCATACGGGGCTAGTAATGTGGCTTTGACTGATTGTTTCAATGCGATGCATTTCTGGATGGAATAAAGTA
Source organism: Pristionchus arcanus (assembly GCA_900490705.1). Classification (NCBI taxonomy): domain Eukaryota; kingdom Metazoa; phylum Nematoda; class Chromadorea; order Rhabditida; family Neodiplogasteridae; genus Pristionchus; species Pristionchus arcanus. The sequence goes on along the minus strand of LS484864.1, from coordinate 7,800 downwards.
ATCGATTCTTTTCTTCAGGAGGTGACGACGAGAGTGAGACGGGCCAATCAGTGGGATTGGCGGGATTCTATGTGAATGGAGTGTGGATACCATTCATTGATGAATTAACTGCCAAAAAGAGCTTCATACTGTTAGTTTTCTTTAATTCTTTAGCAGACATTGCGAGAGTCTGTGGAGGACTTGAATCATGAATGAACGTGGTTTCATTTCAGTCTCGAGTCGATGGAGAAATTGGAGCCATCGATTCTTCCCGATGGATATTCCGTCTCTCGTGCATTCAGAATAGTCGTCGATGCATCACAAGCACTCATGGTTGCCTATGATGAACTCACTCACAAGTATGATCTATCTACTTTTGTTAGTATTCTATGATGTTAATGAACTAATTGTAAGTGATCTTGCAGGAAGGGTAGTGCTATGGAGGCGGCTGCACAATCTGCTGAAGGAGATGGAGAATCTCCGAGGAAAGGTGAGCGAGGGAGGGAAATGGGGGGGGGGGACGGAAAATGAAAAGGAAGGGCTTCCTTTTCATTCTTCTCATGAAGGGCTCTTCTGAGTAGCGTCTGAACGTTGCGGTCATTGATGCCCAATAATAATTTGTCTACCAGATGTGCAATTGGAAGTGTCTCTTCTCCATGCGATGCAACCTCCTCTCGTCTCTGCCATTGTGATCATGCTCGATACGAGGTGAGAAGAGATCAAAGATCAAATCATATGACTTATTTTGATGAAACGCATATTCACCTATTAATATTTCAGCACAGACGAGACGATGAGTGAGTCCCTTCTTACTGCTCTCTCCACTCTCACTCTCATTTCATGCAGACTCAATATACCTTCCGTGAGTAGTCCATCCCCTTGAATAGCCTACCAGGATATGCATTATTGATGATGACTGTTCTTCATTCTTCAGGCCCGTCACACTCATCTCTATGCTCTCGCATCGGCCTCTCTTCCCTCGTGTAGTGGGGGAGGATACGTTGCACGATGCATGGGAGTTCCCGTACCAGAGGAATTGTCCATTGGTTAGTAGAATTCAATGATCAATGATATATCCGGACAACGGAGTTCCCTTCCCTTTCATTCTTCACTCTCATTCACTCCGTGAATCGGTCGCCTTGCCTCATTTCGTATGCGGATATCCGTCAAAACTCGGAACTCCGTCATTCTCATTCCTCCGATTTTCATTTGAGTGAGATCGGTCACACTCTTCCTCAATAGCAAAAGCCAAAACGCGTTGAGTTTCAATAATAGCTCAAAACGTTTCTGGTGTCACGGATATCCGAGTTCAACTCGGATATCCGAGTAGACAGGAGACCGATTCAATTATTCCGCGGAAGTGAGAATGAGTAGGGAAATCGACTCGGATTGACGGATAAAAATCCGGATAGACAACTCTAGAATTCATTGTATACGTCCGTACAAATAGGAGCTGTAATTATACCAAGCATTATCCGCTTTTAGATCTGGACAAGTCAGTGGCTGGTTCAGCAGCGGCAGCTGCAGATCATCTCGTGTACCACCAAGTGAGATTATTAGTTTTAGTATCTAATCAGGTTGCATCTTATTGAAAATTGTTGGAGGTGAATACATTATTTCTGACGTGAAACGCGAAACTCGCAGGTGGTTGCAACGGGTGTTCCCCTTCCTTGTTCCTTCACTCCTCCCGTCCTTCTCAATCAACAGATGATTCTGACGACCAAGAATGTACAGGCTGCCAGAGTGCTACTCACTTGTGGTCAGAATTATATATATTTCAATTAGGACACTTGTGATATGTTTCGTTATACTGATAATCTCTAATTGATATAACTTACAGCGGAGACGAACGTTCCCTCATGGGGTGAATCATGGGAAGTGGTGATGGCTGCGTGTGCTCATATCGCATGGTTACTCGCTATGAGACCATCTCTCAATGGAGGAGGAACTTTCGTCGGAAGGAGAAACGATGAAGAAGGTGCGCATTTTCAATTTGGACTGAATCAAAATTGAAGAGATCAGTTATGGTGGAATTTCAGTAATGTCATCATCCTCAAATGGAACATCGGCAGGAGGAACGAGTGGAGGTAAGAAGGCATTCCATTCCGATACATGGAACATTTTGTATTGTGACTTATTGTGAGCCATTCGTGCGTGTAGTTCAAAGAGTTACAGATACCCTACTATATTTGGAAGTAGAAGTAATATCAATTACATGCAGGTCAGAGTGGATCGGCCGGTAGTACGAATATGGTGACCACTGCTGCAGCGAGTACTGATATTCCGGTTATTGTGAGTGTTAAAATTGTTGTTTTATTGTTTTTATTTGTATTCCGCAATCTCATTAGCCTCGTTCGACTAATGTAGATCATGAGAAACAATAATGAAGTGGCTGTGTTTCATACTTACAATATTTGCAGGCAGAGAAGCTGGACAAGATAGTGGAGTGCACGAAGGATCTCGATGAGGTCAGGAATGATCTTTGATCTTTCTAATCTGCGATTAGTGTGATATGTATGATCTTTGATCTCTCATCCTCTCCTCAGGTTGGTCTCCATCACGTCATCGCTGCCCTCTGTCGACTATCGAGTGATGCTCTCATTGTATCTGCCAGTCAGTTATTTTTTGCATTTGATTTGTATTTTGCAAACTGATTGGTGGGAAATTGCTTATCTCGTCTTTCTCTTGAATGAGTACTAATTGCGAAACACTGATTCTCCTACCAAATCTGTCCCTTCACAGATGGTCGTGATCCTTCCTTCTTCGGTATCTCCAAGTTATTACACGTCGGAATGGCGAATATCGAAAGATTCCATGTGATATGGAAACCATTGACTGCGCATCTCATCGATGTAAGCTTAATATTATTACAATATTCTATATTGGCTAGTAATGTGGCTTTGACTGATTGTTTCAATGCGATGCATTTCTGGATGGAATAAAGTAATCGATTCTTTTCTTCAGGAGGTGACGACGAGAGTGAGACGGGCCAATCAGTGGGATTGGCGGGATTCTATGTGAATGGAGTGTGGATACCATTCATTGATGAATTAACTGCCAAAAAGAGCTTCATACTGTTAGTTTTCTTTAATTCTTTAGCAGACATTGCGAGAGTCTGTGGAGGACTTGAATCATGAATGAACGTGGTTTCATTTCAGTCTCGAGTCGATGGAGAAATTGGAGCCATCGATTCTTCCCGATGGATATTCCGTCTCTCGTGCATTCAGAATAGTCGTCGATGCATCACAAGCACTCATGGTTGCCTATGATGAACTCACTCACAAGTATGATCTATCTACTTTTGTTAGTATTCTATGATGTTAATGAACTAATTGTAAGTGATCTTGCAGGAAGGGTAGTGCTATGGAGGCGGCTGCACAATCTGCTGAAGGAGATGGAGAATCTCCGAGGAAAGGTGAGCGAGGGAGGGAAATGGGGGGGGGGGACGGAAAATGAAAAGGAAGGGCTTCCTTTTCATTCTTCTCATGAAGGGCTCTTCTGAGTAGCGTCTGAACGTTGCGGTCATTGATGCCCAATAATAATTTGTCTACCAGATGTGCAATTGGAAGTGTCTCTTCTCCATGCGATGCAACCTCCTCTCGTCTCTGCCATTGTGATCATGCTCGATACGAGGTGAGAAGAGATCAAAGATCAAATCATATGACTTATTTTGATGAAACGCATATTCACCTATTAATATTTCAGCACAGACGAGACGATGAGTGAGTCCCTTCTTACTGCTCTCTCCACTCTCACTCTCATTTCATGCAGACTCAATATACCTTCCGTGAGTAGTCCATCCCCTTGAATAGCCTACCAGGATATGCATTATTGATGATGACTGTTCTTCATTCTTCAGGCCCGTCACACTCATCTCTATGCTCTCGCATCGGCCTCTCTTCCCTCGTGTAGTGGGGGAGGATACGTTGCACGATGCATGGGAGTTCCCGTACCAGAGGAATTGTCCATTGGTTAGTAGAATTCAATGATCAATGATATATCCGGACAACGGAGTTCCGTTCCCTTTCATTCTTCACTCTCATTCACTCCGTGAATCGGTCGCCTTGCCTCATTTCGTATGCGGATATCCGTCAAAACTCGGAACTCCGTCATTCTCATTCCTCCGATTTTCATTTGAGTGAGATCGGTCACACTCTTCCTCAATAGCAAAAGCCAAAACGCGTTGAGTTTCAATAATAGCTCAAAACGTTTCTGGTGTCACGGATATCCGAGTTCAACTCGGATATCCGAGTAGACAGGAGACCGATTCAATTATTCCGCGGAAGTGAGAATGAGTAGGGAAATCGACTCGGATTGACGGATAAAAATCCGGATAGACAACTCTAGAATTCATTGTATACGTCCGTACAAATAGGAGCTGTAATTATACCAAGCATTATCCGCTTTTAGATCTGGACAAGTCAGTGGCTGGTTCAGCAGCGGCAGCTGCAGATCATCTCGTGTACCACCAAGTGAGATTATTAGTTTTAGTATCTAATCAGGTTGCATCTTATTGAAAATTGTTGGAGGTGAATACATTATTTCTGACGTGAAACGCGAAACTCGCAGGTGGTTGCAACGGGTGTTCCCCTTCCTTGTTCCTTCACTCCTCCCGTCCTTCTCAATCAACAGATGATTCTGACGACCAAGAATGTACAGGCTGCCAGAGTGCTACTCACTTGTGGTCAGAATTATATATATTTCAATTAGGACACTTGTGATATGTTTCGTTATACTGATAATCTCTAATTGATATAACTTACAGCGGAGACGAACGTTCCCTCATGGGGTGAATCATGGGAAGTGGTGATGGCTGCGTGTGCTCATATCGCATGGTTACTCGCTATGAGACCATCTCTCAATGGAGGAGGAACTTTCGTCGGAAGGAGAAACGATGAAGAAGGTGCGCATTTTCAATTTGGACTGAATCAAAATTGAAGAGATCAGTTATGGTGGAATTTCAGTAATGTCATCATCCTCAAATGGAACATCGGCAGGAGGAACGAGTGGAGGTAAGAAGGCATTCCATTCCGATACATGGAACATTTTGTATTGTGACTTATTGTGAGCCATTCGTGCGTGTAGTTCAAAGAGTTACAGATACCCTACTATATTTGGAAGTAGAAGTAATATCAATTACATGCAGGTCAGAGTGGATCGGCCGGTAGTACGAATATGGTGACCACTGCTGCAGCGAGTACTGATATTCCGGTTATTGTGAGTGTTAAAATTGTTGTTTTATTGTTTTTATTTGTATTCCGCAATCTCATTAGCCTCGTTCGACTAATGTAGATCATGAGAAACAATAATGAAGTGGCTGTGTTTCATACTTACAATATTTGCAGGCAGAGAAGCTGGACAAGATAGTGGAGTGCACGAAGGATCTCGATGAGGTCAGGAATGATCTTTGATCTTTCTAATCTGCGATTAGTGTGATATGTATGATCTTTGATCTCTCATCCTCTCCTCAGGTTGGTCTCCATCACGTCATCGCTGCCCTCTGTCGACTATCGAGTGATGCTCTCATTGTATCTGCCAGTCAGTTATTTTTTGCATTTGATTTGTATTTTGCAAACTGATTGGTGGGAAATTGCTTATCTCGTCTTTCTCTTGAATGAGTACTAATTGCGAAACACTGATTCTCCTACCAAATCTGTCCCTTCACAGATGGTCGTGATCCTTCCTTCTTCGGTATCTCCAAGTTATTACACGTCGGAATGGCGAATATCGAAAGATTCCATGTGATATGGAAACCATTGACTGCGCATCTCATCGATGTAAGCTTAATATTATTACAATATTCTATATTATTGGGACTTCATGATTAGTTTGTATCTCTTGTAGATCTGTTCCCACTCTCATCCGGCTCTTCGTGATTGGGCTGCCCTTTCTCTCACTACACTCATCAAGGCAGCACTCAAGACAAAGACAACCATGGAGGAAGAGGTGAGAGGGGTGTCAGTGTTGTGCGGCCCCTCCAACTTTGGTGTGTACCCCCCGCGATTGGACCGCAGTGCACCCGAAAATTTGGCGAAAATATTGTTGGTGGTTCACGCTCAACACGAGTGGGGGGGGGGATATATATCGAATCTTCATTGTATTTAGATGCTGGGCTTCATAATTCTGGACGTGGTGAAACAAATCGTCAACAGCGAATCTTAATTAGTCCATTGCAGTCCCGTCAACAGATGGTACTCGGCCCTCTCTCCGCCCTCTCACTCATTGCTATCCCTGATGTGAGGAAGAGACAGGTACGATCATGTTTCAATTTGATGGTCTACATCATTATCTGCCAATTGTGTTGATCGGAGCTGCATACCTCGAAAATAAAGAAAAAGAAAAAATCATTATCAGATCGAATGTCTGATGTCGATCCTCCAAACTCACGGTGCTCTCTTTAAACATTCTCAATGGGCGACACTCGTCAAAGTACTCGCTGATGTGGTACAGAAAGATCAAGGGTCAGTCACCACTTTCTTCTTTACATTAGCTTGATTATTGTTCTGCGTCGAAATGAATCAAACGCAATTCATTATCTCAAATAAGACGCTCCTGTAGAATAATTGACAATTTGAATGTCCTTTGCAGATTCACAGCCTCTCTCATCAATCACGCGTATACTGCACTGCGATTGGTTGTCACGGACTTCATCCAGGTATTTTCCATCCCTACATTATCTATTCTATCAATGCAGTTATCACATTCACGATTAGACATGACCGTGAAACGATAAATTCCGTGGTAATATCTCTTATTCCTTATAGGTTCTTCCAGTAGAGTGCGTTGAGCAATTAGTGGAGACGGATTCTCTCTTCGGAAGACAACAAGCTGATCAGAATATCGCCCTTTCTGCACTCACTCAATTGGTTAGTAAATCAGAATATTATGAGTTAATGATAGACAGAGCATAATTGAATATGCGGGACAGTAGGAGGTGAAACATGAATATTTCCATTCTTCAGTGGACGATCTCTGACTTTGTCTTCCGTCGATTGCCAAAGATGGGACCTGATGCGGCTGAGAAGGTTTGTTCGTGTTGATTCCGAATTAGACTAATATTGACTAGTTGAATTTATTGTGATTGGAGTAAGTCTCACTCGTGTATCTCAGATCTGGCTGGTTCTCTACACGTGTCTCTCCGAATTGTGTGTCGACTCTCGGCCCGCCGTTCGGTTAGTTTTGTTTACTATGGTTTGCAAAGTTATTTCTCCCGGTATGCAAGCTCTTGCCGTGTTAACTTGTTTCGTGCCTTGCTCACAATTCACCCTACAATATTTCTTGTCATCATCATTGCAGTAAATCAGCGTGTCAAACTCTTCTGCAAACAGTGGCAGCCCATGGACATGCATTGAGAGTTCCCACGTGGAGTCATATGGTGTGGAAGGTACGGTAGAATGAGGGATACGATAGAGCATATCGATCCATTGCAGATCATAATGCCAATGTTGGACAAGGTGAAGACGATGACCAAGAATGCATCAAAGGTCAGTGAAGGAACCCGATACAATAAGGTTTCAGTAGTGATATGGATATGTGTTGCAGGTACGAGAGGAATCTGATCTACTCGTCCATCACTCGAGAGATACACAGGTGATTTCGTAACTAACTTCAACTTCGGATGAATGTTTCTTTTTTTCTTGAAACAAATCCCTCATACAGGCTAAACAATGGACGGAGACCGCAATGCAGACTATGCAGGGAGTGGTCAAGATATATAATGCACAGAGAATTGGACTACTCAAATTGGGTTAGTGAACGAGGGAAACGATATGGAACTTCCTTCGTCTAGTCAGGAAATGATTGATTCTTGAAACACAAAGG
>LS484861.1:99062-121764 GCA_900490705.1 Pristionchus arcanus | reverse complement strand
GGAGTGATTTGAATGGGAGATCACCCCTAGCCAATTTAGAGACAACGATCGCGAATGGATCCGGAGCTACTCAATCAGCGTCGGGGCAAACTCTTAATCAAACTATTCTGTTGACTTTTTTCAAATCATTAGCAGCTATGTTCATTCATTTTTGATCGCGCGATCGATCAAATAATCCTAACTGTCCTAACTACTGCGAAACTTAGCCGGTTTCTTCAACAAGATCGAAGCCGTCGGGATGCGCTCCTGGTTGCTGCCAGTATACGACGTGCAGATCTGAAAGAATACAATCAGTTATCGATCGCCGTCTATTTTTTGGCTACTGTAAGAATACTGTATCCAATAGGCACGGCAGGGGAGAAGTGAGATAATTGAGCTATGCTGCCGGGGAGGAGTACTGTACGTGAAACATGTGGTAGATGACTGCGGTAGGGGAGGATCACTGTAACAAAGGATACGGTAGGTCAGGACCACTGTGACTATGGGATACGGTTAGGGAGGACGACTGTGACTTAGGGATACGGTAAGGAAGGACCACTGAGGCTAAGTACCTTTAGTCTAAATGTAAGGGATACTGTACAGGGAGGATTACTGTAGATGGGGGATACGATAGGAGAGGACGACTGTTACTAAGGGATACGGTAGGACCACAGTGACTAAGAGATACGGTAGGGGAGGATCACTGCAACTAGGGGATGCGGTAGATTAGGGCTTCTGTGATTAAAGGTTACGGTAAGGGAGGACTACTGAGGCTAAGGTATACGGTAGGGGAGGACAACAATGGTTAAGGGATACGGTAGGAGATGATCACTATAGTTGGGGGATACGGTAGGTCAGGACCACTGTGACACCGGGTTACGGTAAGGGGGTACCACCGAGGAAGGGATACGGTAGGTTAGGATCACTGCAACTAATAGACACGGTAGGTCAGGTCTACTGAGACTTAGGGACACGGTAGGGGAGGATCACTATAGATGGGGGTTCACTGCAACGATACGGTATCCCTATGGCCAATGAGGTACTGAAGTATCCAAGTGAGGGTACCGAGGGTACAAGGGTAGGGGGCAGATCGGGATCGGGATCCTCACCATGGTTCTGGAGGAAGGTGAGGAGAATAGAGAGAGAGGCCGACCGAACCGCACGCGATGGAAGGACGGAGAGAGAATGAGGGGAGGAATGAAGAGGAGGAGAAGAATGAAGAGGACTATGGATCAATTGTGAGGGGATTAGGCGAGAGAGAATGGGAGATTAAGAGAGTTAATGGATAATTGAATTGAGTGAGGAGAAAGGAATGAGGAGATTTGGGAAATGATCCAATTTTGTGTTTTTTTGGGTAAATTGTGTTGACTGTGATTGTTTTCCTTTATCAAATCCTACTCAAAAATCAATCAAAATACTGCGGTAATTCGGTCGTTTTTCGATGAGCATTTCTTCAAACGAAATGTCTCATTATCTACAATACATTCGCATCATCACTTCTCTTCGGTTCCTTCTCATGTAACTAATCTCACCCCCCCCTCATTAACAGTTCATCGTCATTCCATAAATCATTCTCGTTTTATTGGCATAGACCTACCTGTCATTTTTTCGTCCTTGTACATCATAAGGGTTCTCCCTCCCCCTCGACCGCATTAACTTTCCACATTCAAATTGCGTTCCGCCTCCATTTTCTATCGCTTCGATTTTCGGTCTATTACGCCCTCTTGCTTTCCCTGCCCACATATGATCGTATTTCGGAGTTTTTGTTTGTTGTCATAAGATATTATATTGATAATCTTTTCCAGATGTCTACATCATCTCAACAATCTGTGCTTTACCCACGTGTTTATCACTAATCAAGTATCCAATACTCAAGTGAGGCTCAACCATCGTCACTAGTGATGACTAAGATTGACGAAACGAAATGGAAAATCCGAACTTTTGATTCAATTATCGACTCGTTCCGGAACGGACTATAAACGAACAAAAGCCATTCCGGAACGAGAGTCGATTCGAACAATGAAATATCCTTTGTTCGACTCGTCCCGGAATAGTGGAGATAATTGGAAAAGTTTTCTGAGAGCCGAATGATCAACCCTAGAGTTCTCTTATTGGATTTTTTTCCGGATTTCCAATAAGCCGAACAAGGTACTGCTCTCGCGACGAGAGAGCGTGAATAATGAGGAGACTATTGGAAATCCATTAGTGTTATTGGAAAATCATTTTCCAATATGAGAACTCTAATCAACCATAGTGATGGCATCTCTCCACACAGGTCCCTATTTTTGACTGCTCTCTTGCAGGCCAGACAAAGCAGACCGGACGTGAATGCAAGAGAGGCGCGTGCCGATTTGTCACCACTACTCGCTACAATTCCAGTGGAGTTAGAGTATCGTATTTTTACAATGTGCGAGAATCACGACGTATGCGTCCCTACAGAGACCGCGAATCTCTCGTTCAATGATGGATCACGCCTCGTTATCCGTTTTCCTTGTAAATTGTAGCAATTACTATAAAATGATAAATATTTTCATCTACATCGATCGTAAAAAAATCAAATTTTAAGATCTTCTTTGTACTGTAACTTCAAGTTCGTCTTGATTGCTGCTACTCAGGTCTCACCACGATATTCCTGAGGATAGGAGTACGGTTACTAAACGGCATAAATATGATCCCTGGAGTGTCTCTTCGCTCGCTTATTCGATTTTTTAAATGATTGTGATTGTTTTCATGAATATTTGTGAAATTCGCTCTTCAGATGCCTACATCATCTCAACTTGCAATCAGTGCTAAATGGACAATTATTAAATGATAACGACTTGATTATCGGACAAGATTTTCCATTCATGAGAAACGTATTGGTCTCAATTTTCTATCGAGTAATGTGAGGATTTTTTGTAATATTAAACTCGTTTCACCTTTTATTTATTTATTTTTTCTTTTATTTCTTGAAGAAATAATCAAGTAAATTTAAAAAAAAAGTAGATTTGTAAATTGACCCCATTCTTTGCAGTGCGGTGTTCGGATCATGAGCTCTTCAACGACGATTTCGGACATCTAAAAGCTGGAGAACTATGATAAGAAAAAATTCAAAAACAGAAAAAAATATCGTCAAGATACGATGTGGAAGTTGCTTTTTAAAGGAAAGATTGATGCATTTACCTATTTTGATGTATTGTAATGAATAAATCAGAATTTTGAAAATTCGATAATTCACTACACAGCAATAAAAACATTGGAAATTTTCGAGGTATAGATAAATTGCATTTGAAGAGTGAATGAAGGAGAGGCTCCTCGAAAGACTCTTTAAATCGTATTCTTTTTTTCTTCTGTAACATCGCTCTCTCGCATCATCCCCCTCTGCCTGCTTCTAATAGATATTCAAAGTTCCCTCTTTCTCTTCATCTCGTAACGATATTTTTAACGATCAGAACGAGTCAAGCCTCCTGCGTGGCATTTCTTACAATTACTTCCACTTTATCGCGTATTAATATTCGGCAATGTTATTTTCTCTCCAACATTGTTTATTACGAATTTGCAGATGCCTACATCATCTCATCAAACAATTCGTTTGGCAGTAGACCAAACAATCTATCACAAACAATAATAATGTGAGGAACCTTTGCATATTTTTACTATTTTTTTGACTATTCTAACCATTAGAACCATTAGATAATCAATCCTGAGATTCTTACCAAATAAAGTATTATAATACCTTCGAAATAAAGTAATAAATCCTTTTGTAGTCGTGCAGTGCCCTCCTGAGGCAGTGTTCATGATGGTCAACCTGGACAGATAAACGCCTCACCTTTCGATCAATCCGATCCATTCCTACCGAAAACAGTACATTGTACAGGGTGTTCAAAAAGTATGGTGACAACTTATGCTTGCAATTTCTACCAATTCACTAACCCCCTTGAACTCTAACTTTGCACAAATATTTCTGAGTATCGTAGCTCTCGACTATTTGCTTCAGGTTCTTTCCTGCATTGGCTGTCTTTTTAAAAGAAATACAAATCGGACTCGAAAAAAATCGTGCCATGCCGCACGTCATGACTGGAGTTCTAATTTTTTTCGGGTTGAATGTGCAAGCAATCCTTAGAGTTTGAGTGTTGGTTATGAAGCCTGACCCTACACCTATAATACTCACAAATTGAATAGGTGATATCGATTTGCAAAAGAGAATGATTAATTTTTTATCCCAGCGAAACTAATTTTCAAAGTAAATTCCATGAAAAATCATGTATCAGAATCATACATTTTGAACCTCACAATTGGAAAATTACCATGCATATTTTAGAGCCGTGATGAATAATGATTTTCAGAAGGGTTTATTTGGCAAGCGAAGGAACCTAACAGCTAGTATCCAAGATTCGATTTTTGACCAAATATTGCGCAGCTGAGTATTTTTCAATTGATCACTCCTCTGAATTTAATTTTATATCGGATTAAAGTTCACATTTAAATTGCAGGACGTGTAAGTAATGTAGAAAAAAATTGAAAGCCTTCACTGTTTTCCGCATTAGTAAAATCGAGTAAGTTTTATTTGAGTGAAATTTTTGCATGCCGTATATAAATTTTTGCATTTAAATTTATTTTGAAGCCGAAGTAACTTTTCAAATATCATAAGCAGCAAGGTTTATTAGTCCAACTGATGGACTTTCTGGAAAAAATAGGCACATTGTTGAACGTTTGATATTTGATTTATTACATGGCTTGGAACCTAACAATATTTGTCAGGAAATCAGGGCCGATTCACGAATCAAATATTTTAAAAATTCACAACTTATGAACTACTTCGTTCTATTCTCTTGTTTTTATATCCCAAACTTCATGTAGTCTATACTGTAAGTGAGCAAACTTGGGGGTTTGTTGACTCACCTAGGAGCGAGAAAATGCGCGATAAGTTTTGTCACCATACTTTTTGAACACCCTGTAGATTGTTTAAATTTGTATTTTCATGTGCCTCATACAATTAATAGTAATGTTCGACTAATTTTGTATACACCGGACAGTGAAATTCAAAGAAAACTGTGTACAAGTGCGCAAGAGGTATCGATCACTGACAAGCATCTCAAACTTTCTCTCATTCCATCATCTTCGTTACAAAACTATCATCAGTCTCTGCCCTAACCCCATTCATCATCCTTCTCATTCCCCTTTCCCATTCCCAACATACAAAGAAAATGCCATTTGCACTGACTCATCAACTTTTTTTTGAGGAATCATTTTGTGGGGTCATTTTGATTCATCATTTTGTCCCCTCTCCCTCCTCTCCCTCTCTTCTCATTTACATGTAAACTCCCCTCTCCCTCGCCTCTCTCCCTATTGTTCATCCCTCAATCCAACCCCTTCATTCGGTCGAAACTATGAGAAATGAATGAGAGGGAGAGGAGAGAGGGAGAGGAGAGAAAATGACCCCCCAAATTGATCTATCAAAATGACCCCACAAAATCACCCCTCAAAATGATCAATGTTCGACACTGAATGCAGCATAATCTCTGTTTCCTTGTTCAGTCCTCTTTCGAAAAATCTTTTCTGTACTCAAGTCATTCAAGTTTTATCATGCTTTCCTTTTTCCTTATTATGCCTGAAATATTGAATATTTCATTGAATGAGTAATTCCCAGATGCTTACTCTATCTCAACAGCCAGCTGAGCGTCGTATTTTTCCTCTCTTTTCAATAAACAACAATCGAGCGAACAACAATAATATATTTCAAGGTATTATTGTAAAGGTATCAAGGTAATAGACTAATTAGATGATAGTTAAGACAAGATATGAACGCACACAGCATTCCTATGGTTAGCAAGTAGCGCTGTGAAATCATTCCCTGAGTGAGAGGCACTCGCCTCTCACACTATCTAGCACACCTCTCAGAATACTCAATGTCTCAATTTCCCTAACTTCTCTCTTCACTCTCTTACATTTAGTCGCCCATGATCTCTCCATTGTCTCTAATAGACTGGACAGTCTCTCACTCTATGATATAAGGAGAGGGCGATCGAGGAATTGCTACAAGAGAAGACCATTGATAAAAAAAGCTATCAGTGGACTTCGTGGCAATGTCACGAAGGTAAGACTTCCGAACATTAATACAACCTGAATAAGGATAAACATAACACTTTCAGCTCTGCAAGAGATGCACTGAACTGGAGAAGATAATGGAGAAACTGATGACGGGCGAAGAGGAAGAAAAAAGATCCAAGAGCTAACCAAGGGAGAATGCTGCAGTTCTCATTGTGTAATTATCATGTACCGTATACTTGACTAGGAACTTTCCCCCACTTTGTTTGTACCGATGCAACTACCGTAATCCCTCTTTCCCTTCTTGACTCTTCATTCATTGCTCTCCTCCTCATAAACTCTCTGCCTATTCTATCACTGAAGCATCACAAGGCATACACTACAGGCGCATATGAAAGATCTAATTAGCCCAGCAAGCAACGCTTTTACTTTATAAAACAAATTTGGTTTGATTATTTTCGAATTTCCTTGTGTAGAATTTTTGAAATCGAACAAGCTCGTTCCCAACCCCCACCACCCCCACAATTGTAACATCTGTGCGGAAAATATACCAGGTGAATCAACCTAGCGCCTTTGCAGGAACACGTCGCAAAACAGTCGAACTGTCCACAGGTTGCAGCGGGGATCCGTTCAAGACAATCTCTACAGAGTAATGGCCTGTAATGGATTGTATAAATTGTTTTCGCGAGCAGAAATATAAAGAGATATATGTTTCAAGACAGCAATGTTTGCTTTTGAGTTCAAGATTACGGTTTCATGCAGAAGGAAACTATGCATTTTCACCACGAGAAATATCCTCGAGAAATCAGAAGATTCAAGGTTCTCCACCTCGTTTTCTCAACACGCGTTCTCCCCTGTTTATTCGAAAATCGCCGAATCTTATAATTAGATATTAGAATTTGAAAGATCAAGAACTAGTTATTTATTCTTCGTACTTTTTATAAGTAAAACGGAGAGTGTTCAATGTCTACTACGGATGTTGTATTATAGTGAAGAGTTCGCCTCTTCATGCCTCCTCTTCTCTCTCCGGACAGAGTGAATAGAGAGCACATTCAATGAATAGTTGGGTTCTTCACTCCAGCATACCCCCTCACAATCGGTCCACTCCATTACACTATATGATGCTCTCTCATTCTCCACTGCAAATTCCCCTTCCACCAGTCCTCCACTCTTATCTCATTTATAGTGCACTTCTGCTTTATCATCTGACTCTCTCATTTCGCCGTACTCTCTCGCTTCTCTGACCTGCGAGAGATTGTGGGAAATAGAGAGACGAAATATTGAGCTCGTCTTATCATTAGTCCTCCATATTTTCCTCTTTTCCCGTGCACTCTCTGTCTGCTAACGTTTCCCTATAATTTTCTCTTCTCAATTCAATCTCTTTGATAGTCAAATTAATTTTTCAAATAGTCGCTGTTTCATTTATAATTTTGAATATGATAGGTAATTTATAGATGTCTACATCATCTCAACAGCTATTGCAGAGAGTCTTATTGTCATCCAATAAACGATAATCGAAAGTGAGTTAACTTGACTGCTTCAATGGCATCCTCCTTGGCGGTAGGAGAGGCCTCCGTGAGTTACCATCTATCTCGAGTGAATGGATCCATTTAACCTATCCAGAATTTTGCCTCATCTTATTGGCTGATATGATTACGGTGTTTTTTCAGAGTCTAGAATGCCATTTTTCTCCATCGGGCGATGATGAGTGATGCTGAGGCCACATCGCAGGCAATCCTCTGGAATGGTGGTCAGAACGAGGTGGTCGACAATCGACATCACTACGGTCAATGCTACAGCGCAAAGAAACGAGCAGGTGAGTATGGCACATTCCGAGAACAGTGCAACAATCGAAATAATCGGCTTCTTTTGCAGGAAGGGCCAGCGTCGTCCACATAGTCATCTGATCCATTTCATTTTTTTGCACAACATTGACAGGAGGGCAACCTTCATCTCAAAGAGGTGCCATCGCACATCTTGTTCAATGACGGTCACACCCCCGTCACTCTCCAAGAGGTGATCGAGGCCGGTGGAAATTCACCCATATCGCGCGTATTGTGTAGATATGTCTGGTGAGTCAATTAGGCCTGTAATGGATTGAATAAATTGTTTATTTCGAGAGCAGAAAGATAAAGCAATGTTTCAAGACAGCAATGTTTGCTTTTGAGTTCAAGATTACGGTTTCATGTAGAATAAAACTATGCATTTTCACCACGAGAAATATCCTCGAAAAATCAGAAGATTCAAGGTTCTCCACCTCGTTTTCTAGACATCTTACACGCGTTCTCCCTTGTTTATTCGAAAATCGCCGAAACTTATAAATAGATATTAGACTTTGAAAGATCAAGAACTAGCTATTTATTCCTCGTACTTTTTATGAGTAAAACGGAGAGTGTTCAATGTCTACTAGGGATGTTGTATTAGTTGTGGAGTTCGCCTCTTCATTCCTTCTTATCAATCGCTGGTCCGAGTGACAAAAGAACAAGCGGAATGAAGAGACGAATTATTCACACTGACAACCCCCTCAATCCACTCCATTACACTATACGAAGGCTTCTCCTCATTCTTCACTGCAAATTCCCCTACCACCAGACCTCCCCTCTTATCTCATTGATAGTGCACTTCTCTGTTTCTCTGACTCTCTCATTTCGCCGTACTCTCTCTCGCTTCTCTGCCCTGTGAGAGATAGTGGAAAAAGGAGAGACGAAATATTGTGCTCGTCTTATAATTTGCCCTCCATATATTTTCCTCTTTTCCCGTGCACTCTCCTCTTCAGTCTGCTTCACTTAACAAATAACGTTTCCCGATAATTTTCTCTTCTCGATTCATCTCGATTCATTTACTTTGACAGTCAAATTAATTTTTCAAATATTCGCTGTTTCATTTATAATTTGAATATGATGGCTAATTTGTAGATGTCTACATCATCTCAGCAGCTATTGAAGAGAGTCTTATTTCCATCCAATCAACGATAATCTGAAGTGAGCTAGATAACTGGACAGCTTCAATGACACCTTCCTTCCTTTCCAGTTCCCACATTCTCAATGTTTCTTACAGATTGGAACTTGGCTGCTCCATCTCCTGTATGGGTACAACCTCGTAGGGTGTTGGAGATCACCGAGTTAGTTAACCGATATCCTGCATCCTAACCCTACTTATCCTTTTCTTTTCAGGTACCACCGGTACGAGATTTCCGCTCGTCAGCCACCTCTTCCAATCGATGCTGCCCCCGGTACCCACCCGGTCCCGGTCCCGTTTGCCACGTCGGAAATGGAGGCAGACCCGGTCCCGAATCTCGCGGAATTAAAGAATCAGTTTGTGATCCGATATATGAGCAAACAATGTGCCAGAAGTACGGTATTGTGCGTCAACACAATTTTTTTGGTCCCGATCGTCGCCGAAAAACCTGAAAAAGCATGACACTTTTTTGGTCCCTTCACCTAAGCATTTGACCTCTGAGTGCAACAATCGAAATAATCGGTTCCTTTTGCAGGAAGGACCAGCGTCGTCCACACAGTCATCTGATCCATTTCATATTTTGCACAACATTGTATTTTTATGCGACAGAATGAGTGAATAAACAAAAAAGTGCAAACATCTCATCATCGTTCTTCCAATATCCTATTATAATCTTCACACAGCAAAACTTTCAAGCTCTTCTTTCTCATTTGGCCAACGATCTTTGCTCTTTCTAATCTCTGTGTCGCCATTCTGTTCATCATTCCGCCATACTCTGTCCCCTGCACAGCTTCTCCATCACATATGTCAACAACTTCATAAACAATCAAGCAAAGCTGATAAACGACAGAATAAACGAGGATAAAAATGGTGGTGTAGATCGGGGTACTGTAACTTCTGGTGTGGTGTATAAAAGTGGGTGTGTGTGTGTGTAAAAATCAATAATTACGGGATTGTTTCACAACCGGGAAATAAAAAATGGGAACGAACAATCAACTATCTCTTTCTCTCTCTACTACGAGAACGGGAGCGCTTTCTCTCCTTGCTTCTGCTTCGATCCCTCTTCCGGTCTCTTTCCCGGCTCCGGCTCCGCTCCTTACGGTCCCGGTCACGGCTGCGACTACGGCTCCGGGCCTTGCGATCACGATCACGACTACGGCTCCGGTCCCTCCTGCTGTCTCTGTCCCGGTCACGGCTCCGGCTCCGGTCTCTTCTGTCTCTATCGCGGTCCCGGCTCCGGCTTCTCTCCTTGCGATCACGGTCACGGCTCCTGCTCCGATCTCTTCTGTCTCTCGTGCGGTCACGACTGCGACTGCGCTCCTTACGATCCCGGTCCCGGTCACGGCTCCGGCTTCTCTCCTTCCGGTCTCTATCCCGGCTCCGGCTCCGATCCTTGCGGTCCCGGTCACGGCTGCGACTGCGGTCCCTCTTCCGATCGCGTTCACTCGATTTGGAGCGGGACCTGCAATCAGTTTGTGATTCCCGGCTCGCTACCGTACTTCTTGGATACCGTAACCTATCAATCGACCGTTGCTGACCGTAAGGTCAACTAGTGCCGATGCTACCGTAATCGAAAACTACAACTCCATCAGGCTTGTTCAGTATTTCGGACATGGTCGAACTGAGTTTCACACCATCGACAAGATCCTAATTCTCAAAGAGAAACAATTTATTCAGAGCACTCGAATGGAATGAAAATATACCGAACAAGCCTTCACCAATCAATTACTACCGTAATTCGTCTACCGTAATCCCTAATCGATAACTCATCTACCGTACCTGCTCTTTCTCGACTTTTTCTCACTCTTGCGTGAGGTCTCCTTCTCCTTCTCAGAATCCTTCGACGGTGAGGTCCGCTCACGCTTTCGCTCTGTTGGGTGGTCGTAGAGGTACCGTACTACGCTACGCTACCGTAACCCTCATCGATTTTCTTTTTTTTCGCCTAGTCCTATCGAGGCACTTCTTCGGTTTATAATACAAATTCGCACAGAAAAACAGAAACCGAACAAGTACCGTACTCATTTCAACCGTAACCATCCTGCCTGCTACCGTAATCCTATCGTACCTCTGCTCTTGCTGCGACTTCTGGACCGTTTGCGACTCTTCTTCTCCTCCTTCTTATCTTTCTTCTTCTTATCCTTCTTCACCGCCTCAGTCTCATCTGAAAAGAACGACACAGGTTAGACGGGTTCATAAGAAATTTTTGAAATGCAATTTTTACACATTACGCAGAACGACTTGTTTCTGGCTTCAAGTTTGGTATGTTGTACAAAAAAAAAAGATTTTAAAAAATCGAAGCATCGGTTTCATTTCATTTTAGCAAGCTCTATGAAACCCAAATTCAAGTCATTCCCCAATCACCATCCCCTCTCCTACCGTATCCCCCTGACCTACCTCCGTCCTTCCTCTCATTCTCCTTTTCACTTATCCTCACTGGCTCGGCTACAGTAGCTGGCTGCGGGGTTACGGTAGGCGAGGCGGGCTTGGCCATCGGCAGGGCGGGCGCCTTGAACACAAAGTCGTCCCTCATGTCCTCCTTGGGGGCGGGGCTTCGCGAGTGGGCGGGGCTAGGGGAGGCTCCGCCCCCTTCCGACCCCGAATCCGCTCCTCCTCCGCCCCTCTCCGAGTCCTCGTCGTCGTCGTCACTGTCCGCTCCTGAAGATACCGGTATTTTTTTAAATTCACAATGCAACGAACAGACTATTGAGTCATCGAAAATGCTGACCGTCTAGGAATAGCGCTGAAACCAAGAAACCACAAGCAAAAATTATTAAATCTAACAAAAAAAACCTATTATTTTCATTACCTAAGCCATGGAAAGACTATCAAAACACCAACGGTTTTCATTATCTAGTATAGATGTTGAAACAGCACAGCCGCGGGCCGCCTACTCATCATTGAGAAAGTATCCCGAGGTTTGTTAGTTAAACACGATGATAGTGAAATTACATTGCAAGAAATGCTCATTATTAATATTTGAATAGAAACCACGAAGCTGCGAGCGCAATTCCAAGTTCGGAATTCCGGAATTCCGGAATTTCGAGCAACATGAATTCCTTAGCACTGTAGTCTACTCACAATCAGAAGTCATAAGTTTCACTTTTTCACACTTTTGGAAGAAAATGCTAATAATTTGTTACAAATTAAAAAAAACAGGTTTAAAATAATAACACAAATCATACCAAGCGAGGAAATGGCTGCGAGTGCCGAACTGGAGGTGAGGAGCTTCGCGGCTGCAATGGGGACAATTAATCTTCTATTTTCTATTTATAGAACTATCGCCCCTGAAAGAATCATCCAATGAATAGAGTTCGAGGCTAAGACATCACTCTGAAACGCGCGCTCACCCACCTAACATTCAGTCAAGTCATTCGTAATTCGTAATATCACTGCGATTGAAAATAATACAAATGTTGCCCGTTTTATTACTTGTAGCCGAAAGGGCTCATCGAATACCCAACACAGTAAATTTAGACATATATCCCACAGGTGAAACCCGCAGTCACCCTTCTTGATTACTCCCCCTCCCATATATTTAGTTGTAGCCAAATACCTACGTCCATATACCCAAACAATGTCAGTGAACTAGTAACATATTAGAAGTATTAATTTAATGCCGCAGGGACTGCGTAAGTCGGACTTCACGCTCTTTAAGGAATAAAAGTAGATGTTGAAACACAACTCACCCCTCTTCTTCCCTCCCGTCCTCTTCTCCGTCAATTCTCCCTCCGCCAGCTGCTTGATCAGTCCGTCCGTCGTCTCCAGCAGCATCGTCGTCATCAGATGACGAATCAGTAGCAGCTGAAATTTATTTTATCATGAATTAATTAATCAACATTAACGTATATCGAGACAATATCGAGACATTGACTTCGGTCCCATATTAACCGCCCCTGTGAAACACCAAACTTATCAGCGCAACATAGGAATGCGTGATAATAGTTACAGAACAAGATGCCATTGTGTTATGTCATTGTTGGTGTTCTGGATTGAAACCTTGGAAATGATCTTACAAGGGAAGGTCGCGATGAGGATATGGAGTTTCGAAACGAGACTTAGCGGAATCGAAAGAGGAGAAAATTCTAAGAACTTCTGTGAAATTCAAATTTGCTGAACGTTTTCGGAAACAGCTGGGCTCTCGTATTGGGAGCTCCGATTCCTGCGGTTATGTCCCAGAAATGCCTAAAACTGTACTACAGCCCAGATTTTCCCGACAACGTTCAGCAAATTTGAATTTCACAGAATTTCTTACAATTTTCTCCTCTTTCGATCCCGCTATGTCTCGTTTCGAAACTCCATATCCTCATCGCGACCTTCCCTTGTTAGATTAGCCGCCCCTGTGAAACACCGTACTTCCTGCGCAGCATAGGCAAGCGTGACAATAGTTACAGAACTGTATGTCATTGTGTACTAAATGTTGGCTCAAGATTGAGCCATTGGAAATAATCCTAACAGACCAAACTTCCTGCGCAACATAAGCATGTGCGTCAAATATTACACAACTTCGTTACATCGATCTTAGAAGTGGAAACACCAGTAATTTTCTTTGTTTTGTTCCATCCAAGATCTATGAATCGATGGAAGGATCGGCAAAATAGAGGTAAACGCTTACTGAAACTCCACTCTCCCACCCTAATAACGCAAACCATCAATTTGATGGCATCAAAGCAAAAATAGCATCTTCTCTCTTCATCTTCTTATCTTTCATGTGCAATCGTCACCAATCTAGTTCACACAATGAATCCTAAATCCTCCAAGCAGCAACAATGTCATTTTTTCCGACCTCACATCATCTTTTTTTCAAATTGTATTTAATTAATTAAGTAAATAATTAAATATAATTAAACTGACCGCCTGCTCCCTCTTGTCCTCCTCGCTGAGCTCTGGCTCCTCCGGCTCGAGGTCACGAGGCGATCTGAAATTAGTATTTTTATTAGTTTTTAATTGAAAAAATGACATTTACGATAACATTCATTTTCTCCCTGGGCATGCAACTTGTTAATAAGAACCAGTCACGACCGCGTTTCAAATAGTATTTTAACAGCATGAGAAGCGGCTTGTTCAATAGTGACGTGGCATATATTGGGGTGTCCCACATATTTTTAGACTTTATTTTGAGCGAATTATTGCGGATGAACTGTTATGAATATCTCAATACCAATTAGTGTAATAGTATACCCTGCCCCTAAAGTAATTTATCATGCATATATATTCGGGAAAGATTTCCTAATAATGATGCAATCTGTGAAATAGACGTTTTTCTCCCCGTATTTTGGAAAATTTGGAAATCAACGGAGAAGTAAGATATCATTTTGCGGCTATGGCAACCTTAGCGTATGAGTGCTGGCTAAAATTTGAAATATTTAAACTATTAATTTCTCGAGAAATGACTGTAGCCGGTCAAATTAAATATAAAAGTGACATTGTCTGTCGAGCACCTTTTGAAATTTTTCTCAAATTCTCTCTTCTTAGACAACCGTGGACGCTCAATTCTTTTGAGGACATACTATCCTAAGTGTACCAGCAAATGACACACTTCCTATAATATTTTACTTGTTTGATTTTAGTAGAAAAAATAAAGAAAGTGCACAAAATGATGTTTATTTCGTAGTTTTGGTAAAAAAATCGTAACACACTTCCTATAATATTTTACTTGTTTGATTTTAGTAGAAAAAATAAAGAAAGTGCACAAAATGATGTTTATTTCGTAGTTTTGGTAAAAAAATGCGTAGTGATGACGTAATGCAATCTCAGATTTCGGTTTTATTCTCATTTTGCATCTTGCCAGGTCAACTGTCTATATTAGTGTTGAATTGATTTTTAGCTTTTACAGTTCGCAATATTAAGTGAAAAATTTAAAATATTTCAAACTCTTTTAAAATCAAACTTTTTACTATAATTTATACAACTTTTTAATAACGCGATGATTCATCTTGTTTGTAATTGGAAATAATAGAAGCACATACCTAGTACGCAGAGCACATGCCTATATTTTAATTTGATTCCAAACAAGGAAGTTATTTTGAAAGTCTAAAAATATGTGGGACACCCTGATATTTCAATATCCAAAAATCATCAAATCATTCCACTTATCAGCAACTAGTCACTCTTGTGTCTCATCCCTACTTCATATAACGGCAACCACAAGCCATTCAATTCAAATTTCTCCATCAAGCGACAATACCTCTCATCATCAGCTTCCGAATTGTGTCTGCTCGCGTGTCGCTGCCCCAGCACGCTCTCTCCCTTTCCTGCCCCCCTCCCCATTTTCTCATCAGACTTGCGTTTCACCATTCCTAGACATTAACCGCGAAAACCAGCCATTCAGTGCAAGCGTGCTATCCAGTTGAAAATCAATAACACATTCGCATAATTAGTAAATCTACCGTACCTCTCATCATCAGCCTCCGAGTTGTGGCTGCTAGCGTATCTCTGCCCCAGCACGCCCTCTCCCTTGCCTGCCTCTCCTCCTCCGCCCGTCTCCTTCTCCCCATCCGACTCGTCGTCACTGCTGTCCTACAATTATTTAAATTTGAAGAAAAACATGAAAAATAATCCATGAAGTTATTTCCTTCGATCGAAAAGGGAACGGTATCCCTCATTAGTAATTATCACGCGGCTGCAATTCACCAACTCGAATCCCTCATGTTTCTTGGCAGTTTGTAGCCCAAATTCCAACAAATCGCTTTAAAAAAATTCTATCCGTGCTGCTGTGTGTCACCCACCGACTGCAGTACCCCACAATTACCATATCCAAATAAATACCGTAACCCCTCACTCACAAACTTGCTCTTGCCCTGGGCCGCTCTCCTCTTGGCCCTCTCCTCCTCGATCTGACGCACGCGCGCCTCCTTCTCAGCGGCCTTCGCCTTCTCGCGTTCCGCCTGTAGGGGAGGATAATTTATTTTAAAAGATTAGGAAGATTAGGCAATAAATTGCGTATATTTTCCAATCAATGTGCATCATTGCCTTTGGTTGCTT
This sequence comes from Pristionchus arcanus, assembly GCA_900490705.1. Classification (NCBI taxonomy): domain Eukaryota; kingdom Metazoa; phylum Nematoda; class Chromadorea; order Rhabditida; family Neodiplogasteridae; genus Pristionchus; species Pristionchus arcanus. Next base: position 105,819 of record LS484861.1, on the reverse strand, counting down.
GTTACTAGTGATTTTTTTTCAAACCTATTCCGTCACTCGCAGCAGAAACAAACAGCCGAACCCTCTCTAGAACTATTACTGAAACCCTGTATCACTTGCTCTACAACTACATGCTCGCGTTTCGCCTGCAGGGAGGAATTTGATTATTTATTGACTATTTTATTTGTTTTATAGAAAGATTGTAGATTGCAAAACATGTCCGTTGATTGCTTTCCAATTATCTTTTTTTTTTGTTAAAAAGAAGTACCTCGAACTCGAATCAGAAACAAACAGCCGAACCCACCCTAGAACTATCATTGAAACGCGTAATTCACATTCTTACAGGAGAGAGGAGGAGATTGGAGTTGTTGGGCAGCTTGAGAAGACAATCGAATTCCGGGACAATAATTCACCAATGAATAGCCATCGTTAGTAGAACATTTCATGTGGGATCCACCAAAAAATCAAAAACAAATGGCGCGCCAAACTCTAGATCTGCCGCTGAAACCCCGCATCACTTGCTCTTTTCTGGCTAATCTTTGGCAACCCAACAATAAGATCTTATCTACTGTGCTTGCGCAACCATCTACCTACCACCCCAAATATCTCAATATCCGTTCCCCAGCTACCGTGCCACTCAAAAAAAGGCTACCGTATCCCTGCCCTTCCCTACCGTACCTTCTCCAATCCGTCGAGGATCCAGGCGGGCAGATGCTTGCGCTGCTCCATCGTCGGCGCCGCCATGCCCCATGGAGGTGAGGGCGAGTGGTGCTGGAACAAGGAATAGTTACCACACTTTCGTCTCTATGATATCTTCCCACCAGTAACCCCCCCCCCCCCCTTTTCATCTCATAATTTCACATAATCTCTCACTGTTCCTGTTCAGCCAGTTATGAAGATGCACTCTTTTTTTTGAAAGTATACTGTACATTCGAGTGTGACTTCGAAATGAATATATTTACAGTGTATCCGCATACAAAAATGCACGTGACACATTACTGAATTGTAAGTAGAGTACCGTAACCATTCGCCTACCGTACCTGCGAGTGGTGGTGGTGGGACGATGAGTGGTGGTGCGAGTGGTGGTCGCCGCTGCTCCCGCCACGCCAGCCATCGTAGCCCTGCCAAAGATTACGGTAATAATTGGATACAATTGATTGAATGTTCACTTCAATATCCCGTGCAACCTCAATTCCACTACTTCTCGATAGAAATTCATCCATCGGAGCCCTGCTAGAGACGGGATACGGTAATCAGTTGAAACAATTTTTTCTATCCTGGGCAACGATGTGGCATTGAATGATTCATTTCGCCTTCCCCCTTCACTACGCCGTGCAGCCCCAATTCCACTACTTCAAAATAGATCCGTCGTACCCCTGCGAGAGATGGAGCTACCGTACCCATCCCAATCTACCCCCCCCCCCTCTCCTCACCTTGCTCTCGTCGTCCTTGCCTCCTCTCATCGGCGGCATTCCTCCTCCTCCGCCCATCATCATGTGGGGCGGGCCGAGACCTGCGGCAATTATCGATTAATTTCAATGAATACGGTATGTAATTATCGAGTGATAGGTAGAGATGATTACGGAAGCATTGATGAGGAAAACTGTAGTTTTCCTTTGTAAAAGAAAGCCGAAGATTTTTTTCATAAATAAAATAACCCAAAAGTACCATGCGCAACTAAGTTTCATTTGTATCTTTAACTGCCACCAAGTGTTTTTGTCACCGATACACGAGTTGAAGCGGAGACAAAAAAAAACTAATCCATACGCACGAGACTTATCGCAATCAACACTAGGGAACGTACTAGCCTAGCTTCCTAACGAACTTTTCAGAAAATCAACACTTATAAATATAATCCCCAAGTGATAACTACGCTACCGTAATCCCAGACTATCGTACTCACCGAGCATATGGGGCGGAGGTGGCATCATGCCAGAATCAAAGGGAACATTCAGTAATTCATTTAGCGATAAAATAAACACTACCAAATATGATCATTTAGTGATAACTACGCTACCGTAATCCCAGACTACCGTAATCACCGAGCATATGGGGCGGGGGCGGCATCATTCCGGGATGGAAGCCGGGAGGCGGAGGCCAGATCGGAGGCATCATCTGAATTAGACAAGCATTGGTTACATCTTAATATTTTGATGAACGGGTGGTGTTCACGTATTGATCCTTCACATTCACAGCTGGTTATGTAATCTCGATGAAACAAGAAAACTGCTACTGCGATCGGCCCTATTCATCACCAAATCAGAATCATTCAAATCAAAGGGAATGTAACGCTTTTTTCGCCCCTGCGGTAGAGTTCGAATAAGTTAACATATAACTCTCGAAAAATCAATAGCCATAACTACCGTACCATATGGGGCGGGGGTGGGTAGTATCCGCCCGGTCCTCCTCCTCCTCCTGGAGGCATTCCATTGATCGAGTGGGAAGATGAGGACGAGGTCGTTGACTCCGCCCACTCACCGCCCATCGGGATTGACGGCTGCAAGGGATTGTTATTGATTATCAATATTTATTACTATAATTCATTTTCAGCGACAGCTATTAGTGTAAGGGAAATAAGTGTTTTTAAGCATAGGCAACCGATCGCAAATTACGATTAGTGACTTCAATGGATAGATAAGAAAAATGTGAAACTGACAAACTGTGGGTGTGCAAATTAAATTACACATTGAAATAAAAAAAAATTTATTATTGAATTGAGTATTTGGCTCACCTTGGCATATCTCTTATTCGAATACGTCTCTCATCACAAATTTTTTACTCCATTCAATCAAATTTTAACTAATTCAAGCAATTTCATGGCCGCAATTTCAAATGCTATTTAAATAATAAATACAATAAAACCCCACCTTAGCATAGCTCTTATCCGAATCCCTTTATGCACTAAAAATTTTAACCGCACAGGTAATTTAAATAATTATTATTTTTAAATCGTACCTTAGTATAGCTCTTCTCCGTATTCGCTGCCGACGGGAAGAGGTTGGACGGGAGAGGGGGTGGAGGGGGAGGCTGCTGATGTTGCTGCTCCCGGGGAGGAGGGGGCGGATGGCCGTCACCGTTGCCGTCTGCAAGTTACTAATTAGCATTGTTAATTAACTATTTCATTATGGAAAGCTGTACACAATATTCCAAGAATTCAAAGGCAAACATATACAAAAATGTACCAGTTTTGAATAGCATTTCTGGCACAAAATAAGGGTTTAGAATTTAAACTAATTACGGTATTAACATAATTAATTAAAATACTTACATCCCCCGTGCGCCCCATACCCATCGTCTACCTGCTCATACTGGTGCGGACGCCGAGGATGATCTGCAACGAGAAAGCAGTGTTTAGAGACCTACCTAAAGTGTGTTCCTCCAAAAATTGAGTTTTCTACTCCCGCAAGTCCTACTTACAAAGTAGGTGAAATATTTTGATCACTAAAGAAAGAGGAATTAGATGAGGAGAGGCCCGCTACGTGGACAGAAACGCTATTCTCGATTTCACCTAGCGGTTTGTACTTTCAAGCTTACCTAATAGTCTAGTATTCTCCATACATATCTAATTAACAGCGCAATCACGGTAGTTAAAATAATGACACTTATCCTTACCAACAAAAATAAATAAATTGAATTCTATGAAATATCAGTAAGACAGCTATCAAACAAAAATATTCTCTCCACCAATACCTGTCCACTGCATCACAAACTAACCGTGTTCCGAGTGGTAACCTCCTCCTCCTGCTCCTCCATTGTGCGACTGTTGCTGTCGCCATGACTCATCCGGGTGGCCACCATGATAGTTCTGGAACGGATTATTCAAATTAATAAAGTTAATTGCCCCAAAACTGCCCATTGGGCGAGCTGCCTCTCCTCGCTAGCGCATAACGCGCAACCGGATCCGCCGTGCAAACAACAATTTGTGTTTTCCCGAGTCATAGGAATTCTGGTTAATGAATAGAGAAGTGTATGTAGTTTGGTTTAGCAACAGATGTCAGTAGAGCTATTTCCTAACCGCCTTTGATCTTTAGTTAGATCAGGTAAAAAGAGCTATTAGCGGAAGATGCTCGATGACTCATCAGGTCATGTGACATCTAAAGAACTAGCATAAGAACTATGAACAGCTGTTAGGATTTGATGAAACTTATTTCATGAGTCATACTATTAGAGAGATAATGAAAATCCGTGAGAGTCAGAGACAATCATACGAAACGAGATGTGTTGGTTAGAGAGCGAAGGGGAGGAACTCGGTCTAGTATATAAAGGAGGGAGCTCTCAGAGAAGGGAATCAGTCCTCACCTAACCTCCTCTGAACTAGAGCCTTATTCTCCCTCCCTGGGCTACTGTGCCCAGGAGATGGGAACCCTTCGACTACCGTATCCATGTCAGACCCCTCATCACTAATCCCTCATAGCTTGCTCGTCTGATACTCTAATTCCCATAGAATCTTAGAATCTCCTCAGTATTTCAACACCGCTTAATACTCTAATTATCATGGAACCATAGAATCCTCATTTAAGTATCCACCATTGTGTTGTATTCATGTACTTGTAATGATAAATTGTATAGAAACGAAGTCATAGCATCCGATCGATCTAGGAAAGAGAACTCGTGGTTGCAAATACGCATCATTGGATAAACAATAAAACCAATCATATTCTGCGTATGAAGTGGAGGTTCTACGGGCTTTCTTTACCGAGAGGATGTTATGGATTCGTTTCTACTAATTTTGCTTCCGCTCTTTGATTGTTTGATGATAGAAATACATCAATTGTCTGATAACACGTGACATTTGAGTGCCTAACTATACCCCATAGGTTGTAACCCAAAGCAGATGTAACCAAGTAAAATCATGTTTTTGGAATAACACCCATTGCTCAATTACGATCGATACTAATTTATTCGGAGCGTAGACCTTAACTAATTTCATTTCCATCAAAGCTGCAATTTTCATTCTCCGATCCGCATCAATATCAAATAGCGCTTGTCCATCTGTACATTCATGAGTCTCGATGATCAAGAACCTTTTTCGTACCCTTTTAATAACTTGGGAGGACTAATATTCCTAGAGTAAACATTGGCCGCAGTCTTGCGCATGACTATGCAAATGGTGATATTGCATTGAATTGTTTATCATTTGAAGCTCTTGATTTTGAAAAGCCGCAGAAAAGTTCCTGAGAATAGGACACGCGTGCATGTGTAAATTATTGAAATATTGCGAAGCAGCTGTGCCGCAATTTTTGGGCTAGAGATTTTTGAGTCATGAACCCTTGAAGACTGTATGAGAAAGTGCGAGAAAAAATGCACAACCATTTAGGATAAGATATTGAAGTTGATAGTGAAGATGCGCTGTGTTATCATTTTGCCGCACGCTTCCGTATTGGAAACTTTATGGTTTTGTTGCATAAGGGACAGGAACGGTCCGTAAATAAATTAATGCCGAGCTCATAAATACTCTTTTCTATCAGATGCGCTAAAAATATTGTGGATATTCATTCCGTCCTATCATCTGGAAACCGGCGATGCGATGAAATTTCGAACTAATAATATATATTTGAAAATTTGAGCAGCGAAAATTTCATGCCGCGGTATCAGAATAACTGAGTCCGTTGATAGTGAAGTGCATGCAATTTTATGATTGATTCAGCGCCGTTTATGAATTATACTGGAGGAGCAGATAGTGAAGAGTAAAACATTTTGTTTTGCCGCTTCTCATAGGAGAATCTCAAACGGTTGATAGTGAAGCCTGAATCTAAATGTGGAAAATCCGAATATAGAATTGAGCTTAGCAGTTGAGATATAATGCGAGCAAAATAACTGATCTGATGGTCTTAAAACAAAATGGCCTGAATTTTGATATTAGGATAGGTTTTCCAGCTAATCGAAGTTTCAGGGATTTCAACGGCACATCATCAGACTCATCATCAAGAATCATTTATCAGACCATTCCATTATTGTTTTGCCCCAATTCATTTGAAAATTGTTGTATCGTGACTTTAAATTGTAAGCTTCCGGGACGTAAGCTTTCTAAGCGACGAGGAAGTCATAGGAATTCTGGTTAATGAATAGAGAAGTGTATGTAGTTTGGTTTAGCAACAGATGTCAGTAGAGCTATTTCCTAACCGCCTTTGATCTTTAGTTAGATCAGGTAAAAAGAGCTATTAGCGGAAGATGCTCGATGACTCATCAGGTCATGTGACATCTAAAGAACTAGCATAAGAACTATGAACAGCTGTTAGTCTTTGATGAAACTTATTTCATGACTCATACTAGTAGAGAGATCATGGGAATCCGTGAGAGTCAGAGACAATCAGACGAAACGAGATGTGTTGGTTAGAGAGCGAAGGGGAGGAACTCGGTCTAGTATATAAAGGAGGAAGCTCTCAGAGACAGGAATCAGTCCTCACCTAACCTCCTCTGCACTAGAGCCATATTCTCCCTCCCTGGGCTACTATGCCCAGGAGATGGGAACCCTTCGACTACCGTATCCATGTCAGACGCCTCATCACTAATCCCTCATACCTTGCTCGTCTGATACTCTAATTCCCATAGAATCTTAGAATCTCCTCAGTATTTCAACACCGCTTAATACTCTAATTATCATGGAACCATAGAATCCTCATTTAAGTATCCACCATTGTGTTGTATTCATGAACCTGTAATGATAAATTGTATAGAAACGAAGTCATAGCATCCGATCGATCTAGGAAAGAGAACTCGTGGTTGCAAATACGCATCATTGGATTACTTATAAAACCAATCATATTCTGCGTATGAA
>LS484861.1:27213-93524 GCA_900490705.1 Pristionchus arcanus | reverse complement strand
AGCAGGAATTTTGCGGTGAAAGTGAAATAAAAGGCGAAAAGTGTCACAGCGTTACACCCAGTGCGAAAAATACCGTACTATTTTCGCGTTCCGTTCCGTTCCTATGCCGGCTTTTAGTTTTCTACGGCTTTGATTCTCACAGTAACACCCCTGCTGTGCCCCCCTCCCCCCAGATGGAAGAGGTGTGCTCATACGGCGTTTCTCCCTGACTCGTCCCCTGATAGGTTGCTAAATTTACTCAACATTTTGGTAAACTTGATTGACAGCTCCAACTTATCATTTATGTCTCGTCGGTCATTTTCTTTGTGAAATAGATACTGTCCGTTTACCTTTGGCCTTTTTCAGCATGATTGAGTGCTTTAGAGAGAAGACTGTGGTCCAAGTTTCATTGCTTCTTTTCTTCTTTCTATTGGAATCGTTTGAGGTTCATTCTGTTCACTATCTCTATTCATTTTTAGAAAACACTTGGGAAAAGAGAGACTATCTCATTCGACATCTTCAATTTGCATCTGATCTCTCTGGGATCTTTCTTTGCATCGGGTTTCCTCTTCATTCAGCCTGCACGCTCTTCAGATAGAGAATCGAGACAATATAAATAAATCTGAACATCTACTTACTTTATGACAATTAAAGGCTCTGCAGCAATTATTGCTATTCTTTGATCGTAGAAAGAAGGGAGCCCTGACAAGGAATTGTTTACACAGATGTCCTATCCAAGCGACCTATTCTGCTCATCCTCTCGGAACCTTTCTCTCTCGAATAGTTCATTATTTAGGCTGTCCGAGTGACTCGTCTTTTTCGTCTCTTCATTGTTCGTGCTATCTCTCTGACAATGAGAGAGTACGAACAATGAAGAGACGGATTCTTCAATTCTGACAACTCTGTAAAATATTTTTTTTGAGTGCAGTAGCACCCTCCTTACATTTAGCTGCAGGCAGGTTTTATTCTCCGATCCCAACCATGCAATCTTATCCCTTCTTATCCATTTCCCATCTCCATTTCACTCCTCCTCTCGCTGATTGAAACAATCGTCTATCTCTCTCATTTCGCAATGCTCTCTCTCTCTCTCCCTAACCTGACGTAGGAAAGAGAATGCAAAACGAGAACATTTCTTCGTTGATTTCCTGAACATTTCCTGAACATTTCCTGCCCCTTCCCATCCGCAACTTTTCTTGCTTGACAAATCGGCTAAGGGAATTGGCTAGACGGGAAAAGAAAAGGTGCAATTAGCCCTCTCTTTCCTGGCTTTTCCCGAACGATATCGTCATTCGCTTAGAATGGTGAGCCATTCACTAGTCGGTCTGATGTAATTGTCATAATCTGATGTCTGATGTAATTGCCACATTGTCCTTTTTAGGTTCTTCCATTTAGATCCATTATATCTCGCACTCTCCAAATTATGTTTAGTTTATCTCTGCACGGCTAAATTGACCTTCTAAACGATAATTGTTTCGATATACGGATTGTTCATCCTGACAGCCGTGTTCATTATATTCGATCATGAGATGATCTCCCTAGCCCTGTTTGAATGCGATGACATATCCATTCCTACCCGCAATCTCCTTCTATCTTCCGACGATAAGAGATTTCTGAAACAACGATCCCTGGAGTTGGATACGGTGATCGAGATGGGATACACGTGTCTATTCTGATTGGTGTCGATTAGAAACACCTGACTGCACCTTCTCCCGATGACATAATACATCCCTTCTGGTCTATCCTTCTCCTATATCAGACTACTAATCTGGTTTGATACGGTTGCCCCTCCTCTCACCTATCCTCCCCCTCCCACTCTCCCTCCTTACAACACATGCTCAGACAGTTGTTTTCGTGAACGATCTCGGCTCGTCTCTGATTACCATTGATAATGAAACAGATTGGATGAAAAAGACCTTTTCGGTAGCACTAGCAAATCGCACGAGCTTGTTCGATTTCCGTCAAATTGTAAATCATCTCAAGACTTTTTCCCTTTTTTTTAGCGGCATGCGCGCTTACTTAGGATCGTGAACCATTCGCTAATTGTCGCCGAATTAAAATCTCATTTCCTTTTTTCGGTTTCAAGGACATGTCAGCAATTATTATCGTCCTAACGATCCTCTATTTAGATCCAAATAAATGAGGCACGAATAGAAATCTTACATTGTATGAATCTCGGGAGCATTTCTACCGTTATATTTGCAGCCCAAATGAGGCTCGCTTCTTCACGATACTCTGAAGAGATGCTGATTGCTCTATGTTTGTCCTTTACACGCGCGTGGATTATTCAACCTCTCCTAATTAGTATTATTTGTTTGTCGTCCTCTAGCCTCCTGAATAGGGTTGTCAGAAATGGGGAATCCGTTCGTTCCCTTTCTTTTGCGGGGTCTCTCATAGCAGCCAGAATGGTCATACTTCCGTCTGATAGACCGCCTTCCAAATTGCAATTACGCTCCACCATTTTCCATTCAGCGCTGGACTAATGATACCCCTGTCTTCCTTTCTAAACCATTATCTCTTCATTCGTTGCTCTCTGATTTTATCTAACACGCGGACCAGCGAGAATAAATACCACTTACCTGCGCTGACTCATCCCGAAAACAGTTCCCCAACTCACTAAACTTCTTGCATTTTCAATTTTCTCGTATGTATTTCCAAGCCGTCTGATAGTGTGACCATTAGATATACTCAATGATTCGGAATCATTTTAAATCCATATTTATTCTACTAAACACTGCATTTAATAATTTGTTGATAATTTCTGTACTAATGTTCTAATTTATCGTTCTGCGAATAACAAAGTGTGACCATCATTCGCAATGATTCAGACCGGAGCAGAAGGAGAGAAGGGGATTGCTCATCCGACATTTGCTTCTTTCCGCCACCTTCCCAACTTCTCCTCCCTCGCTTCTCCTCAATAGATCCTTGTGCCAATGTTAGTGTCATTTGAATTTGATCACGGAATTCTAAGATGAGTTGTGTTTCACACTTGGTATGTATCGTAGTTCAGGGGTCCAGTGAAATGACTTCAGTGATTGCTTTGACCCCGTTGTCAAATACAATTTATAAATGCATAGTGAAAATTTACATATAACTACTTCGCCGTTCGAATAAGCTCGAATCAACCCGTGGTATCTAAACTTTCGATGTATATCGCGGAATTATTCTCTCTATTTTTTTAAGTTCTAAAAATGGAGTTAAAAACCTGGTAAACTCGTTCGATCACAGAACATAAAGGGGAATATGCTTTCAGATGTCACAACCTCCCTCAATGGCAATGACACCACAGTCCTCGCCGCAAGGCACATCCTACTCGCCTTCAGAACAAGTAATTTTTTGAAACAAGATTCTACTCTTGTTGTCTCTCCATTATATAGCTCCTTCTGCGATGGGAAATATTGTATGCAAATGCGTGTATGCCGTCGATTATGATTCATAGACGTTTGAAGGTGACACGGAATACTATAGGGGCAAAAATTGAAAATATCAGACGCTTTGTGTGGACAAAACAAGTTAGAATAGAAAATGCCGAATTATCCACACATGCGCTATTTCAAATTCAATTGCAGCGAAAAGTTCAGTAGTTCTTGCACTATTTCGACGAAAAGTGTCCGTACACAAATATATTATAAATAGAGAGTTCCGTTTCGCAGCAGCAAACGCCGGCCGCCATCGCCTCCTATCTCACCACGGCAGCAGTCGCAGCGATGAGAGCTGCAGCCGAGGCGACCATGCTGGCTGCACAGGTACGGTTATCGGAACTTATCTGCGATAACCGTAGTAGCGAATGCGGTAGGGGTCGAAAATGAGAATCTTAGAGAAGGAATAGCCTGCAAGAAAAAAACTGAAGTAAGAAAGAGCCGCGCAATCGCAGCATGATGAAATATCCGGTTCTCCATTTTCTTCACTCTCTCGCAACTAGACTTGGATAAATGTGCAATTAATTGTATAATTCTTCTTAATTTTGTGGTTATCTCAAACAATCGTCTTGACAATCTACCCTATTCACAGGCTGCAGCTGCTGCTCAAGCAGCTGAATCCGCAGCTCCGTCTCAGGTTATCCAGCTGGAACAGCAAGTGGCGCAGTTGGAGGAGCAGATACAAGTAAGGCTGCTATACAGCGTATTTCCATTGTTTTCTCCAGCGAAAGATGAACAATGAGGATTTCTTTTTTTTTTAAATATTAGTTTCGACATTTGAGCTATTTGTGAAACATATTTAGATTCACTAAATCTCAAAGCTTTCTATCACAAAGCCTGGACACACTGACATCCCTTATCTATCAAATAAACTGATAAAAAATGTGAAAATTTCAGGCAGCGTTCAAGCAGGCGGAGGATTCGGAAGCTCGGGAGAAATCGGCAAAGGAACTTCTACGTAAGCCTCCATAGAATTGCTGCATTGACGCATTAAATTCAGAAAATAATAGTGAGGCATTCTATCGAGCGTTGCAGAAATCAGAAGAATTGGAAGAACGGTAAACATCTTTGAGTTGGCACAATTTGGTTCAACAATTTGGTGTTATTTCAGACTCGATGAGGCCACGGAGCAGTTTGAGGAGGAGAAGAAGGAGCTGGAGATGAGGTGGCACTTTATTTTTATCACGCAACAAAGTCTCTGAAAGTGAAAGGGAATGGTCGAGAACGAAGAAGAATTCATGAAAAATATGTCCTTTCAGACTCGATGAGGCCGTCGCACAATTGGATGAAGAAAAGAAGAAAGCAGCGAACAAAGCATCCACAGACGCTGCAGCCTACGTTGCTGCTGCGAGTAAGGAGGCTGCAGTTGCTGCAGAGTTTGCCGAGGCAACGCGGGAAAAGGAAGAACTGCAGAAACGGTTAGGTATTTCTATCGACTGTGGTAAAAATAGTATTTGAATTCAGTTTCTTTCGACGTGAATGCAAATGATGATTATGATATTTTGAGTTCAGACTGGACGACGTTTCTGCGCAACTTGACGCTGAAAAGGAGAAACCGGATGCTGCAGCAGCTGCAGCAGCTGCAAGTGCTGCAGAAATCACTGAGCTGCTGAAGCGAGTTGCGAAGCTTGAGGAAGACTTGAAGGTTTCTATTTCATTAAAAAAATTTAATATTTAATTATTTGTAGAACGCGTTGCAAACCGCGAGTGATGCAGCGAAACGCGCGAAAGAGGCGGAAAATGCGATTGGTGAGGACGATAAAAAAAATTTCTTCTTTCCTTGAATTTATGCGAAACTCTGATATGCTTCACGATGCCAATATGAATAGGTGCTCGTAGAACTTGACAATTATATATAGCCATAGATATATCTACCAGTCCTGCTCAAAAAAATAAAAGTATTGTCAACAGTTCAGCTGCAAATGTTGAGAACCAGTTTGAGACGAATACTGAATTTCGAAAATTACCTTCCAGAATCAAACAAAGACGCGACAATCGTTGTCCAGCAAACATCGATTCAAGCGGACGAAGATTTGCAGAAAAGGTACTGTATTCTCTGTTTGTACGATTCATCAAATCTATATTAAAAGATGAAATGTTAAAAAAATATTTTTAATAATGCTGCAATTCAATCTCGCAGGTTAGAAGAGAAAGCTGCACAGCTTGAAGATGAAAAGAAGAAGACTGACGCGGAGAGAAATAATAATGAGTAAGTAATTATCTATTTCAAAATTGTTCATCATCGACTATTTCAGAGCGCTCCAGCGTGAAAACGACAAACTCAGGAACGAGCTGGACAACCTGAAAAAGTAAGTTAGATACAAATGTTTGAGCAATTATAATATCATTTTTCTAATGCAAAGTTTGGAATGTGGACGTAACTGAAAATAGGGTGCCCTTCTGTAGCAGTAGATCGGCAATTCCGCGCTACCAAGTTAGCTTGCGACAGTAAGCAGAATATTTATCAGCGATAGGTCATGTACATGGTACAATTGTCAAGCATACAATAGGCGTAGCGATATGGCAAGATTTGATGCATCGGAAGCAGTCCTGAGCACAGGAACAATGAGATCGAAGAATGAAGGATGGAATTGTCAGATCACAGATCAAAGATCAAAGACCATTCGGAAAAAGCGAGAGAGCACGTGAAATCGAGAGAGTCAAGGCAGGGCCGCATCGATTGCACTGCTTTTCTTCTTCGGAGGAAGGAGATCGAACTCGCTCCGGCTTCGCAGCAGCAGACTCTTCCTTTTGCCAGCGGTGAAATCGACCTGGAAAGGGAATACCGTAATCTACCGTAATCCATGCTACATTCCAGAACTACCGTAATCAGTCTACAACAGTTCCTCTACCTACAGTACCCTTCAGAAAAGTATTGGAAGCGGGTGAAGTGTAGAAGACGAGATCGAGCAGAGAATCAAGTTTTATTCGCCTCAACAACAGCAAAAGACAGCAAAAACAACTCTCCGAAGAGAATTAATCGAACAACAACTAAAAACACAAAAACGAAAATAGGCGAGAATAGAGAAGAGTACGGTAGTTCGGTATAAACCTGAATCAGGCAAAGCGTGGTGAGAGTTTCCTAAGTGCGGGAAATCAAATGATACCGTAATCCTAGAGTTGAGTCACAAATTAACTAACGATGAATTTAATTATATTATTTAATTATTGTATAATTAAATAATTAGACAATGATGAAATACGCAATAAATAATAATGAAATATATTCCTTTAATACTTCTTCTTCTTAGAGGGGCCCGCCCCTTCATCCCCCTTCTTTCCAGGAGGACGTCCTCGTCCGAATTTCTTGTTGTTCCAGTTGTTCGGGCACTTCCACTCTCGGTGGCCACTTCCACCACATTCTCCACACAAGATCTCGCTCATCTCCCTCTTCCTTCGATCCATCATAACCTGATTGAGCTTCGGAGTATCACACTCTTCCACTCTCTTCTTCGCATCCACAACCTTCCATCCTCTCTCTTCCACTTCACTCTTCGCCTTCTTGATATCCCAAGGCTTGCCCTCGACCCATGCCTGAGCTGCGAACTCGTAGTGGTCCCGTCTTATCCAGGAGTGACAACGCTCAATGGCTGAAACGGGCGTACCGTCCGTGATCGCATTGTCCGTCACAATCACTCTTATTCTTCCAGTCTTGGGTCTGTCCGCGGACCACTGAATCAGGAATGGAATGTAATCGGGGTCCGTCGTGCCTCCACACGGCTCCTCCACAACCACTACGTTCCAAGCGTTCTTCTCCGTGTGGTACACCACCATGTCCTTGAGCGCCTCCATGTCCTCCTTCAGCATTGCTCTCGGCCAGAACAGCAAGAGATTCTTGATGGTCTTCTTCGTCTTGAGACGATGCCATCCCGAGAAGATCTCACTCCATTCGGTGTGCATCTCGACTTTCCACTGCCATCGGGCCTTATCTCCTCCACATCGAGTGATATCGAGACCTGGTTGATGCACAACAGCTCCGTATCCGATCGACGTCTCAACTTCTTCACCGAGACCACGCCGATAGGCTTCTTCGTATCGAGGGTTGATGTCCTCGATAGTGAACCGCCATTCCCTTGTCGGTCCTTTGAGAGAGACCAGAGCATGAGCACAGAGGTTTCCCACAGTCTCCTCGATAGTCTTGTCCGAAATCTCCTCTTCTTCATCCAACTTTCCCATTGAGAGAAGTTTCTGTACTCCGAGGGGCGTCATGACGGGGAATTTCTCAATCAGAGTACGCAGGATTGCATACTCTTTGAGTGTCGAAAACGTGAATGATGCGAAGGCCGTTGGGCAGCTCCTCCACATCGCACTCATCGGTCTCGGCTTCTCCTCGCATGCCGGGCAGGCATTCTCCCAGTGCAACGGAGACTCGCGATTGACGACACGACTGCAATTGGATAACTCATTAACAGATAACACTGTGGTTTCACCCTCCATCCTGGGCACCTTCCTCAATTTATCCAATTGAACAACCTTCTCAACTCCACTCTCGATCCCAACTACCGTAGCTGTTGTACTAGATCTTCCCATTACCCTATACGGGCCTTCCCACTTGATCCTCAACTTTGGGTTCTTCCCATCTCCCTTCTCTTTGAATACATAGGAGCCCGTTCGCGTAAGAATCGGACAAATATTGACAAGATCGGCACAGTAAAAAAATGTCGATTCTCTGTAATTTTGGGTTTTAAGGTTCTTGAGGGTGCTGAAGACGATGGGCATTTTACTTTTTGTCGTCGGGCCTCCGTTGGCTCCAGACGACGTCACGTCGATATCGGTATTTCCAATTTTTCTCGGCTCCAAAAAGTGCTAATTTTCTGAAAGTTTGATACCCGGACCAGAATTTTATGGCGATTACGCCTGTTTATTTCATTTTTCATAATTTCTTAAAATAAATTTGAAAAATCGATTTTTTCACTCTTTGAATTGCAGGCTTAACTTTATACATGGTTCGAACCGCACTGACGAGAGGATTCGAAATCTATAATTTGAGCCAAATCGGCCCAGCCAGTTTTGGGGGTGCACGCGATATGTGCTGCAAAAATGACCTGAGAACGACTCTCCGTCCCTTGATCTGCCCTCTTCCTCCGTGACCCCGTCCGTCACTAGGTGAGAGAGTGTGGGAAAGGAAGAGAGCGCAGAGAGAGAAGGCACGGGTCACGTGGGAAGAGGGTAGATCAAGGGACGGAGCGTCGTTCTCAGGCCATTTTTGCAGCACATATCGCGTGCACCCCCAAAACTGGCTGGGCCGATTTGGCTCAAATTATAGATTTCGAATCCTCTCGTCAGTGCGGTTCGAACCATGTATAAAGTTAAGCCTGCAATTCAAAGAGTGAAAAAATCGATTTTTCAAATTTATTTAAAGAAATTATGAAAAATGAAATAAACAGGCGTAATCGCCATAAAATTCTGGTCCGGCTATCAAACTTTCAGAAAAATAGCACTTTTTGGAGCCGAGAAAAATTGGAAATACCGATATCGACGTGACGTCGTCTGGAGAAAACGGAGGCCCGACGACAAAAAGTAATATGCCCATCGTCTTCAGCACCCTCAAGAACCCAAGAACCCAAAGTTTGAAGGAATCGTCATTTTTGTACTGTGCCGGACCTTGTCTGATTCTTACGCGAACGGGCTCATAGACACGATCACCTACGACCGGCTCATATTTCTTGTTGTTCTCCCATCTCTTATCATAACTAGCTTTCATTTTCTCCCTTTCTCCTTCCAATCTCTTATTTACTTCATTCTGAGTCCTTTTCATCAGCAACATCATCTGAGACTTGTAGTCATCCAAATCCACTACATACTTCTCATCCACATCCCATGGTTCACCCATTGGCAACCCATCGTCTCTACCGTGGAATAAGAAAGAAGGGCTTTCTCCAGTGCTACCATGAGGTACAGTATTGTAGCAATACAGTGCATAAGGCAGCGCATCCTCCCACTCGTCTGTACTTCCTACGAGTCTACGAAGTGTCTCGTTTATCGTCCTATTCAATCTCTCGACTCCACCATTTGCTCTTGAGTGATACGGTAGTGTGCATTTCCTCTCGATTCTCCACATTTTATTGATTTCCTCAAAGACCTCGTTGATAAACTCTCCTCCGTTATCACTCAACAATGATTTCGGCACCCTTCCACCTTCCAATATCCACTTAGTCATGAATGCATGTGCTACAGTACTCGCTTTCTTATCCTTCAGAGGAATAGCACCTGCGTACCTCGTGAACAAATCAATGATAGTTAGAATGTATCTGTTGCCTTGTTTCCCTCTTCCCATATCTATCAGATCAATTGCAACAATCTCCAAAGGAGCCTTCGCTTCCCTTGGTTGTAGTTCAGGAACGAATTTCTTCCTTGGCTTACTCCTCAAACACAGATCACATTCTCTCAATACGCTAGCAATATCTTTCTCCATTGCTCCCCAGATGTACTCTTTTTTTAGTATCTGGTTCATTTTCTTTCCTCCCTGATGTCCAACTAGCACACTCTCATGCATCTCTTTGATCAGTCTCTTCCTTTCAGATAATGGAACATATAATAGCCTTTCGTGCTCCCGATCCAGTACATACAGTATTCCCTTATCGATTTCTAAATCAGCCATTGTCAACTTCCTCGTTGAATCAGGCATCCGAACAATTTCAGAGGCCTCTCTTCCACATCCACTGATCTCACTCTTTCTCTGTATCATTTCCTTCACCCATTCATCTGTACTTTGCGCTGTTCTCCATCTTTGTATGCATTCTTCCTTCTCACGAGCAACCTCGTCGTTGTTACTCCTCTGCTTCTCAGCACCAAGCCGCATTCGAGTCATCGCATTGATCACAATATCTTCACCAATCGTGACCGGCTCCATTGATTCATCACTGTAGGAATCTACAGGAAATCTCGACAATGAATCAGCCACTACATTATCCTTTCCTTTGACATGAACAATCTCCAATTTGTATGGCATCATCTCGGCAGCCCATCTCAGAATCCTTGGACACACATTTTGTCTCTTGAACATACTCGTTAACGGTGCATGGTCAGTTCTCACTATTGTATTAGCACCAAAGATCAAATACTTCCACTTTCGAGCAGCTTCGAATATTGCCAGTGCTTCGAGATCAATTATGGAATAATTTCTCTCCGGTCCTCTCAAAGAACGTGAGTAAAATGCAATTGGATTCTCGTCCACACCCGTGTCACTCGCTTGAGATAGTACTCCTCCTATTCCATGGCCACTCGCGTCGGTGGTAATGAAAAATGGCCTCTTTCCCTTTATCGCGGCCTCACAATCTGGCTGCGCCAACACCGGAGCCTCAGTGATCGCTTTCTTCAGCTCATTGAATGCTTTCTCTTCCTTCAATCCCCATTTCCACTCAGCTTCTTTCTTTGTCATCTCATGTAAAGGCTCAGCTATCTTAGCAAATCCTCTCACAAATCTTCTGTAATAACTTGCGAGTCCGACGAACGATCGCACTTCTGAACTATTCTTCGGTCGAGGGTAGTCTCTCACTGCTGCTACCTTCCTCTCTTCCATACTCACTCCTTTGTCAGAAACTTAGTGTCCCAAGTACTCTACATTCCTCATCATGAATCTGCACTTCTTTGGATTCACCTTCACTCCTCTCTCAATCATTCTCCTCAACACCCATTCCAGCAGCTTCACATGCTCTTCTTCCGTTTCCGTTGCTACAAGGACGTCGTCAATATATCAAAAGACTCTCTTATCCTTTCCCTCCTTCTCAATCTCTTCTTTCAACATCTCCATCATCGCACGTTGAAATTGACATGGGGATACATTCAATCCAAATGGTAATACTTGAAACTCAAAGTGCTCTCCGAGCAGACTGAACGCTGTCAATTCTCTCGATCCCTCTGCTAATCCTACTTGCCAGAATCCTGGCTGCAAATCAATAGTAGAGAAGTACTTCTTCCCATTCAGACTCTGAATAGTACTTTCTAAGTGAGGCAATGGCTGAGCATCCAGTCGAATCATCTGATTCACCTTTCTATAATCAATGCACAGACGCAGTGATCCATCTTTCTTCTTTACTACTACAATCGGAGAACTCCATGGGCTTTGTGACTTCTTCACAACACCTTGTCTCATCATTCGATCTACTAATGCTCGCAACTTCTCACGAATTGCGAATGGAATAGGACGCGGCTTCTGCCTGACTGGCTTGCCTTCCATCACATCAACTGAACACTCCCAATCTGAAAGTCTTCCAATGTCCTCATCACCTTTGGCAAATGCATCCATACTCCTCCACAACACTGACTCAAGAGCCTTTTCGAGCTCCTGTCCTCTGTTGTTCACCAACTTCTCTCGAATCTCCTTCCAAATCATCTCTGAATCTCTGTTATCGAAAACTTTTCCTTTTCCCTTTTGGCCGGCGTGCATCTCTTCCACAGCACCCTCCACTACTCTCCAGACTCCTACTGGTTGATGCTTGGTAAACTTCAGTTCACTCTCTGTATCATTGAATACTGGAATGTGCACTATTCTTTCAGTGACTGCGATTCCTTCCATCACTTGTTCCACCGATGACTCGAGCATGACAATATTGTGCTCACTGCCCTTCACCCATATTGATCCCAATTGTCCTGGGTCTATCTGAGCATCTCTCAAAACAATGGCTTCATCTCCATGAGAATGTGATTTCTCCCTGAATCGAACTTCCTTTAGTTCCACACCGATGTCATCTAATCCTTTTCCACCAATGATCACCTTTCCGAGACCATTATTCAACACATAGAATCCTACTTGAGTCCTATTGCCCACTTCTAGTTCGACTTCCAGAATTGTCCTTCCGACAATATCCATTACTCCATTCGATGCATCCTTAATCAATGGACTAACACCTTTCTCCACTACTGCTCCCTTGATCTTATCAACAACGTCTGCAGAGATTATCGAGACATCTGCTCCTGTATCGAGAAGCACCTGGACTGGCACCCCATTCACTTTGCCCTTCACTAGTTCCCTTCTTTTAATGAAGAAGAACTCCTCCACATCTCTATGCATTGCTGATTGCACAGGATACTCATGCCTTAGCACTCCCATTCCCCTTTGGGAAAACGGTTCCGTTTTCAAATCATCAATTCCCTTTCTCAAGAACGGTTCCGTTTTCGAATCATCCAATTCATCTTTACAAAACGGTACCGTTTTGTACACTCCATTTTGTCTGATTGCAAACGGTTCCGTTTTTATCACATTCACACTTGATCTATTTCCGAGCGGCATCGAGTTAGCCCCCGTACCCACATTCTGGTATGTTCTTCCATTATTGTTCCCATTGGCTGGTGCTGCTCCAGTGCGAGCTCCTCTGACACCGCCATTCCCATATCCATTACTGTATTGAGGTCTCTGTCCTGATCCATTATTGATTCCTCCTCTACCACCTGAATATCCTCCTCTAGTGGGTCCAGAATATCCTCCTCGATATGCACCATTCGTACCACCATGCCCATAGGAACCACTGCCCCTACTAGGTCCTCTACCATTCGTATTCTCTGAAACGCATTGGTTCTCCCTGTGACCGTAGCCATCACAACGGAAGCACTTTATTCCAGGTGCACCTCCCTTACTGTATCCCTTAGACTCCTTCTCAGTCTTCTTCAAATATTCCAATTCGACAAGGGCAGATTTCATCATAGAGTAAGTTGCTCCTTCTCTGAATAGAGTCAACAGTCGCACATGCTCAGTGTGCCTTCCCTCGTACACTATCAACAACTGCCTCCTTCTACTCGCTTCTTTCTTATCTTCTTCTGGGTGGAGCCTTGCTGTCCACTCCTCCACATCTTCACACACCTTTCCTACTGATCTCCCATCTACTCTCTGATTCCTTAGTAATTTATCTAATTCAATCTCTTCGAATGGAGTCTCATTCGATAATCTTGACCTCAGCCAATTCAGAACATGCTTGATACCTTTTTCCTTTTCCTCAAACGGTACCGTTCTGAGAACATCCTTGGCTTCGCCAAACAAATTGTCCTTAAGCAACGACAAAGCAATCGCCTTATCCATTTTACCATATCGAATCATGAAACCATTTTCAAAATCCTCCCAATCCTCTTTCTTTCCAGAGTATCTCGCCATTCTTGGAAGCGCATTGCCCATGAGCCCGAATGACCTGCCCATCATCCCATCACTATTCCTGATTCCACCTTCACCAGCTTCTCCCATACCACCATTTCCATTTCCATTTTCATCTCTACTCGGATCAATAGACGTACCCGAAGTCGCTATCGTGGAGGTAGGTGGTCCTTCTGTCCTCGGACTCGCCACAGAACCTTGCGATGTTGACGAATCGCCTCCACAGCCGCGCATCGCCCTCATCCTCTGCAACACTTCATTTTGCCTTCTCATATTCTCACTTCTTCTTTGAGACTCAGACATTGCATGTTGAACAGGAACGGTTCCGTTTAGATTATTCATTCTATTCTGACCTGCATTCATATCTTCAGCTCGCACAAGGCGGGCCAATTGTTCATCATTCACTTCCTTCAGTCGTGCCTTCTCCCTTTCGAGAACAGCGACCTGCTTCTCCAGCAGCTCAACGCTGTCCACCAGTTCCAATGCGTCAGCATCTTCACTCTCCATCTTCTTCTTCAACTCGCTGAACTGCTCCCGGAGAGACTGCAATTCATTATTCATAGTCTTCCATTTATCAATCAGTATCTCATTTTCCTTCAACTCCGCAGTTTCTTTCAAATCGTGCATTTCTGCTCTTACTATTTCCCATTCAGAACGCTCCTTTGCTACAGCTTCTCGTTCGCCATTTATCTTTTCTATTAGCCCAACGATATCTTCCACTCCCTCAATCTCCTTCACACTTTTGGTCAGCTGTCTGAACTGCTCGATTTCCTCGCGATTCTCATTAATCACCCTTTCTACTTCTTCCAATGAGCCCAATTGCACATTTCCCAGAAAGTTCAATTCTCTCTCATTACTCGCATTCGCATCAAATTCCGCACTAACTGCTTTCACAATATCCTCCCATGCCTTATCAGCCTGTTTCGCAGCTACTCTGAATTGGTCATTCACCACCGTGATTTCACCTCCCACTCTCAAACTGGTTTGGCTTTTCACTTTTTCCCGGAATTCCTTGTACGCCTTAGCAATCACTGCATACTCAGTACTCATTCTTTCAGTCAAGCTCAATCCATTTTTCCTTATTTCCTCAGCCTTCGCTCTCGTTTGCATTTTGCTCACCTGGCCGGGATTCGACTCCTCCTCCACACCCGAGTTGATGAGATTCTTCTCATCCACAACCGTCTGATCGACCTCCATCGGAGCGGGTGTCTTCTCATCCATTCTTAATCGATTCTTGGCTTCGTTCTACAATGAAACTATTCAGTTATCACGTAAACGGCACGGACGCGACACGCAAACTACGAGCAATACGCGATCAATACACAGCACTGCCACTGGGTACACTTCTTTCACAATCTGTGCTCTCTCGCTTTCACACAGTCTCTCGCACTGCCACTGGGGAAGTAAACAACTTCTCGATCGATCGATCTTTTCTTTCTTTCTCTGTTGTTTCTCTTTTCTCCACAGTCTCTTGCCTTGCTTATCCCTCTATTCCCTCGATTCTTTCCTCGTTCTCCTTCCACTGCACTCCTCCTTCCCCAAGATTCACTGCTGTTTTCAGGCGTTGGCGTGAACACAACACACCTTCTGCCTTACTTGCAGCGAGAGTACCTTTCCAGCAACGAACTCGAAAACAACGAGTCCGAGGTGTACTTAGCACACTCGTGAATCAAGCGCGCGTCAAGTGTTTTCGCTGACTAAAAGCACCGTAAACGGCACTCACCAGCTACTTGCACTCAATCGTGGCTCTACAGCTTTTTGCTACCCGGTTGACGCTGCCAACCGGATCTACGCAAAGGTTGCCGTGCACCTTAAACTTACGGAGTTTCGTGGTGTCCGTTCTCCTGCAGCCGCTCAGCCCCCAAGTATTGGAAGCGGGTGAAGTGTAGAAGACGAGATCGAGTAGAGAATCAAGTTTTATTCGCCTCAACAACAGCAAAAGACAGCAAAAACAACTCTCCGAAGAGAATTAATCGAACAACAACTAAAAACACAAAAACGAAAATAGGCGAGAATGGAAAAGAGTACGGTAGTTCGGTATAAACCTGAATCAGGCAAAGCGTGGTGAGAGTTTCCTAAGTGCGGGAAATCAAATGATACCGTAATCCTAGAGTTGAGTCACAAATTAACTAACGATGAATTTAATTATATTATTTAATTATTGTATAATTAAATAATTAGACAATGATGAAATACGCAATAAATAATAATGAAATATATTCCTTTAATACTTCTTCTTCTTAGAGGGGCCCGCCCCTTCACGAAAATCCCGCAACCTTCCTTTCTCTCCACTTCCTTCCTTTGTCCTCTCCCCCTTTTGAGGTGCGGGATATTCGCATCCTCTTTGCATATCGTCCCTCAATATAATGAAGTAATAATGAAACCGATCTCGAACCGGCAACCCATGTGTGTAATCAACTATGGTTAAGACAGCACGACTCGAGCAGTATCGAAGAAGCATCAACTGATTTATTCGCTGTGCTACCGGTTGTTGCTGCTGAATGTAAGATACTTTTTAAAGTTATTTTAAAGTTTTAAAGTTTTTTAAGTTTTAAAGTATTAAAGTTATAATTATACGAACATTCATAAGGCGAAGAAGAGATTAGGCCCTCCAGAATGAATTTGCCTTGAAGTCTAGCAGTAATCTCTCGCAGGACACAAGTGCATAGATTAACCCTTTTTTCCACAATGCCCAAGGTCCTTCTGACTTTGTCTAGAAAATAGTCTGCTACAAACCAATCCAGCATTTGAATGTCGTCGTCATTTCAAGATTGGGTGAAACTCAACTTTTTTTTGCTGTGGAATAATTCCCAAAAGATTTCATTTTCAGCGGTCCCCTTCGACTTTGCTTGTGCGCGAATTCGCTCGATGTTCGAGCGAGTGAGAGATCATTCCCGACTCATGACAGTGACGCATCCAATGAATGTCAAGGTGAAAATATCAAATTTTGCGCATACTTAAAGGAGGCGTCCCACGAACCGCGCGGGTGATTATGCAAAGTGAGGAATGAGTGGGGCGCTCTCCTCATTTCACACGCTCTCTCGATCGTTGCCTGCTTTTCAGGGTCAATTGGCACGCAGCCAAGTGATAATAACTCATTTCAAACGAAAAAAGGTGACTTCGGAGTTTCGAAAGTGTTATCGGGTAACAGTGACCCATCCTCTCACATCGAGAACTCATCTAGTCAGATATTCGTGGGACGCCTTCTTTAAGTGAATTCGTGATCACCGTCTAATCGGTTACATAAAAAATTGTTGCAGTGGCGAAGGTGCAAATTATGCAGCAAGGACCTTCGCGGAGTCCAAATAATCTACCATTTCCTCTCAAGGACCCATGCGGTCAAAGTAAGCCAGATACTGCATTCTAAAAGCACAATGAGCCCCGTATTTTGAAATATTTCAATGTTACTGCACTGTTCAATGATATATTATCAGGAAGAGATAACGAAAAAATATCACTTTTCAGATGCGCGACTACAGTATCTCCCTCACGGCGATGGATTACTGGATGGAGAGGCTGGAGCATGCGGCAGGGAACCCAATGCCACTACAGCACCCTGTACCCCCTCCCTTCTTCCCAGCTTTCAATTGTGATCGATGGGATTGAGATTTGAAGTGTTTGCGAATAATCAAAGAACAATATCCAACATCAAAATATTTGATGTTTCTGAAACTTTCCCGATTTCAACTATTCATTCAGTTTCAATCTGTTTTATATAGTGCATTTTCAGCTTGTCTGACATCGTTATCTGAACTGTATATTTTTATTTTGTATCATCAGTATTTCGTAAAATGCCAGATAGTTCTGAATAGTACCATTCGCAATCTCGATTTTTCATTCATTGACAAGCCGACAGCATAGTCAGTAACGTGTACAAATATGCAATTATTGTATTTTTATTGTGCCGAATACAGGTTCATCTTCACATAGTATCAGAAATTACTCATATTGTACAATAGTTCACTTGAATTTAAACTGTTTAGTAGTGTTTAATTCATGAATCATAAAAAATAAATGACGGATAAACCAGCTTTATCGTACAATTCCGAAAATATTCTTGTGTTTGATATTTGCAATATGTACACATAGATCGATCTAGTTTAATATAGATTGGCTTTCAAGTGATTCCAAACTGAATTATTTCTTCAAACATCCTCCACATAGTTATCGTTGTTCACAACCATCGGCGCTTTCTCAGCCGCTTCCACGTTTCCTTCCTGAAAATATTTCTTTGTAAAATAATATTGATTATTTCCAGAGCTCCGTTTTTTCAGATTGCTGTCCTATTAAAAAAAAACACCATTTGAAATGAAAGGAAATGACGAGAAATATACAAAATTTAAATAAATAAATCTAAAATAAACACCTTGATATTCTCCTCCCTTCCATACAGCACGATCAGTGTGAGGAAGACGAAGACCGAGACGAGGGCAGCGACGAAAACGGCGAGGACTGAAATGGGGCTTAGGGTGAGCGTGGCTCAGATTTTGCGGGGCTTCTCTGGTATTTTTTTCCCAGTGGGATCCCAGGGAAAGTGGGCGTGGTCGGCCTTTCCCACTGGTTTCCCAGGCTCGGAGAGGGGGTCTAGAGGGCCGATTTCTTCCCACTGGTTTCCCAAGGAATTTCCCACTGGTTTCCCAGTGAATGAAGAGCGTCAGTATCATACACGAAGGCGCGCTTCGGCTTGCGTCAAACGGGAGTTTCGCAAATGAGAAACTCCTGTTCCATTTCAGTTGTTTTCATTGTAGTTCTTTGCAAATTTTATGTTAATTATGATAATTTACCGTCATCCGGTCAACGACTTTGAGGTTAGTCAATTCTGATCTATGTAATGCCTAATTTATTTGTTTTTAACAAAACTTATCCGTTTATTCTTTCAAACTAGTAATGTGCTATTGTTTTTTTTTCAGATCGTCAAAGTAACTATCTATATCAGATGTCTATTCTTCAGATATCGAAGGGATTAGCGATTTTCAAAGGTTTGTCCACTCACTAATAATGGAAATATTTCAGGAAAACTGATATTTCTTGTGGATATTTTCAATCAATTATCGTTGTTGGATCAAGATAAGCATCATTCAAGAACTATCGGAAAGCGACACTATCTATGATCTATCAAACAATAATCGTTTTTGTATCCGTCGTTTTGTTGTACATTTATAACGCACATCTTTGATAAAAGGATTTGAAAGTATTACTACACTCGTTTCGTCACGTCAGAGAACAATTTCCCAGTGGTTTCCCAGGCTATTCTCCCAGTGGGATCCCAGGGTCTCCCCCCTTCCCACTGGTTTCCCAGGGAAATTCCCACTGGTCTCCTACCTCACTGCCCACTGGGAAATTCCCTGGGATCCCACTGGGAAAAAAATACCAGAGCTTAATGTGGGAGCGTTGTTTTAGAGGGGATGAGTCTAAAGTGGGCGTGGCTTAGAGTGTGACTCTACCAAAAGCGGAGCTAAGAAGTGGGCGGAGCTTTACAAGGATGTGGGTTATGTTTAGGAAGGGCGGAGCCTAAAAGGCGGAGCCTCGTATGGGCGGATACTAAAGGGGCGTGACTTAGAGGTGGCGTTATCTATAGTGGGCGGAGTCTAAAGTGGGCGGGGCTAAGAAGGGGCGGTGACAAAAGGGAGCGGGCATGTAGTGGGCGTGGCTAACTCACCCTCCATCTGCTTGAATGCCATGGCGAGCCCGAAGCAGCCCCACAGCGAGACGAGAGCCTGAAATATATTATTATCATATCGTGCTTCTGTTCCGAAACACATACAAATGATCAATGTCTCCCCTATACTTGTTGATTCCAGTTCATAAAATTTTTAAGAAACCTAATCCTAAGATCAAATATGAAAATTCAAAGATCAAAACCGCTCACCCCGACACTCAACACAGATCATTCCTGATAATACGCCTAATCCTAAGATCAAAGATCAAAGATCAAATCCGCTCACCCCGACACTCAACACGGCGAGCACTTGCTCGCCCTTCGACTCTTCATCCACTTTCTTCTTCTCTTCTCCTCCGTAGGTATGGGCGGCCATAACCATTGCAATAATTCCGTAGGAAGTGAGGCATGCGGATATGCAGAGGACCCCGAGGAACGCTGAAATGAGGGGATTAATGGAGATCAACGATCATGGATGCTCAGCCAAATACGACTTGGATTGGGATCTAAGGCAATTTTGGAAAAGGGGGCGGAGCCAAGAAAGGGGCGGAGCTTATAAAACCGACCCTGCTTGCCGATGTCCTTCTGCACTTCGTGCGCGACAATGCTGACGAAGGAGCCGATCAGCCCAGCAACCGGGCAGAAAAGGGCGAAGAAGTTGTGCTTGCTGCGAAGGAATCCCATTGTGAGGCGCTGAAAAGGGGCGGAGTTAGCGCGAATAGGAACAGAAAAGGCCGAAGACAATGTGCGGAGACATTTAGAGACTGAAAAGGAGCGAAGTCAAGGACGACTAACAAATATCAGAGTTCGTTAGTTCAAAATGCGGCTAATCGTCTCGTCATGTCTACTGTCTCTCACTCTGGTTTCTCGTGACCAGTTGCTGACCAGTTGGGGTGGGCGGAGTCTGCGCCAACCAGTTGCTAACCAGTGGTCTGACCAGTTGCTGACCAGTTGGCTGCTGACCAGTTGCTAGCAACTTGTCAGCAACTGGTTGGGAGGGAATGTGCTTACCCGTCGTGACTAGCACGCGGCTTGCCTATAAGGGTCCATTTTTTCGCCCCTATTCAGATCAGAGTCTGATCATCAGACGGCTCCCGAATGTGGATGTTGTCTATTGCTATCTCATGCGGGATAGCCTTTTGAATGTGACTACCGTACATGGACGTTCCATGTATGGATCAGTTACGGTATGAGGTTTACTCATACGATATCGATCAATAATACAGTATCCTTCCGATTCGAAAGTGGGCGTGGCCTATCCCCCTGACCAGTTGCTAACCAGTATCCTGACCAGTTGTTTCCCTATCCGCCAGCAACTGGTCACCAACTGGTTAGCAACTGGTCACGAGAAACCAGAGCAGGTCAGAGAGGCGAGAGAGTGTGTGAAATGAAGAGACGATTACCCATATTTCGAACTGTACAAATCATGATATGATGCAGCCGACGAAACGACAACAAGTAAAAGAAAGCGCGCGAATGCAAAATTGTTTTTGCTCTCTTGAGCCAAAGGCAACGAGTTGATAAGAGACTCTTTTCCAGGAGAGAGAGGAATCAGAGAATGGACAGTGAATATGGCTGATAAGGAGCGAGGGTGAGTATATAAGGCCCGAGGCCGGTGGTCTCCGACTTGCTACTGAGTTGGTGGAGTCCGGTCACTGATTTTTTAAAGCGTGTTTAGGCGAAAAGCAGAGGGAGCTAATGAGAGCGTAGTATCTCGAAGTGGGGAGATTGACCAGAATGACTCGATTTCGCATTGGTGAACTGATTTCACTTTTAACCGCCCTCTGGTTGTGCCTTTCCACTGTATTTGTTCGTACGAACTCTCTCCATTTCGCATAATCTCTTGCGCTGTCTGACCGGTGAGAGAGTGTGTTGATCGAAGAGACGTGAGCGTCAAATCGCACGGCACGCTTATTGGAATGAACTCCCGTGCATCTCCAGTGGGCTGAAAGGAAATGATAAATGGGCGGGGCTAGGAGTGAAGAAAGTTTATCGAAAAAAATGTACGTTTGCCTGTCATGGAGTATTTATTTTTCGAATATTCCCAACATACAACTATTTCAGTAACGGTCATCCCATTTTGCAGTCTGAAAATCTGTCTGAAACCTAGTCCACTCTTGGTTGGTAATGCTGAATGAATAATGCGGCTCTCACGGTCTTGTGTGCATGCATGTTATTGCTTATCAATTGCGGTTCTGATTTGATTACACTTGTTATCAGTTACCCGATATCGTTTCAAATATTTTTTTTGCTAGTTTCAAATATCCTCACTTTCGATTTACCTTCAAGCGGGTATCAATTAGCCATGCCCCAAAATTGTATTTGAATTGCCGCATTTCCCCCTGTGGCTTCACTGTTAGAGTACACTGTTAGCACTCCTGAAAGAGCACCCCCAGCGGGTAAATTAGCCTTGTAAGAAACAAGAGAGATCTCAAGATCGGGCGGCTCCAGGGGTAAGCGTGAGGCAGGGGGGTATAAGAGAGGTGAGATCATGGGATAGAGCCATTCAATCAGCACCTTCTCGCCTCCAGAGGCGCCCTCTCTTCACTCCTCAATTATTATTATTATTTAAAAATATTTTTAGTTCGATGACTTTCGATGACTTATTGTGCATGAATATTCTTGAATCTTCTTGCAATCTATCTGAAACACATATCATCTTCCATCTCCTTTGCTGATCTCTAATGTTGTTTGGTACAATCTCTTTCTACAAATTTTTGCTCGTATCCTCGCGCTCTTCTCATTTATCTTTCTGCAAATCTGTGGTCACTGATCTTTGATCTTTCAGACATCATGGGTTCGTCCACTGCTTTCTCCTTCTTCTTTTATTACACCCAACAAAATAGTGTCGTCATCATGCCTTACGCGCTCTTTCGCCAACAGTGTTTCCGTGCTGTGACGTCCAATATTTAATTATTTTCACGTTTTCTTCCAGAAATCATGGGTTCATCCACTGCTTCTCCCCCCGCTTTCTCCTGCTTCCCTTGCACTATTATTCCTTCTGCTTGCTTTGTCGTGCTCGATGCTGTTGTTTTTCAAGGCCTCCAGAAATAACCGCAATCTGATCTTTGATCTTTCAGAAATCATGGGTTCTTCAACTGCTTCGTCGCCCGCTTTCTCCTGCTGCTCCGTCGCTTCCGGCCTCGCGCCATTCATCGCCATCATCTGCTTCATCGTGGCCTCCCTGGCGCTGCACTTCGAGCAGGAGAGATACAGTAAGTAATCCTCAAAATCAGCCCTTAGCCCCTACAATAGCCCGTCTTCTTGACCACGCTCACAATACACATGCTAACAATAAGCCAAGTCCTATGGCCACACGTAGATAACCGGTTAATTCTGCCCATTATCGCGGTACATTTTGAGTAGGAGAGATACAGTAAGTAATGCCCACTTGGCCATGAAATCAGTAGGCCCGGAAAATAATATCCCCCCCTACAAAACCCAGTGGCATCGCTGCGAAAAATATCATTATGAGCCTCCTAATCATGACATTTTCTGCCAACACTTGACAAAGTAAACCTGATAATGATTAAAATAATAATAATAATAATTCCCCCTTCAGTCTTCGTCTCCATCACCTCCGTTGGCTACGTGCTCTCCCTCTTCGGTCTCTTTGGTCTGGTGGCGACGTCGGAATGGAATAAGGAGACGAAGAGCCATGAAACGGACGTCAAGTTCATGATGAAGTGCGCGGTGAGTATTCAATACAAGCTACATAGAATACTGCAGACTACTCTGGTCTGGGATACGGTGTGTAGAGTACGGTATCTATAGTAGGCTCCTACTGTCGGCAAAAGAGCTGGGTCTCAACGAGAGTAGTAGCCGTATTACTGGAAAATCTGTTGACGATAATCAAGAGAGCAGTTATAGAGTTTCTATTGTGCCTAGTGCTGTGTTAAATGGAGTAGTATACTGTGAAAGGAACACTGTAAGCCATTATTACAGAATTTCACAGGTACGGTAATCGGGTGCGATCGATAACTGATCAACAAAATCAATAATCTATTTTTCAGTTCGTCTTGATCCTGTCCGTCCTCTTCTTTTCCACTGTGATGATCCACGACGCATACGTGCAAGGTAGGATATCGTGAGATTATTTTTCGTTCCACTCGTAGCTGACCTTTGACAAACGTTCGAGGGGCGGAGAAAGGAATAGACCGGGAGGATGCAAGTGATCTACCTGCTCTCCTCCATCCTTCCTCTCCCCTTCCTCTCTCCTAGACAGTCGATAGCTCGCTAACCAGCACATTTCGTTTGCTAATCATTTCAAACGCACGATGCCTTGTCTAATATACTGTAGACTACTCTGGTCTGGGATACAGTGTGTAGAGTACGGTAGACTACTACTGGGATACGGTATCAAGTGGTACTGTAGACTAGTGTGGTCTGGAAAGATAAATCTGGAAGACTGTAGGTTACTGTAGGAACATTGGGAATTGTTCTGGGAAACTGTACGGCCATGGTATATTCATGTCTTGATCTTTGATCTTTGCAGGACTTCTGATCGTCGGCATGATCATGTTCGTCTTCTTCTACGTCGGCTTCGTCTGGTATTTCGACATGAAGTTCGAGCAGAAGTGCCTCGACCGACTTGTAAGTCCAAGTGAAAATTTCCTGTAGGAAATGAGAGATTAGTCGATGCGGCGGACTGCAACAATTTAATTTTTAATTATTTCAGAAATTCAAGTCCGCCACAATCTCCGTGATCAACAAGAACTTCGCCGACGACAAGAGACCTCTCGTTGTGAAGGAGGACAAAGACATCTTCAATGTTTGAAGACCTCCCCTCCACTATTCCAGCTGATTCCTTGACCAATCCAATCCCCCATCGACCATTGTTCATCTGCTTTCGCCATGATTTTGATGCTGAAACTGTCTTATCCTCGAAGAGACACTGGCCCAACTTCTCCCCTCATTTCGACCACATTCATTGCTGAAAATCTTGCTTCTAAAGAACTCCTTCCCTCCAATACATATTGCAATACGATCCATAATTTTGCTGCTGAAACACTTCCATCTTCTATCATTCCCTCAATTTCGAGTTTTTCAAATTTCCGAAACATATTCTTAGTATCGCTGATTATGTAACAATTGTGCAGTTTGTGATAAACTTTTCGCTCAAGAAAATACATTGCACGCAAACAGGTTGATTTCCTCCACAACTATCTTGGGAAATGTGCCATCATTTGAAATATATTTAAATTTAGCCAATTTTTCCTAAGTTCATTTCGATGGAACATGGCATGGGCGAAGTCCGCAAAGATCTGTGAGTAGCACTATCAACATAACTTTGTTCTAGCATCACCTGAAAATGGAACAGCAGAAATCAGGATTTTCAACCTGACATCAAACGCTTTCCAGTGCGCCCCTCCGCTTCTCCCGCGCCTGTCGCGTATGCTTCACGGAAGAGCCGCGCCGCCGCGCCGTCTTCTCCGCGTGCGGTCACGCGGTCTGTCGCGCGTGCGCGGAGCAGCTCAGAGGTGACGCGAGAGAGGCGGCACGTGCACTCGCTTGCCCATTCTGTCGACGAGTTGGCGGCTACGTGGAGCTACAGGAAGAGTTGATAGATGTCGATGGGTGTGTTTCATCATGATCAAAATGTTTCCAATGGTTTCAAACTTCATTAAAAAGTGTACAACGAAGCACAAAATTATCAGGTTGATGTGAAAGTTCCTGCGGGTTTTTACATTCTGATATGATTAATTCTATCTCCCTTTATTATGGTCCAAATGACATGAATTTATAAACATTATACAAGTACTTGAATACTCTTTACAGCGCAAACCAAAGCAAGATAATAGATGCTTGAAGCAAAGCACAGTGCTATTTCGAAGTTACAGGAGAAAGCATTTGTGCACCTTTTTTCAAAGGCCAGCATTCAGCGGAGAAAAAATATTTGTATGAAAAACGATCACCACTAAAAAGCACAATTACTAAGCAATACTTTTGACATGAAAATACAAGTTAGGCACAAAAACCAAACTTGAGATAGGCAATCAATCTTGAAGACGACGAATTTTAAATTCATTGCAATCAGTTTCCTTCGACGCACGTACGTTTCGAATGAAACAGAACTATATTTTTTATTGGAAAATTAAGCTTTTACATTAGTGAGCTCGCACTATTATTTTCATAAAGATTGGTTGATATGAGGCCCTTTGCCTAAGAATCAAGCAGAATCGAATGAGTTCGGCACAGCCAAAAAAATCGGATTCTCTGAAACTCTGGTTTTCGGGGTTCTCGAGGGTGCTGATGACGATGGGCATATTTGTTTTTCACGTCGAGCCTCTGTTGGCTCCAGACGACGTCACGTCGCTATCAGTTTTTGATCATTTTCACCTTTTTAAAAAGTGCTAAAATTAGGTGAATATTGCTCCAAGGGTAGAATTTGATGCTGATCACATACTTTATTTTTCATAAAAATTGTAAATAAATGAGTTATAAAAAGTCTCTTCATAGTCAAGAGAGGGCTTAGCAACCTAGTGATATCGGACCGGAACGTCGAGAGGATTCTAATTCTAAATTTTTGGACAATTCCATCACGGAGTCTCTGAGAAAATTAAAACATAGTGCAATCTCTTGTAAGTAAAATTGCCCATCTTTCCCCTTGTTTACTCCTCTTGATCTACCAGTCCTTCCGATCGAGTCTCTCCTTCCCATCGATCGCTTCCCGCTTCATTTAAAGGCGAGAGATAAGGGGAAAGGATGAGTGTGGCAGAGACATGGGGAGGAGGGAGCGATCGATGGGAAGGAGAGGCTCGATCGGAAGGACAGGTAGATCAAGAGGAGTAAACAAGGGGAAAGATGGGCAATTTTACTTACAAGAGCTTGCATTATGTTTTAATTTTCTCAGAGACTCCGTGATGGAATTGTCCAAAAATTTACAATTACAGGGTGCGCCAAAATTACGTGCACTCAGTTTTTCGATCTTATCTCCTTCAGAAATCTAGCCGTTGTCCTGGTGCGGTAATTACTACTAGCCCAGGTCCATATCTCCCTAAAACTCCCAACAAATCCGATCTCCATTGAATACCTCATTTACAGTAGCGAGCCAAAGTTGACTGACTATGGTGCTCCAGGGCCGCGCGTTCGATAGGTTGTCGCTCAAAAAATCGTAGTCTCAAGGAAAGAGCTCCTCGATCAAATTTTAACGGAATGATAGTTGCCTCAATAGATTGTGCAACTATCTACATTTTAGCGAAGCAATAGCTCTTCAGCTAAATACGGTAGGCCTAAAAATGTATCTGACGTCCCGAAGTCAACACTTTAAACGTCCGCTTGAAAGCTACACACCGTGCATGTCTCTAGTTAGCAAAAAGCTGAAGTACATACTCCACTATTACTGATGAAATATAAAAATATATATTGAACCTTACAGGTAAGAAGTAGGGCGAAAAACATAACCAAAAGTCAGAATTCGGGTGATTTTAGTGATTTTATATGCTTGAGGAATTTAGTTACCACTCCACATTGAGGATACCCAGTGTAATTCTGATACAATTATTGAGTTGGTCTATGGATGTACTCTAAATGTTCTGAGTTTGGAAGCCCATGATATGTTGGTGAAGGAGTGACATTTATTAGAAGTGGTGTTTTGCTCGCGGCAATGGCGCACCATCGCCAGTCGAATTTGACTCCCTACTATAAATGAGGTATTCAATGGAGATCGGAACTGTTATGAGTTTTAGGGAGATATGGACTAGTGCTAGTAGTAAATACCGCACCAGGACAGAAATACGATTTCTTAAAGAGATAAGATCGAAAAACTGAGTGCACGTAATTATGGCGCACCCTGTAGAATCCTCTCGACGTTCCGGTCCGATATTACTAGGTTGCTAAGCCCTCTCTTGACTATGAAGAGACTTTTTATAACTCATTTATTTACAATTTTTATGAAAAATAAAGTATGCAGTCGTGATCAGCATCAAATTCTACCCCTGGCGCCTTATTCACCTAATATTAGCACTTTTTTAAAAGGTGAAAATGATCAAAAACTGATATCGACATGACGTCGTCTGGAGCCAACAGAGGCTCGACGTGAAAAACAAATATGCCCATCGTCATCAGCACCCTCGAGAACCCCGCAAACCAGAGTTTGAGCGATTTTTCATTTTTTAGCTGTGCCAGCCTCTGCTCGATTCTTAGGCAAACGGCCTCATATGTGTATGAGTAGCAATTTTTAGAAAATTTTGTTCAAAATCACACCGTCGAAAAACATATATTCAGCAACCTACCATTCCGTAGCGCACTTGGAACCTTGAACAGACTTGACTAGTCGAAGCACCAACCCATGCCCTATCAGTGATTTGTTGGGCAGATTTTATTTACAGGTTGCCGTGGTGGTGTAGCCTATTGATTCAATCACTAAAAACTGACATTATTGTCTTATCCCGGCAAATCACTGAAACAAAAATTATTTCTCCACGATGACTCGATCGTACACTAAAGCAATAGTACTGTTGTGTGGCCTAGACATCTACCTAATTTATGAAATGGAAGACGTTATGATAAGCGAAGCTATCTATCGTCAAATTCGGAAATAGAAACCCGCAGGAACTTTCGCATCAACCCAATATTTTGCACGCATGGTTACTCTAGAAAATAAACAAATCTTTTACAATTGTTGCAGCAGCGAATCCGATCTGAAGTCGCTGTTCAAGGATGGACGAAACACGGTCGATGCGATGGCATTGATGCAACTTGCTGATTCCGTTGCAGCCAAAGCTGCTCTTGCAAAACGTGAAGCACAAGCGACATTCGCGCAAGCTCGCGCGGATAAAATAACTGCATTTGATACGGTCATAGCGACAGAGAAAGCACTGGACGCGGCACTAGCTGTCGGCGATTGGTATGCAATGAGCGAGGCAGCACTAACCGTGATCGGCGAGTACTATGCCCTGGCCGGGAGGAATATGCTGAACACATTTCTTGCAATCAGCCCCGCTATTGACCTAGCCAATGAAACTGCGGCGGTTGCCAAGACCTTACAGAAATACGTCATTGAAGATTGGACAAGAGACAATGAAATAAGGTATATTTAGGGATGGCTTTGCTAGAACAAATGAGTCACTCTTATACAAGTGCTGAATGATCCAATTTTATGTGCAGAAGGGGTGAGAACGATCCATTTAATATTGCTCCATTACAGTAAGACAGTCGGTCTTCGCTTCTCGCGGGCGTGTAATTGTTGTGGTGAAGAACGGCCGCGACGTCGCGCCTTCTTCACTACTTGCGGACACACGGTCTGCCTTGAGTGCGCGGATAGACCTCACGCGTCCAAAGCGTATAACCCTCAAGACGCGGTCGAACAGCTGGAATCTATCGCTTCTAATGAGGTTAGAACTCATGGGTCTGATGCGGACGAAGAATCGCGACCTTATGATTCCGAAGCGGATAGACCTAACGCTTCTCACGCGGATGCATCTCACGCGCCCGAAGCGTACGAAGCGTACGAAGCGGACGAACGAAAGCGCTGCCCGATCTGCAGTACTGATGGACGATTTGTGCCCTTATTTGAGGACGAAGTTGAAGCGGTGGATGATCAAGAAGAATTTTAGAAATTGTTAATTGGATATTTTTGCATTTATAATCTGCACAAATAGTCGTATTGATGTTGGATTCGTAGTGATAAAGGTTTCTGCTCAATTCTGATCTCTTTTGTAAACAGAAGGTTGCTTTCCTTGTATACTAGTATACCTTTGGATGAGTCACCTAATCAAATATTTTTTGTGAATCATAAATTATTTTTAAGTATTCTTCAATGGACAATCCCGGTCGGGAGGTTCGTCTGGAATTGTGAGTTGCATTCCACAGCATTCTGAACCCCTTTGTTTTCGCCAGATAAGGGTGAACAAGAACAAGGGGGGTGTAGAATGCTGTTGCATGCACCGCATGCATCGCATGCAATCGATCTTGATCTCAAAAGTTATCCAAAATGTATGATCATTTATGTTCAGCTGGCAAACTTTATGGGTGCCGTTCATTTCTTTCGCTATACTTCGCCATATTGATTACATCAGTAAGTGATATCTACATCAAACTTCGATCACGAATTTTTATATTCATTAGCGTTATGATTCTGCTCAGAACTCGTGATTTTGAGTGAATAGTCTTGAATGTTATGCTCTATTTTCGAAGCATTGAACTGAGAGGAGACGATTTTGCAAAACGAAAAGTAGAGCGAGAATAGCTGGTCACTGATTACAGATATGATATTTTTCCTCTACAACTTTGGTAGCTGTGCTGCACTCTTCAAAGCACGCAGCTGGGAAGACGCTGAGGCTCGCTTATCAGTGAATGTAAGTTTCGACTAAAAATACAATATAAAATTAACATACAAATAAAATAACTAAAATTCAGCGATGGCTGAGCATGACCAATCTGCTATTCCCCGGTCTGCCCACGCTGATGTACCAATTCTTCAAGGAAGGTCAACTCCACAGAGCCTATACAGGTTTGTGGTTAATTTCTTCTTTTGCGCTTGCTGATCAATCCTTTCTGGTAATAATGCCAGTGGGATCCAAGATAATTTTGCAGTGAACCAAGAGGAAGGAACTCCTGTGAAAAAATGCCAGTGCTATTTGCGATTTTTCCATCTGATCATAATCATTTCCAGATCGAGTGAAAGCGTGGGAGACAATTCTTGTCAACGCTGCTCTTCTCTACTCTATTCTTCTCTTTTTCGTAGTGATGTCGAGAAGAATTGAGAGACACGCGCAAATGATGGAGGCTATTGGGTGAGTGAGAAACATCGTCATTTAATCTCCCCTCGTTTGTAAACGTCGACCTGTGTAGTAAACGTCGATCACAGCACCGTGTGGTGACGTCATTTCAGTTTAAACTACGTGCTCATGATAGCCACTGGTTTCGGGGTACAATATGTGCTGGGATCGGGACTGATCCACATGGGTTCGTTATTTTGTGGATTGATTGTTCGTAAAGCTAATTCAATTAGCAATTCATGATATCTGCAATATTCACAGCAAAGCTTCAAGTCTACTTCAAAACTGTCGCTCTGGCAGCACTGATTTGTTGCGCTCCCAATTTCTATCCAGGTATATTGTGCCTAACCTCTTCTTATAATTACATGGTCACTATCAATCGCACTTTTCAGTCCTTTACATATTTCTCAATTGACCCAAAAGGGTTATGATGATGTTTCTCAAATATTAATTTATTCCAGGTCTAAGTCGTCGTTCTGCTAGAATTTTCTGGATTGTCATTATCGTTGGAGTGATTCCAATTACGATTGGGACTACCTGGCTGCTGATTGAGATGGAAATCGCAGCTATTCGTGGGTTTAATCAGTTATTAATGGTGTAGTGAACTGTATAGCTTAGAAAAGCCGGTTCAAGTGCCAGTTGATCTCGGATTTTGTAGAAGTACAGTAAGACTATAGTGAACTTGAAAAACCAGTTATCGATCGTATTCGGATCAATAAATTCAGATACGATCGTCGCAAGGGTCGATCAGTGCACGTTCACCACGGGAATCGCATATTTCGTGACATTCGCAATGGAGATGCTGTGGAATCGAATTCGAAATTGAACCTCCCCTAACCGAATTTCATTCACCTGCTGTTGTTCAACAAATATCTACCACAATAATTCCTTCGTATTTATTCATTGTCAGATAAATACTCCATCTGATCACGTTGCCACATAAAAAAAATGAAAATATACTCAAAACAATATACCATTTCGAAACTGCCAATCGAAAAATTTGAAAACTTTTTCTACTTCAGTTGAGCGCGGAAGTTGCTTCTTTTCTTTGTGTTATTTATTTGGTCGGCGATAGGTGGCAATTTGAGCTCATTTCATTCGAACAGTTGGCACGAATTTACAACATTCAGTTAGCTTTTTTCCATTGATTTTTAAAGTAACGAGAAATCGAGCTCCAAGACGTCTCAGAGTAAGCGTCTCTTCAGCAGAAAAAGAAGATCTTCGAACAACATAAGCTTGTTAGAGACTATTGCGTCACGTCCGAGAGATCGGTCCCATGACGACTGTCAATTGCCGACCTCTCGGCTCTCCCTCCCCTTCTTGGGCGGATAGCAACGATAGGTCAGGGACGCGAGAGCTCCGACCTCACTATTATTCGATCCTATCTACTAACCTTTCTCTCCTTGGCATTCGTTCTCTTTTCATCAATGCGCATTGTTCAATTTGGATTTATGCAATCGAATTTCCACATAATTGTACGCATTTTTGTCCATACCCTTTCCGAATTAATTTCCCCCTATCTGAATTTAATTTTGCTCAACGTATTTCATTATTTGGATGGCAAACGGGAGTCGGACGCGTGGACGAGACGTCAGATGGGAATTGTAAGTCACATTTCAGTTTTGACTCTTATTTAAGCACCAGCCGATTTCGCCCCCGCCTTCGGCGGGTCTTATCGTCTGGAGTTCCCCTCAATGTGCATTCCTCTCTCCTCTCATTTCACAATACAGAAAACGCGCGCGACGTGTTTACTCTTGTTTCCTCTGCGTCTCTACCCCTGTTTTTTTCGCTGGCACTCTCGGCAACGTGTTTAAACTTGTTTCCTCTGCGTCTCTGCCCCTCCCCTGCTCTCTTTCTCTGTCCCTACTCTCTTTCTCTGTCCCTACTCTCTTTCTCTGGCGCTCTCGCCTGTGGACAAACACGCATACACAGGGAGGACACTCTCCTTTATTAAGGAGTAATGATAGCAAAACCCGAGAAAGTGCTTCCACGTCGTTCTGTGGGGAGTGAAAGGAAAATGAAAGAATAGCATTTCTCGATACGCTTCAGCCTTCTCAGTCGATAAATGATTATGATTAAAAACCTGATCTTGAAAAATGGAATTATCAAAATATCTTCCATTTTTAGCATCGCAAAGTTATGGATGCCGCTAATCAGCTTCATCTTCATTCGGGATATGTTTTACATCAGTAAGTGAATTATAATATAACAAAAAATTAGTTTATTAATTATTATCTGATAAAATGCAATGCATTGCGCAACCATCGCATCAAATGCAACACGGCGAACTACAATAGGAAAGATAAGCTGTGAAAAGTTTCACTTTGCAGATTCTCAATAATCATAGGTTCCAAAATTCCACCTTTTCAGATGCTCTAATCTTCGTCAGCGGTTTCATCAGCATGCCGCTAATGAACTACGCCATGTATAATCGCACCGAGAAGGATCCATTTAGAAGAGCTGTCTTTGTAAGTAACCCTTTGTTGTCTTCGGAGGTCAAATAGGTTCAAATATCTATCTATTGGTTGGTAAAAATCAGTAGTCAATCGACCTTGAGATACTTTATCGAATTGATTATAAATTGATTAGTGCTCTAGTTATCCCCATCTTAGAATCGTGGAAGTACTATTGGATCACAGTGATCACATACATAACCTTTTTCATTCAGAGATGGTTCAGTATCACGAACCAAGTGCTCACAGCGGGACCAAGTGGGATGATCGCCCTGCTCAAATGGTTCCGTCCCGATGTGGATAATGGTATGATGGACTAGTGATGCCAAATCGTCGCATGCCTCGCTATCTCGCTTTCTCACTTTCTAAATACTCTCTCGCCGACCATCTAGATTAGAAAGTATGCATATTGAGGGGAAGTGCGTGCCGATTTGGCATCACTAGTATGATAAATGGACAAGCAAAACCTTTTTTTAAATTGATCAGTGTGCTCGTTTAGAGTGATTTTCCCGCACAGTGCGAAAGCGTGCCAAAACCTTTTAACATGTAGTAATAGTAATGAATTTCCCGCTGTACCTTATCTCTCCGTCCTCACAGAAACCCTGCAATCATGGGAGGACATCCTCCTCAGCGCTGGAATCACCCATGCTATTCTCGTATTCTTCCTTCTATTCTGGAGGAAGTCGGAAGATGGAAATGTAGGAGCTACGATGCTGTTAGTTTAATGAAACGACTTAGTAGACACCACATCATCACCCATTTCAGAATCTACCCAACACTTATGCTGATCGCGACCTTTGTTGTGTATCAATCTGAGGACGCAAGAATCGGTGAGTTTGATAATATTACAATAATCGATTGCTGATATCTACAGGCACTCTACAACTGTGTTTCAAGCTAACGGCTTTCGCAGCGCTGTATCTGTGTGCTCCTAGTTTCCACTCAGGTAAGGATCGGGTCTTCAGCGTTTTCAGGAGAAATTTGTAAAATTTTGATAGAATACAATGATATATTATGCTAGACAAACGAAGTTTGTTGAAGTATAATATTTATTATGGGGGATGGGAGGATACATCAAATAGCTTTCTCGTCGTCTGCGTGAAATCCACGAGAGACCGTGCAAACTGCTCGCTATGAGAGAGACAAATAGAAATGAATGAATTTCAATTTCAATTTCATTTGCAATTCAATTAGCGGCTTTGCGCGGGTATAAAAACAGTTCGATTTGTGAATCGAACCATCTTTCGTATCGAGCGAAGAGAGACAGCGAGTGCCTTCTGCTCTTACGAATCATTGAGAGCCCTGAAGTGGACGAACACTATCGTAATACGATGTGTACGGAACATAAGCCACTCATTAGTGAGCTGATTGTGAGTGTTCCTTCAGACTACCTCTCTCTGTAGTCATACCAAACCGGAATGCAATGAGCCTGTGCATTATTTTCTCGGTGTGAAAATCACCGACTCCGATTTGTCAAGTAATGGTGTAATCTCCTGGGAGGTTCGGGTGGGGATAAAATCTGATGTATCCTCCCATCTCCCATAATAAATATTATACTTCAACAAACTTCGTTTGTCTAGCATAATATATCATTATAAGGGATGGTCGGATACATCAAATAGCTTGTTTAACACTATGAGGAGATTAGTGCATGACGCTGACAAATCTCAACTCAAAGACTTAAGTAGTCAATACGTGTGCAAGCAATACCCATCAGAAGATTAACAACAAATACCAAGCCCATATTTAGCCGTGATTTAATTCACGAGCATTGAATTGACTGGGCTTGTAATCGAGGGAAAACACGCAACGCTAAGTTGGGGCAATCGTGATTCATATTTACGAGTTATATTCGTAATCCCTCTTATGCTCTCCTTCCATTATTGATTCGATAGTGAGTGCATAATTTCCCTTATTGATAAATGATCAATCCCAGTTGATTTTGTAGAGCCACCGTGATGAGTGTGACTAAGACATTCAACCAACTCTGAAAGCACATCAGCTTCAGATTGCAACCGTGGGAAACAGTTGCCTTTAACTCACTAGTCCTTCGCATAGGAAGGGATATCGAATCATAATCGAAATGCAGATTTCAACGAACCAGTCAGGGATAACTACCCTCTCCGCTGATATATCGACCAAGGAAGGAATACCTTCGTATCACAAAGATAATCGTGGCTATTACGCCGATTACCCTGGTCATTTGTGAGAAATACTGCTTATCCACCAGATGCACAATTTCGCCTGAGATATTTGTGATTGCATTGAGTGGTCTCAACAGCGAGAACAAATCTCAGCAACACAGAGAGCACTCCTTAGGAGTAGTCTAGATAAACAACATCAGATCTGATTGTCAGGGAAATATTGATAAGTGTGGAATCGATAATGAAGGGAGCCGTGGCACGAATCATACATAATATTTAACTATTCGGAAATGAAGCAACACGGGTAACGTTTGCGTGCGCTGAAAAAAATCAATTCGATGGAGAAGCGAATGAATTATCTTCAAGAAACACTCTACCCCGTCATAGTGAACTCTTTCAAAGCAGAGGTACAATCGGTACATTTAAAGAAACACTCGCGATGCAGAATATTCAAACATGCTTGTACGAAAGTGTAAGACAAAACGTTGGTATTTATTGTCGCATGACATCAAGAATAATTCGAACAAGATCTCTGCTCCCTGTTCCAATAGGGGAATCTCGATGTCTTTGAACCTCATCCATTTCCAAATGGAAGGATACACGTTAATCTCGTGTGAGACAAACAAGCATTTAGACAACCGGGAGAGCCTCTAACGGCGATGGTTTGTCATCTACTTATTAGTAGCTTGGAACGACTCTGACAATGTGCACGATAGTACAATCCTTGTCAAGTCAGCTTATTCACTCCGCATAAAGGATGAAATATCTCCATAGTAAGTGATATAATTGCATTAATCATTTCCGTGTACCTCGATTAAGGGTATCTGGCAAATCATCTAGATTCCTGGCATCTAACGGATGCCTATGGCGAAGGGAAATATTCCCTCGACATTAGTCTCGCGAGGAACTCAACTAATGTTAAGCTGCTGTATGTCACTCGACCAGCAGTGGTACATGGCTCACTCGCAAACGGAATCCCTTATGACGCCTTCAATATTGTACCGAAAAAACGGGCGCAACTCTTGCATTCTTAGCTAAGGATAGTCATTGTTTGTCCTTTGACAAAGCTGACCTTCAGCAACCGATGGCTGATCATCTTGAGTACCTGATACCACAATGCGCTATTTATGCCCCCCTCTCCTGTGAAAAGTCAGGATGTAGATCAGATAAGTCACTCCTCTGTAGGTCTAGAGTATGAGAGTACTGCTCTGTTGAGGGTAGTGACTGAACGAAAGATCTTAATTATTACAGGTCGGATCAATTTCGTCGCTTGACACAATCAATTTCCCATTCTCGAGGGGTATTGTATTGATGGGGTAAAGCGGGGTATAGCGCTCGCTGAGATCGGACCATTGGTCCTAGTGAGATGGTATGATCATTACATCATCTCTTGAATAGATATTTAAAGTCATAGACCTCTGTAATCAGAATATTCTAATTGCACAGCATCGTCCCTGAACGGAAAGTTCCGAATTAGGGAACCCGAACGCCTGTGCATTACATGGGACGCGTATTCATAAATCCGCATTTGGTTTCTTACAAGAACACCAGCAGCAGTCTTATTTAAACGAATAATTCCCCCGATGTTCTCAGAATTAACTCCGTTGTGAATTCCATAGAATAATATGACCGGACATTTCGCAATGTAGTGAAATTACACAGATATAGTCAATCTGGTTGGCGAGTGCTATAATAAGCAACTCAAAGCCACCCTCGAACGATCAATCTACCTCCGTTATAGCTTACACTATCAGA
The DNA here is from genome assembly GCA_900490705.1 of Pristionchus arcanus. Classification (NCBI taxonomy): domain Eukaryota; kingdom Metazoa; phylum Nematoda; class Chromadorea; order Rhabditida; family Neodiplogasteridae; genus Pristionchus; species Pristionchus arcanus. The sequence continues at coordinate 57,313 of LS484861.1, read as the reverse complement.
AGGCCTGCGTTCAGCTCATTTTCGTATGACATTGTTTCGGTATTGCCCATAGGCTCTGTCAATCAAATGTCGTCAATAGATATTTGACAACTGAGACAATCTGATACCACTATCCGACAGTGGCCTCAGCTTTCCATGACAAGCTCATCTTCACTTGAATCAGGATTTGATATATATCTTTTCGAATTTGATTCAAGTGTGCGTCGTTGTACAATCTTCATAAATTTGAGGAGGTAACGAGAGACCTGTAGCTCTCGTACCATTCAAGCACATGTCGGCTAGAATGTAGTGAAATTGCCAACGCAGCAATATGGGGCAGATTGTGCATCTAACAATAAGGAGAAATCTTAATGTCAGAATCCCCTACAGAAGATATTGGAACCCAGTGGAGATCGCACACTCTCATTGGATGTATCTTCTGATATTGTATCGTTGAGATTTATCATCTGTTTCCTTCTCTGAGAAATCGACGACAACTGTGGGATACAACCTGCTTCAGGGAAAGTCCTTGTGAGTCCCGAAAAACCAGGTAAGATAGTATCCAAGATAGTATCCTCGCAGTCATAAAAACAGGCATTCGAATGGGGCATACCAACCGAGTCAGAGTGCGAGATCCCTTTGATATGTTTGGTTATGTAGCCCTTCTCCTCTCATGCTTGCAATTTTGCAATGAAATTGAAGCGGATTATCTTTAAAAGTTAAATCCTACGCTTCTCTGACACTTCGGAGTTAGGGTAAGAAAAATACGCCCGACTTCCGAGTACGGTAAATTGGTGTCCGGGGACTAGGTCCACCCTTCCTTCATGGTAAACTCAAACAGAGAATTCTCATCCGAGAGTTTCTGCCCTCTTGTAAACAAGGGGTGAATTAAATTTGAACTCGAATTGCACATATTGAATTGTCAACAACAATCATTCCTGGTGCGGAATGACGCAACGAGCGGTTGGCGAGGCCAGCAGAGTCACAAAATTCAATTCTGTAGTGAAGAACGTTACATGCAAATGTGTACCCTGGTTGTCACAACCCTTATAGGCATACACAATGTGGTGTCAAGGTTGAACCGAGCATCTCCCTTTATCTCAGGAGGGATCCTCAGGGAGGTTCTTCACACTTGACTCGTGATACGGTAACGGTCGTATAGTACTTGAAGTACACATCTCCGGGTCTATGGGAGGCAACCAAAACTGAACCGAACATCTCCCTTCATCTCGGGAGGAAACCCATTGTCAGAGAGGGTCTTCACACTTGACCTTGTAGTGTGATGGTAGTACGGTAACCGTATTATAGTACACGAAGTACTCATCTCCCGGGTATGTGGGAGGCATCCACGATCCACATGGGGGTGTGGGTATGGGTGAGATCCCACTACCAAGTAGGGGATCCCGGCGCAAGATTCTCTTGGGATCGAGGATCCCCCCTTTCGCAATCCCGAAGGGCTGCTCCAGGAGAAGTAAGAGAAGGCGCGAGCGTGGTCGAACAACGCGAGAGACGAAAGATGGTTCGATTCACAAATCGAACTGTTTTTATACCCGCGCAAAGCCGCTAATTGAATTGCAAATGAAATTGAAATTGAAATTCATTCATTTCTATTTGTCCCTCTCATAGCGAGCAGTTTGCACGGTCTCTCGTGGATTTCACGCAGACGACGAGAAAGCTATTTGATGTATCCGACCATCCCTTATAATACAAGTATTAAGTATTACAACTGTATTTTACCAATTGTAATATTTAAACAAAATATACCATAATTATAGGTCGTTGCACTCGTGAAGCGAACGCATACTGGATGTTGTTTGCCATCATCGTTCTATCGCTGATTACAGCAGCAGTCTGGATGGTCCAAGGACTATCTATTGGTTGGTGAAAAATACATTTAAAATCAGTTGCCGATCGACTTGGATACCGTAGTAGCAATCGATAAATTCAGGTCATCTCATTGCAATGGCTGATGGATGCATCTACATGATTGGGATGGCATATCTTACATGGTTTGGATGGGACATCATTACCTATATGAGAAATCGCTGTCGTTGATTTTTTGATTAGTTTCACCTCATTTTAATTGTTTGATGATGATAATTCATTTGGCATTGCTGTTCAACCGAATAATTCCGTTGTAAATGATCACAATTCTTGACTAAAATTGATTTTTCACAATGTGTGTTTGTACCGTACAGTCTCTGTTTGATACAAACATCTGTTCGTATTTGATTTAAGAATCAGCAAATCAAAAGTCAGAGAATACGTTTATTCACGTAAGGCCGGGTCAAAGTTCGGGTCTATTGGGCGTGAAAGTCCCCCCATCTTCCTTCAGTTGATAATCGACCGGAAACGTTTTCTGAATTACAATATTTCACAAAAAAAAATTCAAGGAGCATTTAATGCTTGAGTCATCGAATTCAATGTATGTATGCGAAATTATTCGAAAACCTCACCGTTGTTGTAGCATCCGGAGCGTATGTGAAACATAGGGGATTCTTATGACGTTGTAGTAATCTTTCTTATAAGAAACAGCTGTGTAGTAGCCATTCCAATTCTGTGCACACCTGATTTTTCGTTTTTGTTATTTGTTGTTTGGCTTGTGTAACAGTGTAAAAAATAACAAAATGGCTTAAAAGCACAACAAAACTGACGGTTTTCGATATGCCTCGTTGCTGCATTTTGCTGCCTCAGAACAAGGGAATCATATTTCCAAGAAGAATAGATGTTCGCCATACCACTGCAATCGATTATCGATTATGAATCAGCAAATAAATAATAATGATAAAAAATATATCTAGATATTTTTTTTTAAAATTTCACCTCATAGTGGCTTCCTTCCACATAAAAGAGACCCTTTTCATCGGTAAGGCCACTTGTGATATCATTGTTTTTTCCTTTGAAGTGTTCGTTATTAGTATTTCACGTACATATTACTTAGTAAGTAGTATCGTGAGATTATTTTCCATTCCACTCGTAGCTGACCTTTGACAAACGTTCGAGGGGCGGAGTTAGGGAAGAGGCCGGGAGGAGGCGGTAGATCAAGTGTCCTCCTCCGCCCTTCCTTCCCCCTTCCTCTCTCCCAAACAATCAATAGCTCGCTAACCAGCACATCTCATTTGCTGAGTATTTCAAACGCACGATAATACTTACTGACATCTTCTTCCCTCAAATCAATCTGGACACCTTTGATTTTTCGGATGTAAATGTGCCCATTATCTTTCTCAGTACACGTGACTCTTCCTCGTACTTGAACCTGAATTGATTTCACTTTAAAAAAGCGATTCCGATAACGGCAAGTAATAGGGTTGCAGGTTCGGTATCGGCAATACCGCGCGAGAGGGGAATTATGCAAAGAGGGTGCGGTGATACCGCATCCTCTTTACATACATCCCCTCTCGCGGCGTAATACCGAAACCGATCTCGAACCGGCAACCCTAGCAAGTAACTTACGTTGCGAGTATCGGCGATCACGGCGAAAATGAGAAGAGAGAGGAGAAGAATCGACCGCATTCGAGGGGAGAAAAGAGGGAGAATGAAGGGACAAGATTAATTGAAATTATTCTCATTGCTTTCCTCTCAATGTAAATTTGTCTCTATTGTGCCGGGAAATCTTTCCACCACACTATACTTCGGGGTTCGAAAATATTAAAAATGGTATTACACCATTGTCTGACAAATATAATAAACACTGGAAACGGCTGGAAGGCGCTATCTGTCTTCCATTCTAATTATTACCTTTGCTCCCCAATTCCCAGCCAAAGAATGTGTTGTCTCGAATTGCCAGGAAGAGAATGCGTCTCAAAACGTCAATGAAACTGAGTGAAATCCTCTATCCTTCATGCTTTCGATCACTGTTCATACATCACTGTTACTGAACACGGTCCTGAGTCTAATCTTCCTCGTTGCTTGGGAAGTCTCGGCGTCAATTTTCAGAATGCTAATACATTCCGGTTTCGATTCGCACGGCGTACAATTTTCCCTTATGGGTGCAAACACGCAGATTTTCACGAGAGAGACTTCACGAGATTTCACTTGTTATTGAAGGCTCGACGCACCACCCTCGCTTTTCTTGCTTTGTTACTTCCTTTGTTTTTTCTTCTTCACTTTTCAATTCAATATTTATTCCGTTACTGCCATTGAATCACGAGAAACATTTGACTTGGTAATGAGTGTTCGCAGTATCGAAGGCCCGTCGATGTAGTCGATTCGGTGCTGGCTCTATCATCATTGAAAAACCTTTTACCCTTTCATCCGCCAGATTAGCGAGAGACGTCGCGAAACCGAGAGAGTATTTCCTCATTCAAAGCGTTTCCGCGTTGTTTCCTTGATCATCAGGATCATCATGAATCACGTTATTCTGTCATTCATCGCACAACGTCGAGACTAGTAGTGTGACTTTGGTCGATGGAATTTACTCAGAGTATGCCGTTTCGAGTCGCCTACTGGGCACCGTTGTGCACTTTTGCCTTGGTCTCAATCGCACTGTATGTCAGGTACGATTTTTAGTTAAAAAAATTGGCTTAGACCTCAAAATTCCGAAAACAATTTCAGATTGCTGTATTTAATCTACAAGCGGCGCCGTACTCAACAGTACTCATCGTTCTTCTACAAAATGTTTTTCATAGGGGTAATTCTTGCAAAATAATAAGTCGCTAAACAACTTACAGGGCTTGTTCGATATCCTATCCGTTGTCTGGTACATTCTAGCGCAGTGGGTTTATGTGGACCAGATTTTCGGTATTTCAATTAATGTAATATTTTTTTTTAAATTATAAATTCTAGGTTCATCCTTCCTCCTCACACACAACAATGATATCATTCCGAATATGTGCTACTATTATATATATTACTTCTTGTACGCTCAAGTAGGAGTCGTACACTGATTAAATATTTTCAATTGAAATTCAGATATTTATCATTCTTCTTGTCAGTGCCAATCGACTGGTGGCCATTCATTTCCCGCTTTCTCGATTGTTGTCGGTGAGTTTATTTGAATCTGGCATATTTTTTCTCATTTTTTTCTCATTTTTTTCATAGTAAATAAGATTTCCCAATTTCAGTCTTGCGACAGCTTTCCCATCATCTTCCTTTTCTTGTTTACCCTCATGTTCCCGATCCTGATCACGCTCCATTTCTTCTGGCAACCGCCCATCGAATTTCGGTATGTCTACATTATTGTTATGAAGGTTGAATGTTGGTGTTACCGAAATCCCTCGCGCCAGGAATGTGTGAAAAGGCCGAGTATTCCTCAAGTGAGATTCTAGATAGGAGCCCGTTTGCGTAAGGGGCGAACAAAGTTCGGACAGGGTAAAAGTGATGATTTGGGCAAAGTAAATTTTTCGGGACAGTTTGGGGTGCTGATCACATCGGCAATTTAGTTTTCCATTCAAATCGATATTCGGTGTGTTACAGTAGGTCAAAGATCGTGCTTATTTTTGGTTTGCCTAGTATAACTCGTTAACCGTCGGTGCTAATGAAGAATTTTGAAGAGACACTACTGCTTATTTTTGGTGAGGAATCGTTTTATGATGTTCGATTTTTTCTATGTTGATCTGCTAGTGAATTGGCTACTGTATTTTTGCTGAAAGTGAAAGGCATCGTTATTCTCTATTTTTCTGACGTGAAGGACATTCATACAAAGGTTTCTGCGTCGGTAGCTCGCACAAATCGGTCGTCAAACCAAGTTATGAAGGAAAAACGGTTTCGAAATTCACTCTAAAACCCTCATTTCACTCTTTCCTCGTTCTCATTCCTTTGTACTCCGCACCGCACACCTGCGATCGGCGACGACAAATGAGATCAAATGAGATAAAATGAGATAAGCACGATCTTTGACCTACTGTAACACACCGAATATCGATTTGAATGGAAAACTAAATTGCCGATGTGATCAGCACCCCAAACTGTCTCGAAAAATGTACTTTGCCCAAATCATCACTTTTACCCTGTACGGATTCACGTTGATGATTGTTCGACTCTTACGCATACGGGCTCATAGAGAGTCTTTCATTTACTGGAACACACCAGCTTCAATATCGATAATCGAAAAATTCATTCAGTGAAATGCAATTTCAGTGCGAACGCTGCAGGCGCTGTAGGAAGATGGGTGCATCCGGATACAACGAAAGTAAGTGAATTAATATTGACTTGAAGCTTTGTTATTCCAAAATGACTCCGATGTACCATTCAGGCAAACGCCATCCATGCAATGTGCGTGGTCGTCTTGTCCACGATCTTCTCCGCACTGTGCTACCTGTCGGTGATGAGGAAACTCGCCCAGTTGAACAGCAAGAACAAGTAAGGCTTTCGTCCGTCTTCAATTTGAAAAAAAATCTTATTTGATACAACTCTTATTTGCGAAATATTTCAAGTATCTGAGACATTGAGAAGGGAAATCTAATTTGAGAACCGACCGCAATCACTCCCGCAAATGGCGTCAGGAACTCTCAATCACCATTGTTGGATTCGCCACGTTTCTCGCACTTTGCTCAGCGACGGCTTACTTCTCGGCGAGCTATGTGGCCGTGATGAATAATAATGTGGGTGATTTTTTTATTTGCAGTTCGAAATCAGGCTGCTGACTTGAAAATTGTACCGGTGTAGTTTCTAAAATAACTTTGTATTCATTCAGGATTTTTCTTTTAAAAATAAGTCCTATCAAATTGATCACAAATCGTGATCATGATCATTAATCCCAATTGATCATTAATCGTTGAACTCATTGCTTCTATATGGAAGTAAAAAAATATGCGCTCTTTGTGATTTTGCGTGAATAACTCAAATATCCTAGCAATAACTCGATGTTTCCTTCCCTTTGAATCACTTCCTTGACGTAATAATGAGCGAAACATCTCTAAAGATTCACGCATCACGAGTTCACGCTACGCTACAGAGCTATAATATTCTCCAAATTTCAAAAGGGAAAATACTAATGAGCCATTTTTAAAAATAACGAAAATTGGGCAGTGTTTCAGCTTTCAACCATAGCTTTTCAGCAATCACTTCTCGAAACTCTTCGGTCGCTCAACATCATCCACTACTTTGCCATGGCATTCATCAATCCATGGGCGCTTCTCGTCACGAGTGCAACGATGAGGAAAAGGTCGAGCAAGGTTTACTCCTTCTCCTGATGACGTCACTCGGTGGGTAGAGCATCGGGTATGACGGTAGTTGTGAGTGAACCCGGAAAATAACATATACTCAAGCTCTCTTGCAACCTATTAGCGGCGATCATCAAGGAAATCGTATAAAAAGTGAAAAATATAAGATAAAACAATACTATTTTGCAGTCTCTTCTGGGATCGTTCACTCGTGGTTCCGCCCGGACGGACACCAGTTACCGTTCCAACGTTGACGAGTCGGACGAACGATACTCTGAATGTTTGAGTTGTTTTCTCGTTGCAGTTTCCGCGGTATACCTAACTCTATGAATAGTGTCACTACCTAGAGTCATTTAGGTTGAGAAATGAATTGGACGGGTCGTTGAAGTTCTAGTGATACTGTTGTACTCTTCATATTGAAGTAGTCATTTGTTAGAATAGCAATATTTGTTGATCAATCAGTTGCGTTTATAATGATAAATTTACATAAATAATTTATCGTGTTTTCTGTCTCTGATTACATCAACAATAGTTCTTGAATAATCTGGAGACAAGAAAAATGAGAAGAACATCATGCTCCAGTCGCGGAAACGAGAATATGCCTTATTCATTCAATATTATTCGTAGCTCTACCGAACTGGAGTAAATGGAGTAATCTGCGATTCCTAATAACATCTAGAGAGATGTCTCGCGATACGAGATGTTCTTGTCTGGTCACCGCTACATTTTATCGATGCTGAACCTAAGCATCCTTTCCCGGAAATGCTATTTTCCTTATCGGGAAAATGACTCGAAACATTCTCACGGTACTCCAAACATCCGCACCAGTGATCTCCTTTTCTCACACTGAACAATTCTTGAGTGCACTCCGAATTAATTTGCATACTGTTCTTCGATCTAGTGAACTGTAAAATTCAGCGATAATGTCACCTGCTATCTATTACCTCGACAAGAATAATGACGTTCTTTTACAAACGCGTGACCTTTGTAAACATTAGAATTGTGCACACTATCTCGCCTTATGACGGGAGGAAGTTGCGCATGAAGTGGAGAGACGATTATAGCAAATGCGCGAGATGTTTCGCTGATATTGCACTACTAAGCCCAATTCCCACTCTCCTCCGACCATCGGAAGCTGAGTGGAGACAATTCGCAGGGATCTCATGATCTAAATCTCAAAGGGGTATGAGGATGACTCAGGACGTAACGAATGGCATGCCAGACATGACATCTTATTGGATTCCGCTCGGTATTTTTGTTGTAACGTCTTCGGTTTTGTACATTCGGTGCGTATTACGCACTGCGTAATACACTTCCATCAAATTACAAAGTATGCTCAGAATTCTGATCCTCATCTTTAAAAAGCGCAACTCTCAACAATATTTGCCGTTTTCCTATAATTTTTTTTCCATTGCGGTATCGAAACAACTTCAAAATTTCTGAAACTTTTATACATGTAATCAAGTGTGGCAGGCACGACCTTATGACCGGGAAAGAAATGCTCTCATCATTTCGCAAGCTAGAATACTGGAAGTGAGGATGATTATTTCTTCCAGAGATCAGGCTAAGAATGAGAATATGCTACTGATCTGTTCATTACATGTAACTACGCTTGCCTCCACTCCTAGAGACACAAGCAATGATTGTCTATAATATTTTTTCAGCAGATACGGAAGGACACACAAGTAGTCATTGCCAGACATCACTACACTATTTCCATCTTCAGTCGTTGCTCCGAGGAAAAATAAGGGAATTGCGGCCTTCCTTATTGAGAATGACTCAAAAACATTACCATACGACTAAACATCCTCAACCAGAGATGCGTGTGGATTGGTGATTTACGATCCTTTTTCTCGCAAACAACAAATATTGAGTGCACTACGATATGCGTTTGCATAAAGTTCACGAACAGAAGGGCGGTATGGCCCGATTAGAGAAAGGTGCCGGCGGCCATTCGAAGGTTACCGAGCACATCACCTCCACCCTGACACTTTGGACATGCCCTTCCGCACTTCCTACTGGACTCCGCTTGGAGTATTCATTATTACGTCCTCGGTTTTATATATTCGGTAAGTAATTGTTCCATTTAATGCAATTACAAATTTTCTTCAGTATTTTAACCCTAATCTTCAAGTGGCGCAACACTCAACAATATTCGTCGTTTTTCTACAAAATGTTTTCATTGCGGTAATTCGAAACAACTTCGATAAGTAAATCATAATTATTTAGGGTTTATTCGATCTGCTTGCTGTATTTTGGTACGTGTCGGCCCAATTTATATATGTTGATCAGATCTTTGGTGCGTTTAAAAAATATCATTATTCAATAAATGATGGTTTCAGGCCAACAATTCCTACTAGACATCAGTCACGATAACACTCCTAACTTGTGTTATTACTTTATTTACTATTTTCTATATGCGCAGGTTATTCGGGTTTCTTTCCAAATTCCAATACAATCATTCCAGATATTCACAATCACTTTGGTAAGTGCGAATAGGATTTATGCTGTATATTTTCCGACGTCGCGAGTCCTCGCGGTTAGTCATAAATTGGGAATATATTTTTGAAAGTATTAAAAATAAATGCAGATCAGCGATCGATTGCCTACTGTAATGCTTCTCTTCGCGACCATGATCTTTCCAATTATCATCACTATAAACTTCTTCTTCCAACCAAACGTGGAGTTTCGGTATGATGTTTGGCTTGTAGAGCTCGTGAAATGAGCCGAGCCATTCGGTATCGCACCGAGCCGCGCGCACGAAAAGTGAAGAATGAAATGATCCGATACCAAGGCTCGGTCTCGTGTAAAAAACCGATACCAGGGATCTTTCGACACTCATATCTCGAAAACTACTTCTTCAAATCGATTGAATTTTTGGCTAGGGACATGACTTGTGATGCTCTTTCTATTGGATTCAAAATTATACATGACTGGTCATATTTAAATTATGGGATCTGTGGACACAAGATCTCTAAAACAGGGCTGATTGCGTATTCTATGAGCCTTGATTACTGCATCATAACTATTCCTAGCTCGGAGATTATCAAAGTTCGTTATCCCGTCGTTTGTGCTCAGATCTTAGCGCGCTCAATCCAATCTGCAAAGTGATCATTTATGACTATCCAAATATGGAAGTGATACTGATATGTAAGGCGATACATAAAGTGCTTCCACAAGTGGTCATCAACGTTGTGTTCAAGTTATGGGAGAGCCCATGCATAGGCAACACTAAGCGATACTAAGAAACAAGAAAATATTCATCTTTATCTACTCCTATTGACGCTCGTAGTCTCTTGACTATCTCTCTCTTGAGGATTTCATTTGAAAGATGAAGATAACATTTAAAACGATCAAAGGCTGGACCCTATCAAAAGAATATGGCGTACCGGCTTTTATCAAACCTCTGCAGGAGTCAGCCGGCTTTCAATCGAAGGGAAAAAACGCGAGCGACCACTCTCTAAACTTGCGCGGGGTCGAAATGATGAGAATGGCTCATCTCACGATGCAAATCGAGCAATAATTGATCGAGAACGCACGATTCCGTGCATCCTTTCGACCTTCTGGTATCGGTTTTTTCTAGACTTTGACGAGCCGGTATCGGTTTTTTCTCCTTCTCATTCTTCATTCTCGGGCCCCCGTGGTATCGGTTTGTATCATTTCTCGATCTCTATTGGCTTGTTCAAAGCGTTACGCGATACCACTGGGTCGCGGAGATCTCTCTCGAATCTCGAAGCTGAAAATTATGAAATGTGCACAATTCCAGAGCGGGAGTCAATGAAACCGTCGTACGGTGGGTCAGTCTGGACAGCACAAGGGTAAGTCAATGCAAAAAATACATATTTGTATGTGCTATAATCTTAAAACACTTGTATTGGCAATTGACAGTTCGTATATTGTTTTAACATTAAAATTGCAAGTCATTTCAATAATTTAACATTTCCGCAATTTTGATGTGTATTACTATCGTCAAACACAATTAGACTGAAGTATTACTTGAGTGAGCTAAAATATCTGCAGGCCAATACCATTCACGCCGCATGCACTGTCTCCGTTTTCAATACATTCTCTGCGATCTGTTATTTGTTCGTGATCAGAAAGCTGGTGCAACTGAATAGAGAACAGAGGTCAGTGAATACACACCTCCATGTCATGCTATTCGCGATTTAGGCAAGGCCCGTAAAAATTGCGGCAAAACGTAGGAAATGTACCCAATATTTCATGGTAAAAGCGTAACAAATAATTCAGCCGGGTAATCTCAACTTCTCGCAAGTGGCAACGGGAGATCGCAGCGACAATTGTGGGCTTCTCCACTTTCATCTCACTGTGCTTGGCGACTTGCTACTTCTCGGTCGCGTATTATGCGGTTATGACCGATAACGTATGTACATACTTGCATTAGTTTTATTGTGACTGTTAGTAGAATCGACTAGTTTCGTTACAACGTCGTTACAAAATATCATCAGTCGGAGAAGTGAATCATCAGAGAATAAGGTAGTAAGTATAAATAAAGTTCATTTCTAGACGGCCCTCCTCGAATCCGCTCGCGCATTCAACATCGTTCACTACTTCGCCATGGCCTTGGTGAATCCCTGGATGCTCCTCATTACGAATGGATCGATGCGAAAGAGGTCCCTCATTATTTTATTTATTTATTTTCGTACCCATGATCAAGGTAAATTGAATATTCCACCTTGAACGAATGCACGAAACATACATATCTCGGTTATCGATAGGCCAAATACCAAATACAGTCACCATACACAAAGGTGCGTGTCCAAAGAATGAATGAACCCTGTGAATCTTGTTTGTTAGGATAACAACCCTAACGGATTCCACATCTCACTGTCCGAAACTAGGAACGAGAAGACACCGAAATTTTGAAATTTCAGCATCTTCCGTGACCGCTCAATCATCATCCCGTCTTCAGTGAAGACTGGAGGGACAACTCAGCAAACGATCCGAACTCCACCAATAGTTACACTGTCTCTTCATTGATTCATTCTTTTGGTCCCTTTTCACCATCCATAATCTATTCCTGATAAAGAAGATGTAATAAAGCATCATATTCCGCAACTGAAGTGTTTGATATGAGCGTAAATTAGCAAGGTTCCGTCTCTTCAAATTGATTCGTGAGCCTGAGAAATGAGAAAGCATGCAAAACGGAGAGATGGATTCTTCGTCTACATCTCTACAAGGAAGGTGGCACGGACTTGTTTTAATGTTTACGACGTTTGAGGCTACTACAGCTACTCTAATAGCCAAGATTAGAGATGTTTATGCCCGAAATTAGTATGCCTCAACATTGCGCGTCCTGACACGCCGTAGCCTTTCGTATGGGCTAGCCCAGAGGGTGTAGTCTGCTTCCGAACTTCCACCTGTAACTGCCAATTTTTCTTCCGCTATTTTTTCTTCCTTGTTTATAAACTGTAAATACCTCGGATCCGCTACGAGTGGTAGCGAAAAGAGGGGGAACGTGAAATATTTTTATATATATTGTCCGTATTATATTATGGTTCCGCAAACTCATATGCGTAGCGTCATTTCCAAATTTGTGCCAGCCGCGTGTGTGATTTGATCGGAAAAGTCTAATAATTATTTGTATTTCTCTATTCGCAATTTGCATTTTCAGATTATGAAATGTTTGTCAACGTTTGCTTTGCCGATGAAGTTTCACGCAAAGGTACTCATGATTTCTCATATCTATTGTTTTTTTTTGATTTTTAACGAAACAAAGGCCAAATAAAGTGCAAGTAATTTACAGGACTACTTTTCGCAACTCCCGGAAGACTGCGCCCGAGAGATCTTCAAGCTGCTGAACCTGTTGGTTTTAGTTTTACACTTAACTCCTGCAACAAAATTGCATTATTTTGCATATTCTATTCTAAATGAAGACACGACACATATTTACTCTCAATTCTAAAGTCTCGAAACGATATTTTGAGTACTATAGAAATGGCGCAAGGGCCTTGATGAGAGGGATAATTTAACGTGATATCTTTAAGCCATGATCTCGACGTTCTGATTTGCGCCAGTCAACGACTGCACTATCTGAGCTCCATTTTCTGGCATACTATTCCGAAAGCGGAAGCGCTGGAGCTGAAGGTTTTCAAGGTATTCTTCTCACATTCATTGCTTGATTCGCACCTCAATTTGTACCAGATGATGTTTAAATGAGAAAAAAAAGACATTTTACAGACAATTGACGGCGATCGATACGTGGACCTCGTTCGAGAAGTAAGAATGAAAATAAATATACATTATTAATTTAATTATTAAAAATATAATAAAAAATAATAATAAAAATTTCCCAGGGTCCTGTCCTCTCCGAGTGCCTCATGCACGAAAGCAGCGGTGCAACGAGGCGGATCGAGTATGAGAAAGTGAAACCGTATGATTTATGGGTATGCGATTTTCTTTGTAAATTCGTGATTGAAAGCCCGTGACTATCGCCGTTTCATCAATTTTAAGAAACAACTAATTCCTTTGAGCAAATGGTGAAACTCAACATCTGTACAGAAAAGTTGCCAGTTTCCAGCTGCCGAGAGACGAAACTGTTGTAGAAAAAATGTGTTTGCATGACCATTACATATTTTAGATGCTCGACTACAAGGTATCCAACGCTGACATGTCCTACATTATCAACCGGGCCGCCTTTCTCATGAGTAGATACAGATGCGACGTCGTCAGCTTTACGTCGGTTAGTGAAAATTGCGAAGTCCCAGAACAGAATCGGAAATAAACATTAATAATTGATTTTAGAAGATTTATTGCAAGTAGTAAATGAAAAAAAACCAGATTTTTTCGGATTCATTTAATTTATTTGAAACTCATCTTTCATAGGAAGAATTCGGATTGCAATATTTTAAACAATGTTTTAACCATTCATGCTTGTAGAAAACAGCGCTATGATGAGCCATAATTATTTTAAAAAAATTACATATTTCAGGTGCTTATCGACGACAATTTTGTCACGGAACTCTCGCGGGTTTGGCACGAGAAGAGTATGAGAAAGCTCTTGTTTCACAACTCATCTCTTGTCGGACCGAAAGGATCGTGCGTGGCAAAAAGGTACTTTCTATTATATACTCCAGAAACGATAGTCTGACACTCTCACTCCGGAATTCTCAGTTGATTTTGCATGAAGCCATTGCTGTCCAAAATAGTGATGCTGTTACAAGATCATCCTTTAGAATGCTGAACTTGCTTCTGTCGGCAAAGCCTTCCTGTCTTCATTTGGACGCTCGAGGAGTCATCAAGGTTTGATTTCGAAAAAAAAAGATGTCTCAGAGCCATGATATTTTTTAAAATGGGTTTAATGGAAACATTACCCTCAGAGAGAACGCTATCATTTTAATTCATAAGTGAAGCGCATTCAAAATCGGCATTTTTGAAGACGAATAGTGAAATTGTTTTTTATACCAAGCCCAATTCCGGATGCGGTGGCTACGTATTCCATGCAATTTTAGACTCATATTTTCAGGAAATAGACGAGCCGTTTCTTCGCGCTTACGCTCACGTCGTCCGAGGAGCACAACTGTGCGCCAGGAGTCCCACGGTTTGTCTTTATATTTAAAATTCGAATTCATTATTATTTATTTATTTAGGCTCAATATTTATTATTATTACATGCGAAAACAACAAATACTTCCAGAAGAAACCGTTCACAGTCAGTCACACTTTCGCCGACACCCTTTCCTCCTTCGACTCCCTAGTCATTGACAGGCTGCAAGTGGGAGCCGACTGGATCATGCCGGCTATTCTGGTATGAAATTTTCGATTGTTTTTCGGACATTTTTTTAAAAAACTCAGCACAATTGTTCCATTGTTTTCATAAGTTTCACCCAATGTTCTTCTCCCGTTTAAATCTAGGAGACACAAAATTTGCCGATATCACCATTAAAAACCCTTGGAAAATTTCCCGAAAATACCATTTTCCAGAAACGCCTAAAACGCCGGAGACCCGGCACGATTTCTTGTGCCATTACGAGTGTCATCTACCGACCAGAGATCGTTGACAGAGTGGAGAGCGTGGATTCAGATGTGGAGGTAAACGAACTTCCACCTTGATTAAACCATTTTTATAGCTCATTCAAGAAAATGACGAATTTTCAAATCAAAATCTAACACGTGCTAATGAATTTCGATTTCGATTTGGACTTTTGATTTCTAAATCATCTCCACTCTTTCAGTACGTGAGCTGCGAGGGTCGTTGCGTTCTGCGCCTGAAGGACTCCGATTTCTACGCGGATATCAAGACTACGGAGGGGAAACCGTGCAGGCTCTACGTGTCGTTTTCGACGAGAGAAAAGGAGAATGTGGCACCTTGAGATCGTTGGTCTGCTTTCTTGTACATAATTCTTATGTGTAAATTGTAATTATTGATTTTGTTTTTCGTGCCTGAGCTTTTCGGAAGAAATAAATGTAGTATGATTGCAACTATTGATTCACACTCGCACAAAAGTCTACGAATATCCCCCAGACATCTCACCCCGTGCCGGCATCAATTACATTCCATCAAAACTCCATTTTATTCGTATCACAAGTAATGCAGCACCAACTATGCAAAAAATTTTTATCGAAAACTTTATTTGTTCAACCAGCAAGAATACAATCAGGCAGTGTAAGCTGAGAAAGAAGTGAGGAATTCGAAAATTGAAGGCAAGGTAAATATTCAGAAGTGAGAAGCGGGTCTGCTCGCGATCCACTCCTTCAGTTTGGGCGTTGCGTTGATCTTGGCGACAGTGGAGAGGACGGCGGGGAAGGCGTCGAGGTGGCCTGTATTTAATATTTATTTAATTAATGTTATTTCATTATTTTACATTTCTCAATATTGCATTGTTGAGAGTTTTTCTGGAATTGTTTTTAGAAGCCTTCTTTTGCAATTACACGCAAGTTTCCATGCTCGGGTCCTGTCCACTATTTTCTGACAATCTCATACATAATAAAAAAATTCTCACCGGGAATGAAAGAGGTGATGGTTCCGACAAAATCAGCGATCAGCAGATCCACCCAAGTGAGAGATGAGCCAATGAAGAAGCCGTTCTTCTCGTTACCCTGGAAAACATTTATGATATGACAATGAGAGCATTTTAACAGCTGTGATTGGACGAGCAGGATCGATAAAAACTTCGCGTTTTGGCAAAAATTGTACGAAAATCATCTCAAAATATACCTTGGCAATCTTCTCCAGAATGGCAAAGTACTTGTCACGAGCGGGCTCCGCGACGTCCTTCACGAGCGCGGCCTTGTCTGCAAATTAGCAATAATTTGTGTCCAATTCATAATGAAGTCCAACTTAACATTCATAATGCGGAATTTTATACAACTTTTTCCATATACCTGCATTTGAGTGAATCGAGTTGAGTTTCACTAATTTCACAAATTTGGACACTTTTTTACAGTTTGATTGCAAGATAATTTACTCAAGATAATAATAACTGCAGACCCTGCGGAATTCTCACCTCCGGGCGCGAATCCCATGAACACAACCATGGCTGCCGCGATCTCTCCCGTGTAGTCCTTGTGCTGATCTGCGAGGGCGTCGACCAAAGCGCGTTGGTAGGCGGAGACGCCGGCGAAACCTAAATTCTCACATTGATCTTCCTCATGAAGACTTCATGATTGTGGTGTGATCTATTGTGAGAATGGAATACATCTCAAGCACACAGAAGAATCAAAGATGGCATGTGCAGTAGCTCTGCTCCAATGTCAACACAGTTTCGTCATTCCGCGATCTGTCTCTCACCAATCATACCAACGAGAGAGTTCGTGGAATAATGAGACGGATTCGAAATCCCCAGTCCCATTGTGGAATCAGTTTTGTGAAGAAAAAACAGTTCACCATGCTCCTTGGCCAGGTATCGGAAGATGGCGTAAGATTGCGGGAGCTCCTTGCCATCCACTTCGAGGACGGGCAGCTGGCCGAAGGGGGTTTCTGGAATGGATGATGATTGATTAAGCTTCCCATCTGGCATAGGACATGAAGGGAGAAATATTGTCAAAATGGGATTGGGATTCTGATTTGGAACACTTTTCAATATAGAGCTCGGGCAGCTGGCCGAAGGGGGTTTCTGAAAGGATTGAGGTTCTACTTCCAGGCTACCCATTCTCCAGCTCTTCCTGATCTTTTCCGAATCATTTCTATAGACCGTAGTGTTTTCTTTGGGATATCAAGTTATCCTCAATAGAGCAGTTTACTCATTTTATGTAGTTTGTGTAGTTTCAATGAATGATAACGTTTCCGCATCATCTCTTTTGAAGCACATAATATTAACCCCTTCGTAAATCGCGCGTCAGTCACCCAATTCTATTGTCACTTCCTTGCTTACAAATCGTCCACACACCACTTTCTGTTATCAGCGGACTAACACTCTGCTTATTCTTTTCCGGTCGATGCGCACCCAAAACTTAGAGGAGCTTTAAGGATTATAGTTGCGAAGAAGGGAAGGGAGCGCGAAAAGTTTGCTGTCATGAATGATAGCAAAAGCGCGAACTGCGTTGTTTGAACTTCCATAAAGAACGGACTATACGCCGGCAAGTACTGAATGGAACTATCCACCATCTCCTATAAAATGAAAATTCATACAGCGAAAGGCGGTTTATACAAAAATAATTTGTTTCAAGAATTTCACTGTGTTTTAAAAATTTTCGAATTGAAATATTTTTTAAAGTACTGACTCTCTTTGTACGCCGGCCACTGGTCCATCGGCAATCTGTTGTCCTCGAAGGGCACTCCGGCGAGGGTAAGGATTTGACGGGCGACCTGAAATATCACAGTTACATTTTAATTTCAATTATATAATACATTTGCTAGAGTAAAGATGCAGTTCTGCATCGTAGCATTTTTTAAAATTCCTGACATTGAGGATGAAACTGCCTATATTTACAATAAGAAATACCTCAGCACGGCCTCTCGCCGGGAAGTAAGTGATCTTGTAGGACGGCATCTTCAGTAGTCAAGGGGCAGGGGGCGAAACCTGAACCATAGATGTCGAAGAGGGTCAAAATCAAGAAAATATAATCGTGGAAGAGGATCGAAATCTAAAACGCAGACAGACGTGGAACTGAACTGATATGGCGGGCGTTAAATACTAAAGTGAGAGTGGTATCAGAGCGCTAAGAAACTCGGGCAGAGCTTAGAAGGCGAGGTGGAGTGCCTATAAAACTATCACAAACAAGAGACTATGGGTAGAGCACAGACTAGTGTGCGTGGCTACAGATGGATGGTGTGTGGAAGACTCATATCATTCTGCACACTCTCTAGTGTGTCAGAGAAAATAGGGACACTGTAAAGCGAAGATAAATGCTTTTATTGTGACAGCCATAGACGGATGGGAAGAGTGAGGGAGTGCATGCGAATCGGAGACCTAAGAAAAAGTCGTGATAGTCAGTCGGCGCAAAAGTTGGTGCTGATTTCTCAACCATCGATAAGAGATCTCGGCGAGTAGGGAGTTTCGGCGACCTATTCCATAGAGGAGATGATACTACATACGTCACGATTTGATCACGCTGTCCTACATTTCATTGACACTTTGTCGTAAATTTGTAAGTATCACCTCTGAGTGGTTCGCGGAACTTTGCTCGGTCCTTCAAAGCCAGTAAAAGACAAAAACAAGAGGACTGAAGGAGAGAATGTACAATAGTGTATTGTTTCGAGCATCCAATGAGATTCAATGGGGAAAATATCGCCTTATCTGCTCTTCTTAAGTTTGCAACATTCTGGTCTTCCGCCGGAGCCAATTTACAACCTCGGTTTGCATCACATGTTGATCGCTTACCGAATGTGCAACAGGGGTGTGCAAAAAATTTCTCGACCTCTCATTTCGACATACTCTCTCACACTTTCTGACCGGCGAGAGAGCATTGCTAAATGAGAGGTCCGCACATCTCGGGTGTTCAACAATCTTATCATGAAAGTATATCCATTCCGCGCAGTCTCTATTCGGTTACAGAAGCTTTCTCTAGAAAACATCACCATTATTGCCACTGCAACGTGTACCAGAGAAATATTGTCTTGTACATTATCCAGGTAATTCCCGAATTTCAAATTGATTGCTTTCCTGGCTCAAAAGATATGACATTATGTACATCGTCCGGTTCTCTCAATTTGTCATGCTTTATGACTTTCTGACTGTTCCGAATTGTTTCGCTGGAAGACGGGTTGACCTTGGCGAATTTGGGGTGCGATGTAAAATTTAGTTGGAGCGGGGCTTAATTGTTCTGTTGAAACGATTTATGTTGTCTCAATTCAGGAGATCTAAATCACGATCGACTGTTTATGCACAAGGCTAGTACCATTACTCGAGCCATCTGTGCTCGTTACGCATGGTTCTTTCAGGCAACACTATTCCTGACTATTAAACAAAGTAGTGTGAAAATGAAATTGCAATACAAATGCGCAAATATCAAAGATTTCAAATGTAAATGTTTATTCACAAGGGGTATCACTACTCGATTTGCCAGTGCTCGTCGCGCCCATTCTCGGACGTAAAGTAACTATCGGGAAAATGGGCGCTCAGATACTTATTCCATCTGCTCTTGAACGACCACGTCCCATCATCATTCTTCACAAGCGTGAGCATCTCCCATTCTTTCGCGACCTCAGCGGTGCGGGCATATCCGAAGTGCGAATGTCCAATGTATCCGCCGATTCGTTTGTTATCGATATATGGATTTTTTGGATCGGATTCGGTTGACTTCACTGCAACCTGTTGTGAATGCATGTGATATCATAAGTGCCGGAGAAAGAGTAATACCTCGTAGTCATTGATTTGCTCGATGTAAAAATTTTGCCAATAAGGCCATCCGAATGATGACGTTGCGAAAATACGACCTTGATACTCCGATAGATAATTTCCATCCCAAGCCCGGATTGTTCGCTTCCGGCCCGGGTCCGATCCCAACAGCTCTTCAATCAGAGTTGCTGAATGAAAATTGGTTTTGATCTTTAATCTTTGATCGTTGAACAGATCCGCACTCACTGGTTGCACGCGGAGTCCGGAGCGGATGGGGGTACGGTAGCGTACGGTTGGGTACGGTAGAAGGGGGCGGAGCGGAGACGGTTGTGCGCATAACCTAAAATAAAACTATATTTTCAGTATACTATCAGGTGATACCCATTGTGCATCAAATAAGGGCTTCCGAGCACTGCGGGGAAAGAATATGACAGTGGGGTGCAGTATTACGGTATTTCGGTGTGGCATATAGCACAGTATGAAAGGGCAGGGTAATGGCTCACCACGGAAAAAAGAAGAACGGCGAGAAGAGGCGACGACCACATTGGGAGACGAACGATTGTCGAAATGCGGAAAGGAAAGAAGAAAGAAGAGGCATAGAACAAAGGACTTGCAATTATAATCGGATCATTTGTATTCATATGAGCTCTTTTATCCACCTTTGTTCTGCATAAGTCGCTGAATCTATTGGTCAATATTGGACGACTGAGGAAGAAAATGGGCTGTTAAATTAAACGTTGTGCAAAACTTGTCGATTATTCCCGATAACTCATCTCTGAAATGTTATAGCACGCGTCTTCTGAGAGATTGCAGGAATACAACCCCCCTGAGGAACTAGGAGCCCAAAGTTTGAGCAAACTCAATGAAATTTTTATGGTAGCCTATATTGGCGACGAGAAAATTTTTGTAACACAACTTTTTTCCCAAAACCGGCATTTAGGTATTTTCCGGTTCTGGATCCGGCTATGTCATATCTCAGCTCCCAGAATAGCTATAGACCTCCGGTTTGGCTTAAAAAATGCGGAAAATTATTCTGAACAACTTTCAACTCACACTTAAGAAATTTTACAACTTTAACATTTTTGAAACATTGAAAAACCGTTTTCGAAATCGAAAAATAATTCACCCTGGCACGGGGACCCCCCATTTTAATAATTTTTGGATTCATTTTTAGAATCTACATACTCGAGTTAGTTTAGGAAAAATTCAACCGAAGGACCAGGCCCATGGCCGGAGGCGTCCGGCACCAATAATGACCAAAAACTGCCTATTTTCCAGATAAATCGCATTTTTAAGGCCCCATAACTTTTGATTTTCGATATCAATCTTTGCAAAAATCTCTGAAAAATAATTAATTGGATCATTATTTCAATTTCTCAAACTTTTATTTTTCAAGAAATAATTCGTGAAAAAAATTGAAAATGATTTTTTTCACGAATTATTTCTTGAAAAATAAAAATTTCATGAAAAACTATTTTCCGCAGAATGCCTTAAAAAAGCACAGGAAATGTTCTTTGGGTGCATTTAAGTAATTCTAAAATAAATATGCTTCAGAAGAGCTCTTAAATTTAAAGTTCTGAATTCTTAAAAATTGAAATTGTTTGAAAAATAGGCAGTTTTTGGTCATTATTGGTGCCGGACGCCTCCGGCCATGGGCCTGGCCCTTCGGTTGAATTTTTCCTAAACTAACTCGAGTATGTAGATTCTAAAAATGAATTCAAAAATTATTAAAAGGGGGGGTCCCCGAGCCAGGGTGAATTATTTTTCGATTTCGAAAACGGTTTTTCAATGTTTCAAAAATGTTAAAGTTGTAAAATTTCTTAAGTGTGAGTTGAAAGTTGTTCAGAATTATTTTCCGCATTTTTTAAGCCAAACCGGAGGTCTCTAGCTATTCTGGGAGCTGAGACATGACATAGCCGGATCCAGAACCGGAAAATACCTAAATGCCGGTTTTGGGAAAAAAGTTGTGTTTGAAAAATTTTCTCGTCGCCAATATAGGCTACCATAAAAATTTCATTGAGATTGCTCAAACTTTGGGCTCCTAGTTCATCGGATCCTGCAATCTCTCAGAAGACGCGTGATAGCAAATCTAACCCAAACAACTATACGCTTATTTACTATGCCTACTTTCGCTAGCCATCCTAGATCGAATTTTCTTTGTTGCCTATGTTGCAACATCGTATCTCATGTACCTCGTTTCCCCCGTACCCTAACTGTATTTTTTTGCGTTAATTACATGATAAATTATTATATTATTATATTATATACGACAGTTATGCACTATGCAATTTTCACCACCAGTGAATTACTCCCGTTACTAAGCTTTTTACTAACAAACCTGTCACGAGATGGTTCGGATCGCACGAGGCAAAGAAGGCTGGGCTGAAACAAAAATGGCAAAAACTTGGGGCGCCCATGGGAGTCGAACCGTAATCCAACCGCATTGCGGCCCAAGCCTTTTCCGACTGCGCCACAGGGCCCACTGCTTTCATTGGACGATATCTCCCCTATCTACTCAGCGTACCCCAGCAGAGACATAGAGGAAGGGTGCAGACAGCCAGAGGGTACGAGAGAGAGTTCAAAGAGAGAGACTACTTGACACCCTACCCGCTGAAGTGAGATTGAATGATCTACTTCTTTGCTTCTCATGAAATTCCGCTTGCCATAACTTTCCATAATTTACAAAGAGTGCTGGGTCGGATCGAAAGCTCTATGCTGCAACTGATGGACCCGAAAGATCCGAAAGTGAGCAATGTCATTCAATGCGGGAGAGCTTGCCCTTTAGTGATGTCTCGTTTTCTGCGAATTCTGTGACGGTTTGTGATTTTACTTGATCACTGTTTGATAAAAATCACAGTGGAAATATGGATATTTTCCTTGCTTGTACTTAAAACGCGTTCTCTGTAAGAACGGGATGGCCTTCCACAGGGGGTGGCACAATGATTCAAAATGCTCCGATCGAGCTGAAATTTGTGGTGGGTATTCCCTAGGGGTTAGGTATGCCACCGGTAACTTTTCATGGTGATTCATGCACATCATGCACGAAAAATAAATTTCATTTATGACCCTCATGCGATATACCATTCGATAGAGCATCAAAAGTTATGTCTGGAGCTCGATTTTCAGCCTTCTTCGACAAAGCATGACCGATTTGCATGGTTAAAACTGCATTTTTCGACAGTTTTGAATTTTTAAGATTACGAAGATCTCATTTGCACCAGTTGATTTTGTGCTCATTAGAAGCGCCTTGAACTTCCGCATCGACATGATTTTTTTCAATATTTATATCGGTGGCCTAAGGCTTCATTTTTCATGTTTTCTAGCACGCATTCGTCGACGCGGGTTCGAATCCGCTCCCCTGCATCATCTTTTGCCGGCATGATATCGCATGCAAATGAGTTCTTCCGAAGTAAAATCACTTTTCATCTACTCTCACATTGTTTAGAAGTTGTCTGGTATAATTTTCAGATGAAATTTTGGTCATGCCCATCCGACGATTTTTCACATAAGGGTCCCCCCTTTGGTTTCAGATGAACAGCAAAATCAACAGGGGGGACCCTTATGTGAAAAATCGTCGGATGGGCATGACCAAACTTTCATCTGAAAAATGGTGAAAACATTTTCACAACAACCCCTAAGTATATAAAAACTTAATTTACTTCGGAAGAACTCATTTCCATGCGATATCATGCCGGCAAAAGATGATGCAGGGGAGCGGATTCGAACCCGCGTCGACGAATGCGTGCTAAAAAACATGAAAAATGAAGCCTTAGGCCACCGATATAAATATTGAAAAAAATCATGTCGATGCGGAAGTTCAAGGCGCTTCTAATGAGCACAAAATCAACTGGTGCAAATGAGATCTTCGTAATCTTAAAAATTGAAAACTGTCGAAAAATGCAGTTTTAACCATGCAAATAGGTCATGCTTTGTCGAAGAAGGCTGAAAATCGAGCTCCAGACATAACTTTTGATGCTCTATCGAATGGTATATCGCATGACTGTCAAAATTGAAATTTATTATTCGTGCATGATGTGCATGAATCACCATGAAAAGTTACCGGTGGCATACCTAACCCCTAGGGAGTACCCACAACAAATTTCAGCTCGATCGGAGCATTTTGAATCATTGTGCCACCCCCCTCCCGCTCTTACAGAGAACGCGTTTTAATGTAATTGTATTTTATCACCATTTCATTCAAATGATTAGCACACGACGCGCGGTCCGACGCGTCGCGGTTTTCGAAAATTCGTATGCCATCCAAATGAGATGTTACAGCAAAGAGAATCCTTTATCATAGAGAATTACAAACAGTTTTTATGAATGCAACAATGACATTTATCGATTCGAATGTTCAATATTCTCACACTTTGTGCTCTCCAGAAGTCGAGCGCGTTGTGTTTACAAAAGATACCTTTTTTTTGTAACCCTCTGCCATGGCTGGCACACACGGGCCCCATATTCTCATGAATTCCCAAACTATTCGTAACAGATTGTTAACCATTCACGACAATAATAACTTCTGAAATCCACTATTTTGGATGTCTGCTCTCCCATCCTCTTCCATGAGCTCGACTATCGATGATGTCAGCGCACTGACTGATGCGCTGAGTGGTCTTAATGTTAACGATACGGTGAGATTTTACATCAGCTTACCCTAATTATGCTACTCTCATTATTCCAGAATGAAGGCTCGAAGGATCTTCTGGAAGCAATGTCCGGTCTGGGGTTGAAAGAGAAAAGCGGTGAAACTGGAGGATCCGAGTTATTCCAAGCCATCAAGGTATTATCGCTAGCGTTATTGTCAAATTTTCAATAGAATATTAATTTCTAGATGGCTGAGCTCGAGACTGGAAAGATATTCAACGCAGTAGCCGATGACGATCTTGTCATACCCTCTGTTACTGCAGATAGATTTGCCCCTGTTCCTGATGTTGTGGTTTACGAAAGGTGCTCCTGCTGGAAATGGGCTGGAATTGCCTACCCGGAGGATGATGATGATTTATAGTGTTATTTTTGAAATATTTTCCCCGTATATCAATATGAATAAAATATTTCACAATGATTTTCTTCGAATTTTCATTTCCGTAATCTTTCTTCCTGCTAGCATGCATGTGAACAACAACAACATAATCTTTCATAGTCTGAAGAAGTGAATATTTGTCTTGGGAATTGCTTGAATTTGTTAAATGGAAACAGATCACACGCTCACTGTCATTGTCGAAATTGTTTTTCGAAGACTTCTCGAGGTTTTGGTATTTTTTAGTTCACACTTAGTCTTGCTGCGTGCCTTCTGGCAAGCCTCAAATATTTTGAACAATTCGGAAGTTATGTCTAGCGCTTCTCCCCTCTTTCATATTTTCTTCTGACGACGCCCGCATATCTCTCTGATTTTCGAAACTATTCGTCATAGATTCTGAACCAAACAGTATTCGAACGGAAAACCTCGTTAGGTATACTAGATGACTTCCTCTCCATCTACTCCCATGCCGACTATTGACGCTGTAAGCGCACTAACTGAAGCGCTGAGTGGTCTTAATGTTGACGATAAGGTGAGATTTGCTACTTAATTTTCTTTTTAAATGACACCTATTGTAGAATAACGACAATGAATGCAGCTTTCAACTGGTACCATTATCTAGCCTTGGACTCGGAGAGAAAACTGCAGCAAGAAAAATTCCTCATATAATGCCACTTTTTGTGAGTGTAAGCATGTTCTCTGAACGCTCAATCGAAAACGTATTTTTCAGGGACCTCCGCTGCAAAGAGGGGAAAACGACGCCCCCATTGATATTGAGATGGCCGTACCTTCCTTTACGACAAATACACATAGCCCTGCCACTGATGAGGATGTAGTCATGCGAGAATGGGTGTATAGAAAATGTAGCTGTGGCTTTGAAGGATGGGAAGAGATTGGCTTGCCGGATGATGATGAGGATTTGTAGTGGTTTTTTGTACGTGAAAGAAACGTGAAGGAAGGGGATATTCTTTTTTTACTCGATTTTTCATGTTTCTATACTTTTCATCATGAATGAAAATATTCCCATTGATTTCCCTTCGACAAATTATTATTATAAGAGTTACACTTCCGCAATCATCGTCACTGATATGATAGTTGTGAAGATGTGAATAGATGACAGACACACACTCCATTTTATTATATAATGTTCTCTCTGAAACTGGTTGAATTTTGTTCAATGGAACGCTTGTTGTCGAAATTCATTTTTTCCGAGTTTTTATGATATTATATATTTCACAAATATTTTCGGTAACTGCCGTACCCACTGGCAACACTTGAATCATTTGAGCAGATCAAAAGTAATGTTTATTTTTAGTCCCCTTTGGCATATTTTGTTCTGATGGCGCCCGCCTATTCCCTTGGTTTTCAAACACAGTCAAATCCAGGCTCTACATTTTGGATGTCTTCACTCCATCTGCAATCATTTTCCATGACTTCAGAGTCAGTAAGCGCACTGACTGATGCAATGAACGGTCTTAATGTCAAAGAAAAGGTGAGATTTGTAACTTATTTTCCTTCGTAATTGGCAACTATTGTAGAAAACCGACAATGGACCCTATGACCTACTGGAAGCAATATCTAGCCTTGGGCTCGGAGAGAAAAATGCAGCAAGCAAAGCCCCTTATGATATGACATTTGCGAGTGTAAGCTTATTTCTGAATGCATACATTCAGCGAATAGTTATTGTTCAGATGCGTGATCTTACGCCGCAGCTAAAGATTAGAGAGGAAAATGCGGCACCGTACGACGCTTCGTACGACATGGCTACCGTACCTTCCTCTACCGTACCTACTTCTACAACACATGGCTCTGCCTCGGATGAGGATATAGTCATGCGAGAATGGGTGAAATGTGGCTGTGGTTGGGAAGGCTGGGAAGAGATTGTGTATGATGATGATGATTTGTAGTAGCGTTTTCGTACGTTCTGTTCGATTTTCCATGTTTCTTCCATACTTTTCATCATGAATAAAATTATTACACATCCATTTTTCGAAAGATTTCCATTTTCACATTCTTCATTCCTACTGGCAAGCCTGAGGTAACAATGAAGGAGACAGGCAAGAACGCAATCAAAAATTTCTCTTTGTATGCCACTGGAATCGCTTTTATAATAGCACGATACACGCTTATCACCATTTTCGAATTGTTTGGTCTTTTCGGATCCTATAGTCTGTCAAAGTCTTCGTCGCGCGATGTCCGTTTAACCGCGCTTCTGGCAAAGATTCAGTTCCGTTTTCCGCGATCTCTAAGCTCTCTCACTTTCGTGTGCTCTCTCGCTCTTCTCTGCATGTCTCTCCTATCTGTCTCTCTCACCCTCTAACCCAATATAACGTTCTTTGTCTCTAAATACCGAGCTCAAATAATGGGCATAAACATTTATCTCTAGTTCTCAAGCTGGAGTGATGAGCAAAAAAGTTTTAAAAAAGTAAAAATTTCCCATTTCAAGCTGCGCAATGTTCGCCCGAACCAAGATCCTCACCGCTCGCTGCTCCTCTTCCTTCGTCAGCCGCCTGCGCTCCTCCTTCACGGTTGACACGCCGCCGACGGAAGCGAGAAACGCGCCGAACGCGACGCGTGAGATCCCACGCGTCGCGGTCTCCCAAGCACCATCCAACGAGAAGAAAGGTAGGAGTTTTACCACCAGAGCCAAGTAATAAATATGTAGCAGGAAATGTTACCGAAATGTGATAAATATGGATCCGCTTTTCTTACAAAAAATACGAGATACTTCAAATGTTCACATCACCAATGTAGAAGTCTGCTTGTTCATACTTTCCTTTTCAAGGAAAGCCCAAGGACCTTCACCGGACCTTCTACCGCTCCGACATGGTCACCACTCCTGCCCTTCCTTCGGAGCGACAGACCAAACCGACGGGACATCTCCCCTTTGGGAAGTTCTACTCGGATCACATGATCGATGTGGACTGGAACGCGGAGAGGGGATGGAGTAAGCCGAAGCTGCATAAGCTGCAGTCACTCCAGCTGCATCCGGGAGCCAAGGTAGGCATTTACGATGGGAATACGGTAGTTGGGGATGCTACTGTACAGAGTAAATAAGGAGGGATTAGAATATTGCGCGCCTTTATGATAAGTAGAGTTGAATTGTCGGTCTTCTGATTGAAGTGTAGAAGGCACTCATCTCGGGAAAAGTAGCTCAAATAAGGTGTAACGAATGAGGGAGGAACATGCCTTTGAAGACTTTAACAGTCCGAACAAGACAACATAAATTACAATTTGAAGGTGCTCCACTACGCGATCGAGTTGTTTGAGGGCATGAAGGCCTATCGGGGCATCGACAACAAGATCCGACTGTTCCGTCCGGAAGCGAACATGGCGAGAATGAATTCTACTGCGGCGAGGGCTGCACTGCCGGTCAGTTTCACCTTTTTTGTAGCGACGATTTACTGTGATTTTATTGATTTCTTCCTTACTCAAAGCAAAAACGAATGCACTATAGATTCAAGCTAATTGAATATAAGTGTGCGAAACAATTAACAATTTACAGACATTCGACTCGGCCGAGCTCATCTCCATGATCGCCGATCAGATTCGATTGGATGTGGAGTGGGTGCCATCGTCGGAAACGGCTTCCCTCTACATTCGGCCGACGCTCATTGGCACTGATGTGAGTAGCCGTAGCACACCGAAACTCTCGTTAGGGTCATCATTTCGGACGAGATCCGCTTTTTCTCTTTTTTTCGCTCTTTTCAATGGCAACGATATCGAACTTGAAACGGACAATGAGCTCTTGTAGTCGACGAGAAACATATATTTTTCCAGAAAACACTCGGCGTCGGATCATCTCAGGACGCCAAGCTGTACGTTATCACCTGCCCTGTCGGAGCGTACTTCCCCTCGGGTTTCCAGGTATAACAATAACAATAACACCTTTCAAAACAATAACAATAATAAAAAATAACAATACATTTCCAGCCCATCTCTCTGCTCGCCGACCCACAGTACATCCGTGCTTCGCTCGGCGGAGTGGGTGCCTTCAAGATGGGCTGCAACTACGCGCCGACCATGCTCGTGGCGAAGACTGCAGCGGAGAAGGTATTTGGAGAGTACCCATGCCATGGCGCCCAGATCATGTCCCAGTCTGTCAAATACATTTGATTATAATGCTGTGGAAAAAATGGGGGGGGGAAAGAGAAGAGGAAAAAATCGAGTGGGAAAAGTCAAGGGGAGGAAATCGGAAATTTGAATTCCCGCATTTTTCGTTATTTCAAAATATCTCGGTTTCTATTGATGCTAGCCACTTGAAACTTGGTTTATAGGGTTTTAAGGTGTCGGAAAACAGGTAGTTAAATTTTTGAGTCGCTAGCTCTACGGAGAAGCGAGATACTGAAAAGCGCGCGAATTCAAAATTTTGAATTCCTCCTTTTCCTCCTCTTGACTTTTTCCACCCGAGGAGGAAATCTCCCCTGACTTTTTCCGCAGCATTACATCCCTGATGCTCGCTCCGAAATTAAAACAATTGTCTTTTAGGGATGCCAGCAAGTGCTGTGGCTCTCGGGCAAGGATGAGGAGCTCACGGAGGTATGTAGAGGAGTTGTGAGTTTCACTTTTCTAAAGCAAAATAAAAATACAGGTCGGCACAATGAATATCTTCGTCTTCTGGAAGAATGAAGTAGGAGAACTTGAGCTCGCCACGCCCCCTCTTGATCACGGTCTCATTCTGCCTGGAGTCACGCGCGACTCCCTGCTCTGCCTGGCCAGGGAGTGGGGCGAGTTCAAAGTAAGATAGTTGTCATTCTCAAAGTGCACTAGAAAACTCGGACGGCTGGTGATCGCGAACTGACTTTTATTATCGTTGTAGGTCTCCGAGCGGACTTTCACAATGGACGATGTGAAGAGAGCGCTCAAGGAGGAAAGGGTTAGTTGTAATGAAAGTATTTCAATTTTCTATGGCTCTTATTATTACCGAACTAGCATTCTTCGAATGAGTGGGCTAATAGGATTAAAATCCCTCGATTTTGTCCACGAGAAATATCGAGATTCCCCTAGTTGTAATAGACGAGCGGCCGTAGGCCGCTCGCGGTCGCTTTGCGAGTGAAGAATGAAGAATGAATTCGACTCTCACTGATTGGATTAGTCTCCTCTCTCTCGCTACTCTCTCGCTAATCCAATCAATGCGCTCGATTCTGACCACAAGAAAATATCGAAATTCCCCTAGGTATATGAGACGAGCGTCCTGCGGCCGCTCGCGGTCGCTTTGCGAGTGAAGAATGAAGAATGAATTCGACTCTCACTAATCCAAT